>JAVJAQ010002166.1:0-428742 GCA_032362365.1 Zygogramma bicolorata | reverse complement strand
TGATACACAGAAATCTGCACCTATTTTACTAATCAGAAAAAGAAACTTTGTCGTACGTTATTGGATGGCTCAACAAAACCGCTTCAAATCCTTTTTACACAGACACTGACAAACTATCCTATCTATAAACTATGCCCGTACCTCTACCATTGCCTTAAGAAGTATAGTCAGTCAACCGTATGAGCTTGCTTATGGGATTGTTATTGGATGCCAATGGGGTCCATTAGTAGATGGCGCCAGTATGGTGGTGCCTAAAAACGAGACGAACTATTGAGATGAGATTGATTACTCATACACAATACCAAAATATAGCAATCAATTTTGAACAAGAAGTGGAATTTTTGAGCATTATCGTAGATCATTTATATTTCGAAGATTATTTCAATGCCCGAACTTTCATTTCCTATATAAACTTCCATCGTCAACTCTATTTTGAAGCATCATTAGCTTTCTTTCGATATTTCAGTCAAACTGACCCACAGAAGTCTGCACTTATTTTGCCCGTCAGAGAACGAAACTTTGCGTGCAATGCCTGAAACGCTTCAAGTTTTTTTTACAAAGGCGTTATCCTACTATCATTGTTTATAGAGATATAGTTAATCAATGCCTGTGTAAAGAGGATTTGAAGCGTTTTTGTTACGCCATCTACAATATAATGTCGATAAATCCGTTTACTTGACAATGCCTTTCAGTTTGATTGAAATGTTGAAAAGAAAGATGATGAAAAAAGACGATAAAAGTTCATGAAGGAAATGGAAGTTTAGGCATCAAAATAATCTTCAAAACATGAATGATCTACAACATTGACAAAAAATTCCATGTATGATTCAGGCTACGTCATCCGTAAGAAAAGCGAAGAGAAAGACATAACTTGGAAACAAAATCACTACCCGTGGTATCCATCCCTTCGAATGATATTTCCATAAGGTTGACTAACTATATCTCTATAAACGATGCTACTATGTAGTCTGAATACAAAACCTCTGCAAATACCGCCAATATTTCTCGCGAAACAGAACCCTACCATACCGACCTCCCTTTCCGTTCTCTTCCAGTCGGTGGCTCCCTCTCGCGCCGGCAGCAGGATGCAGCAGTACAACGACGAAGACGACGCCCCCAACGAGGAAGAGAACGCCGCCGCGATCGGAGGCGGTGGCGGTGACAGAAACCGGCCGACAGATGGCGCGGCCAACGGCGACGACGAAGAAGACGAGGAGGAAGCGCGCCAAAGCGAGAAGGCGGCGGCGGCGGGCAACAACGGCTTGCCGACGGTCAGTTCGAATCGCGACACTGGAGGCGGCAACGGCGTGCATCAGAATCGCGGCGGCGGCGGCAACCACAGACGCGACGAGCCGCCCGACAGCGAGGAAGACGACGACGAAGAAGAGGAGGTCGGCAATTCTAACGGTGAGTACACGGCAGGGTAGTAGCCCGAAAAGTAGTTGCAGTTTCGGGGCAGGGATTAGCAGGTGGTTGGTAACGTCAACGGTGTATACTCGGGGAGGTGGTAGACAGGGTTCGAGAAATTTGGTCTGAGTGAGTGGTAGATTCAATACAGGGGTAGGTGGTTATTCCGGGAATTAGTTGCGGATTAGGGGTTTGGTTCGAGGTAGAGACACATTGTAGGTGAGATGCTCTGTTGGTGCCGAAAAGTTGATGATGTGGAGGAATTGTCAATATACAGGGACGTTATTGGAGTCGGCGCCATGTTTGAGTTTTTGCTTCAATTGGGAATTCAAATGAAAATATATTGGCCCAAATGTTTACAAAGCACAATTCTCAATTGGCATTCACATAAAAAGGCATAAACCACTCTAAAAACTATAATAATCACATGCTTGGTTTTTGAATTTCCAAACAAAGTAAGGGATGTCGAAGTTACAAAAATGTATCGAAGTTTCAATAAACAGACGCTGCAAACATAGGGTATGGTCTGAAATTAACCAAGTACCAACCACCGCTACTGTTATTTACCGGAACTTTTTGACAACGGTCACTCGAAA
This sequence comes from Zygogramma bicolorata, assembly GCA_032362365.1. NCBI lineage: Eukaryota > Metazoa > Arthropoda > Insecta > Coleoptera > Chrysomelidae > Zygogramma > Zygogramma bicolorata. The sequence goes on along the minus strand of JAVJAQ010002166.1, from coordinate 426,739 downwards.
AACTAAAAATTACGAGTAATTTTTGGAACTTATAACATAGTTTCCGATGACTTGGTTGAAGTGTGGTTACTTCTCAGAAAACTGTGGTTCGAATATCGGCACTTCTCTAGAAATGATAGTGGTTATTAATTCTGGACCGCATTAGTAAGATTTCGGTTACTTTAGGGCCAATTTGAAATCCTTAAAATAGGTATGAATAAAATTTTACTTTGGCAGCTGGTTTATGCTTGTAAATGAGCGCCACTTTCGTTATCACGTGCCACTATGGATTTGTCAAACTTGATATTTTTCAGGAAACCTTTCACGAATCATTTTATGCACTTCAGGGATTGAAAATACACTTCTCTGATTTCAAGGTATAAAGTATCACTTTCTATCCCCAAGGATTAAAGATTCATTTTAAATCCCTCGGGATCGAAAAATAACTTCTGATCCCTGGAGATTTCAATTGGAAAATGTTGAACAAGCGTCGAATGATTTTCTGTCACCGCAGTAAACGATTTGTTTAGATGTATGGAATTTTCTACAACACCTTCAGCAACATCGATGCGTAACATTTATTTTGGTGATTTCCATAGAGACGCACTTTGTACATCAAAACTCTCATTGCGATTAAAGTCACGTTCAATTATTTTTTTTAATACGTAATCATTTACTTTTTACTTCTCCTGAAGTACATTAAATAATGTATATACCACTGAATTGAAGTCCCTCCCTATTCCTCAACGAATTTAATATCTCCCTGCGTCGGGCTACAAACTTTTCACCTAGGGATAGGAAGTATGACTTTCATCCCTTGGTATATAAAATACTATTATTTTCCCATTGGTGGAATTTTTTGAAGGATAGATTTTTTACATTTTCTCCTCAAAGACAATGCATTACGTGTACCGTTGAAATAGAAAACATATTCTATATTTCACATACTACTCAAACAATTAGTCAGTAAGTTATCTTTCTTGGTACAAATGATTTCTAAGTTTCACAATGTTATTGTGACACCGACTCATTTGTAATATCATAACTGAGTTACAATCTCTCTTCGGGTAAAAGTTTCATTTGAAACTAAAAACATGAAGATATCACGATATGTTGGTGAATGTACCTGAAAATTTGCGATAATCAAAACAACTTTGAACGATACATTCAAACAGTCCTAACTACCTTCACAATAGGTTGATGGGTTGACACCTATCAGAATATAGCTACTGACAGATGTAAGTGCAGAAATCTTCAAAGGAGAAATTCCCGCATTTGTTTTTGGTGATGAATGTGCAAACTTGTAGACCTTTTTCGGGGCATGATTCTGGTACAGAAAAAATATTGATATATGAGAAAACAACAACTTTCGATCTGTGGTTGAGCGCCAGAACTGAACCCTTTGGAACACCTGTATTTATTGGGACAATATCAGACGATAATATATCAACAACCACATACAGAGACATATCAGACAAGAAAATCTTCAACAAAACACACCTCCAACGGCATAAGAGGGCAGTTTAGAAAGGAGACCCCGATGCCAAACTCGATCAAACGCTTTTGAAATTTCGAGTAAAACAGCAAACGTTTCTTTGAATTTTTCGATTGAATGCTGCCAAGTATGAGAACCATAGGCCAATAAGTCACTGGTTTATCTTTCATAGCGAAATCCACATTGTCAATCATTAATTATTACTGATTTCTCTAGATATTTGATAAGTTCATATTGATTAATAGAATAATAATAATAATAATAATTTTTTTTACGAAAACACATGAAAATATCTACAAGCTAGTCAAAAAGTATCGAAAGGGGCACGTTATTAATATAATATAATAATAATAATATCACAATACAATGCAACACAATCACTTACATTGCTCCGCTAACTTGCCAACGATCTGTACTGAAACACTCTGATAACCCCTCTTTAATAGAAATTTTACTTCCGCACCAAGCAATAACGAAGCTTTCTCCTCTTAGCTCTACTGAGCTAGAAACACTGATTTACTATCCGCTAAATTTGCTCCGCTTAGCTCTGAATAACTCTGCTAGACTCTCTCTGCGAACAAACTCTCTCTCTGAATAACTGTCTCTACCGCGATGAAGTGTCTCCCTATATACCTGCGTACCCCTACGGAGAATTTTCCAAGTCTCGGTGATCGAATTTTCTCGGTGAGTCGCGATCCCGCAGGTAACAATCTTCCTTCGTTTCTGCGTTTATGAACGACAGGGCCGGCGCTAGGACATTTCGTAACAATATCGTCCAATATTATTCATTTTTCCAGATTCTGGTAGGTAAACAACCCAAGCAATAATCACTTCACAAAATAATGACTTGCAAGCAGAACCATCGAATGACTTCTGACAATTTTTTCTATAGGTGGCTACTGGAGATCCGCAGTGGCCTCGAGGCCAATCACTCCGCCAATGGCGGACAACGCCAGCGATGCTTCCTCCATGATGCCTCCCGCCAGGCCGAAGAGCCGTGTCGAGATGGCCACCAGCCGGTACAGCAATCTGTCGTACTGGAAGGCGAGGAGGGTCGTCTTCTACAAGAACGGGGATCCGTTCTTCCCTGGAGTCGAATTCAGGTAGGGCTAGTACCTGAAATTACATGAGTACATATTGAAACAAGATTCAAAAAATATTTTTGTGTTGAAAGATGTCCTTATAGCCTAAGAGCACGTTCCATGGAGTGTTTGACGCATTGGATAGAATTATTAGTTGGATAGGGGAGTACGAAAATTTCTGGGTCTGACCCTATCTGAGTACAGCATGTACTGCGCATACAGGATAGATACAAAATAAATCAAAAAGGTGTTCGATCCACAAACCAACAAAAACCATTCGAAACGAAGATAATAATGATGTGGATAATGTGCTGTAAGCTAAAAAATAATTTCGGTAAGTCCAGGACCAGTCGTTACATCACTCCTCTCATCAATCTAGGACATTGATCAGACAAAAAGTAAAGTCGTTGGTCGCGTAAACATTCTAAGTCCAAGTCAACCGCTATATCATTGTACATGCTATTTACACAATCACTCAGGTTACTAGATTGATGAGGAGAGTGGTGTTATGACTTGTACCTAGGACCTACCGAATTATTGTTTAGTTTTAGTACATTATCTACATCGTTATTATCTTTATCTTCCATAAAACCGTTTAGCTTGAATTTTTCCCTATTATTCATTTTCAAGTGTTTAGTTCTGAATTTTGTTCTTTCATCAAATACCCATATTCAAACAGATATGAAATTAGAAATATTGAAACAAATTTTTTTTTGACATTTTCAGTAAGCGGGCGACTATCTTAGATCTGAAATTTGGCATAGAGTACACTGTTCTACTTGTCAAGCCCTTTCATTTGATACCCATATTGGGGCAGTTGTAGGGAAGACATTTAATTCGCCATTTTGTAGTGGCGACCATCGTGGATTCATAATAATACAGTGTGTATTGAATTGTAATGTAATCAGAACTCAAGTACAAAATATCAGATCAATTTCTCAACGGCAAGGAGGTCAAATTTCAATTACTAAACTAAGGTAGATTTGAAAATACGTATTTGAGGTTGTTTGCCTAAATGTTAGTACCTGAAAAAGTGTCTGCATCATTTATTCTTCATTCTCAGTCAATTGAAGTTTCAAATGGCCTTTGATGGTTTGTGAATCAAGCATTTCCTTTGAAACAACACAATTTTTTGACACTCACTCTTATACGCAGTACCCGATTTACTCAGATAGGTCAGACAAACAGTAATTTTCGTACTCGTTTCATGATTCCTCGATTATTTCATGAAACGTGCTTCGTTCATAAGTTATTTTATAGCGAAGGAGTTCAAATGAACAGAAAGCTGTTGTGCACCTATCTTTTGAAGTACACCATCTCCATAGACTTTCTCAGATAATCATTTAGCGGTTATCAGCAGCTCTCCGTTTTTTTTCTTCTGATGTTATTAACGCCCTCAATATAGTCACAGAAGTATGTTATTTTATTCATCATCCTCATTCTTATCTCTCTCAAGCATTCAAATCAAGTGTTTCTAATGAAAATGATTTTTAATTTCAGATTCAAGCCAGGAAGAGATATTGTAAGTCTGGAATCTCTCCTAGACAAACTTTCCCTACGTATGGATTTACCAAGAGGTGCTAGATACATTTTCTCCATGGATGGAGACAGAAAATATAGACTCGATGAATTAGAAGATGGTGCTTCCTACGTGGTGTCTTCATACAAAGCTTTCAAGGTAAGAAAATGAATCTCTATAAAGATTTTGAATCTCTTGAAGTTATACCGATTGTTCATGATTTTCATGAATGTTCATCTCTGGAAGCTTTCATCAGAGCTCTTTCTTCAAGAATTTCTTCACAACACCAAAGTTATGTTAAAATGAATAAAGCAATTCCAGGGTTCAGTATCACTACTTTGCTTCGGTTTGAACGCCGTCGTTTTTTGGAATTCCAAAAAACGACGGCCTTCAAACCCGAACCAAAGTAGTGATACTGAAAACCTCGGCCGCGAATGCCTTAACCAATTTGTCAATTCCAGTGTTTCCTAAATTGTGTTTTGCAATCACAAAAAAAAATCGTATTCAATAAGCGTTCGAAAAAACATTCTCAAATTGAAAATATTTGTTATTTCTCTTTGAGAATTATCTTTTTAGAATTCGATTCATTTCATCACTACAAATAGAGTTTGTTAAAAAGGAAATGAAGCATTGTTATTCAGATAATGTTCACTTGTTCCTGAAGGGTCGATATTGGACTCAGTCTCATTTACCATGTTCAATAGAAATTCTATTACATAGATTCATCTAAGAAAGAGCCATCAGAATTATTGAACAATTTTCTGGATATTTCTTTTTCAAATCGATATGAACGCTATACAAAACTTCTATGAAAAAGGTAACATTAAATGAATTAGCAAACAATCTCTATTGATAGGAGCATATCTTTCAGAGACATTTGATGCATTAAAACGAAGGGAAAAAGGGTTTAACAATAAAACATCAAAAAAAAAATACCTTGCCTATATGAAGCTGAATCACATAACATTCGCCTTTCCTAGCTCAATTTGTATCTCAAGCACCCGAAACAGATAAATAACATTTATAGCATACTTCCAGACAATATAAAGGAAATAGAGAGTAGATTGTAATACGATATCACAGTGTTGGAAATGTAATGTAGTCCTGGTGCAAGAGTGAAATTTTATTGAATATTTCCCTCATATATAAAATGTCCCATAAGAGCAATGCAATTATCGAACACTTACAGCGGTAATTGCATTGTATCAAGTCACCATAACAACACATTTGAAACCGTATCGCTAGACGTCAGTAAACAACACAAATAAATGTCAGATAGAATTCAAAAATAGAAAAACATTTCGCGTTCAGGTGAGTACTCCATACAATCTATGGAGGAAATTATAAATGAACAAAAAATAACATTTCCTTGAGAATTTCTTTATTCGTGAAATATTCCAATGAATTACATTCGTGCATAAAAATGACCAGATAATTTTGCATTCAAGCGTGATATCTTATACAAATTGCATTCGGTTATTTTCATATTTTGTAAAAGAGCCCTCGTCTTTCGGACTCGGGCATTTTCGCCAAAATATGAAAATGAACTTGCAATTTTTAGATATCACGCTTTCTTGCGAAATTATCGGTAATTTTTATGCACTATTGCAATTATAACCGATAATTACTTTCTGTGAATGTTATGTGTTTGACTCAAGTTGGTAAACAAATCGAGCAAGGAAAAGTGACTTAAATGTGATTCAACACCCGTCGTCAGGCAGGAAACAAGCATTTTGTGATTTTTTTTAATGTTATTTCCTTCATTTTTTTTTTCTTTTCATAATGATTTTGAATTGTCTTTTCTAATAAATGAAGTGGTGCAAAGAAGCTAAAATACCAGTTCACTTTGCGTTTTTCCAAATGAGAAAAGAACTTTGAGAGAGTTATAGATTAATGTGTAATCTTCAACGGTATCCTTTCATTATGTTTCATTCCAAAAACCACCTTTGTCAACAGGTAGACAGACACATGGAAAAATCGATACGAAAGTGACATCTTATTTCTAAGAATTTTGTTTCTACTTTCAATTCATTCATTCATGCAGAATATTTCCCTTATATATGAAATGTCCCATAAGAGCAATGCAATTATCGAAAACTCATAGCGGTGATTGCATTGTATCGAAAACTTACAGCGGTAATTGCATTGTATCAGGTCACCATAAAAACACATTTGAAACCGTATCGCTAGACGTCAGTAAACAACACAGATAAATGTCAGACTTCAAAAATAGAAAAACTTTTCGCGTTTAGGTAAGTACCTACTCCATACAATCTATAGAGGAAAGAATGAATGAACAAAAAATAACATTTCCTTAAGAATTTCTTTATTCGTGAAATATTCCAATGAATTACATTCGTGCATAAAAATGACCAGATAATTTGGCATTCAAGCGTGATATCTTATACAAATTGCATTCGGTTATTTTCATATTTTGGCGAATTTTGGCACTTTCGCCAAAATATGAAAATAAACTTGCAATTTTTAGATATCACCCTTTCTTGAAAAACTATCGGTAAATTTTATGCACTCGTGCAATTATAACCGAAAACATAATATATTCGTGTTTTGAATGGATATTGGATATAAAAGATTTTTCAAGTTCAGAGAGAGCAGAGAGAATATTCTGATATTCATATTTACTCACTATAAAACTCACGTGTACTGAAGAATTCTTCCTGGTTCTCTGAAGTTTCAAAGCAAACAGCTTTCCATATTACTATATATTACATTTTCGGTTATAGTTGCACCAGTGCATGAAAATTACAGTAATTTTGCAAGAAAGCGTGATATCTAAAAATTGCAAGTTTATTTTCATATTTTGGCGAAAGCGCTCGAGTCCGAAGGACGAGGGCTCTTTTACAAAATATGAAAATAACCGAATGCAATTTGTTTAAGATATCACGCTAGAATGAGAAATTATCTGGTCATTTTTATGCACGAAAGTAATTCATTGGAATATTTCACGAATAAAGAAATTCTCAATGAAATGTTATTTTATGTTCATTTATACTTTCCTCTGATTGTATGGAGCACTCAATAAAACGCGAAATGTTTTTCTATTTCTGAAGTCTATCTGACATTTTTTTGTGCTGTTTATTGACGTCTAGCGATACGGTTTCAAATGTGTTGTAATGGTGACTTGATACAATGCAATTACCGCTGTAAGTAAGTTTTCGATAATTGCATTGCTCTTATGGGACATTTTATATATGAGGGAAATATTCACATTATCAACTCAGCCCAGGAAAGGAAAGCAAAACGTCTTATCAACACCTCAATAGATTCAGAGCAAACTGGCAAAAAATTGTTGGTTTAAAATGGTTCTTTCCGTTAACAAGCTGACGAACGTCAACTCTCAGAAGTCGAAACTTGTGCGAGCAAAGGATAACCGTGGCCTTTCGTTTTGATGTGGGAGTCCCAGCACGATTGGGTATAATCTGATATGAATGTTGAAATGTTCTTGGAAAGTCAGTTCACACTTATTCTAGAGGGATGTTCTTTCGATGAGACTTTCCAAACAGCAACAATTCATCCTAATAACACAATTTCAGAACAACAATAATACTTGATAGCCAGAATTCACGCAGTCCGTTCTCACAACACGGGGTCATTTCATTTCTCTCCTGGAGATATCTTTTGAAATATTTACCTGAATAAATATTCTAGGCGTTTATGGACGCTATATCTATTCTTAAGAATGCATTTAGATGATCAATCACACCCAAAGCGAAAGTAATTATTCTATCATCCTGTACGATCATTAGGTCAGCCTTCTGAATATTCATCAGAAAGACACCCGTTCCTCCAGAATGGACTGTACCATGTCCGTTGGAACGTTGACTGGAAAATCGATACTAAGGTAAATACAAAGTCACCTGGCCAGTTTGCGAATTCACTTTCATTCAGGTGATAGTCGAAGGAGCAGCTGACGTTCATAAATTTACGCATATAGAGATAAACGGCGATTTGGATTGAAATTGGAAGCATTGGAAGAATATTTTATATGAGTTCAAAACTTCGTATATACCTGCAAATGTTCTACTTTGACTAAGGTTGCATTTGCGTTGTTGATCTTGCATTTCCAGGCCATGAATACCGTCTTGGAAGAGCAAGCATATTTGTATAAAAACTGGAAAATATTTATCACTTTACGAGTAATACTTGGTTCATAGACTGAACTTTTACTTTGGCTTTTACATTGTGGAAGTTCTAACAATGCTAATCAATGGAAACATTACTTTTATTTTGTTTTGAGTATACTCCTCTATCAGTTAGCATTGTGGAAATTTTCTTGTAGTAAAAGTGAAAGTAAATAACTAAATATTTGTTGTTCATTCTTTGATAGAAATTTTTGATGTTCTTTGCAACTTTGAGAAGGAAAAGTCGAAAATCGTTGGTTCAAACACTTCACTTCACGAAAATTATCATGTTCCTATTCTAATATTTGTTATTGAATAGTATGTATGTAGGTATATCCGCATCTGGCTGTAGTACGTGATAGTTTTCCTTATCTCAATATTGCTGAGACCGTATTTACATAGTATTAGAGAAGATGGTATATTTTATGTATAAATGTTCAATTCCTAATGTAGTGACAAACCTCTTCTGCAGTGGGATTCTGTTTCTATCTACATCCTACTTTCTATCCAAAAAGTGAGTAGGATTGAGTAGAACGTATATGAGGTAAATGGGGATGAAACAGTAGAAATTTATGAGCGACTGTTCAAGGAATATCTCTGCTGATTTCACTGTTACGAAAGTTTTCATCTGATTGAGGGTAAAAATATTACGGCAAGATCCTGCTACCACCAGACCTTCGTCATTTTATAAAAGCTGAAAGTGCTCTTTTCATGCCCTCAACACAGGTGAGAACGATCAGTGATAATGAAGTTGGATGATGGTTACTTGGGCAGGTACCAGGTAGCGGGGGTGTATAAAATAGTATCTCAATTTTGTTGATGCTCAGTTTTTTATATTGTTTTCGGAATGATAATACAAATTTCACCATACATTGCCGGACATTTACTACGGTTAGAGCCCCCCCGCCAGTCACCCTTGAACTTTATTAAATTGTAATTATACTTACGTTCGACAGTATTTGAAGCGATTTCGTGACGCCATCTACCTTACAATGTGTCGATATTTCCTTTTACTTGACGTTGGAATATAGAAAATATATATATATATATATATATAAATATATCTATATATATATATATATATATATATATATATATATATATATATATATATATATATATATATATATGCAAGATGAATTTTTCTGGGTTTTTCATCCGTTAGGTATCTTCTGATTTGTTCGACGTTTCGAATTCCATTTTGAATTCATTCTCAAGAACTGTGAGACGAATATCTGTCCATACCGTCCTGGTCAATCACTCCCCTTACGAAGTAACCAAGCAAGAGTAAGAATCATTATAAATACCAGTTTCCATGGAGAACAGACAATTGAAGTCTTTGCTTACTCTGGCTTGGTTACTTCGTAAGGGGAGTGATTGACCAGGACGGTATGGACAGATATTCGTCTCACAGTTCTTGAGAATGAATTCAAAATGGAATTCGAAACGTCGAACAAATCAGAAGATACCTAACGGATAAAAAACCCAGAAAAATTCATCTTGCATATCGAAGATCCGTGAAAACATCAATTTCTACATATATATATATATATATATATATATGCTGGCTGGAACTTCCGGTTGATCCGCGTCTGGAATGATTTACTTGTCTACGTTTCGGCTCCCATTTCGGAGCCATTTTCAAGACTGCGTGACCTTGCGTCTAGGTCTGAGTTGTCTTACTAGCTGGCTATCATCACTGGAGATCGAGGATTGAAGGATTGAAGGTTGGTGGGATTCAAGGATTCATTAGTAATTATGGCAGGATCAGGGATCGGACGGTCGATGGGAGGTTCGAACGGGTTAGTTCCCAAGTCGGAGTAAATAGAAGTATGTCGGACCAAGAGTGGTTTCCAGGTATTGGGGAGTCTTTGAGAATCGTCGCGTTTATTGAGGCAGTTGGGACGTTTTTCGATTTCAATGGCTTCACGGGTAACTCTGGTTTGGAGGGTTTTGGCTGTGGCAATGGTTTTGGTGTTCTTGAAATCTATTTTGTGGCCTGTTTCTAAATGATGTTGGAGTTTGTGTCAGAATTACGGACTGCTAGTTCGTGTTCATATGCTCTACAGGACACTAGTCGGTTGGTCTGGCCGATGTATGTTCTGGGACTGTTAGAGCATGGCATTTCATATAATCCTTGGGTTTCATTGGGGATTGTGTCTTTGGGTGTTCGAAGGTAGGTGGATATTTGGTTGTTAGCTGTGAAAATGGTTTTGATGTCATGTCGTGTCAGAATTCAACTTATTTTATCAGTAACACCATGAATATATGGAAGGAAAGCTTTTTGTAGTTCAGGTTCGTCCTTCGGGGGTCTTGGGTGAAGATCTCGGGTTTGCTGGAGTTTAATAGACTTGTGGATTTGGGAATCGGAAAAATCGTTTTGGGTAAGTGCGGATTTGAGCTTTTCCATTTCATTGGATCTATTGTGGTTATCGGTGAGTTTGAAGGCCAGCACATTTCTAACCGCGGAAGCCTAGCCGATCAAATATATATATATATATATATATATATATATATATATATATATATATATATAAAATACTCCGCTCACAATAAGGTCCAAGCTCCGACAGCTGATAAAACTCCTGAATTTATGGCCATTTTTTGGCATTAAGTATAAGTAATGAAGATCATGTGCGATTGAAGCTACGACATCCGTAAGAAATAGAAAGAAAACACATGACTTGAATAGGAATCTTTTCTGTCTGTTTCCTGCCCAAGTTAGTAATATCCAAACTCCATAGTCGCTGATTGTTCTTGCCTATGCTGGGGACATGCGCAGAGAAACTTTCGGCTTTTATAAAATGTTTGCTTTTATGAATGTCCGGCCGTCGCGAGCAACAGATCTGATCTAAGCATCTATTTAACATCTATTCATCTTACTCTAACACTAGTATTTCGTCTATCTTTTCCATTTGAGGAAAACTGCTAATAAATAAACTTCACTGACACAAGCAAACAAATATTATGTATGATCTTTCACGATTCACCGTTAATAGTCAAGTCAATAATGTTGGGGAGTGTGGTCATTCTATTCATTGTTGTTATCGTTCAGATCAACTTGAAGAACTCATTCAGTTGTTTAAAAAACCCTCACTCTCCCTCATGTCTAACAAGGATAACATTAATAGTATATTTCGTAACGAGGGGGTTAAGTAGCCTATTATGCTCGAGCGAAAAATTGTGAGGTGTTAGCCGAGTGCGTTTATTCAGTAGAGCACGTAATTGACCTTGCGTACTTTATTTTTTCTTCTCCCATCATATACTTGTGCCGTTACTTCTGGTGGTGTTGCACAATTTCTTTGTTGTCACTCATTTTCAATGCTCGACGAGACCCTGAATTACAGCAAGTAGGCAAAAAAATTATTGCTTGTCGATTCATGGATATAACTAGATTTAGTACTAATACATAAACTGTTGAACAGTACATTTCCTAAAAATATGATTTATAATTCAATTTCACAAAGAATTTGGAGCAAAAATTCGCTGAATTTGGTTTTTCGACAATTGTGTATAGTCATGAGATCAAATTTCCAAGTTGAATGTTACATTTTTCATCCTTTTGTTTTCAAATCCGGAATGACCCATTACTAACAGCTGTCAAATTCGTAATGAACAGTTCGAAATAGTGGGAGTGGAAAAATAATATAAGCCTACCTTTTTTCGTACCTTTTTTCGTTTTTCATTTGGGTATTTATTACTTTCCGACCAATAAAGAGATGGTATATTTCTATGTTCCGGTGGTTTCATCAATCCCTTCAATGTTTATAAACAGTCGATTGGTTGCTAGGTATGACGCCTCAATCATTAGAAGGGAGTGGTTAAAACATATGACAAGTATTGTGACGATTGATCAACTTTGTTTTGTCATCCAAGCCGACCAATCTGAACTTGGATGGCACAGGGTGGAACGCAACTCTTTAAGCGACGAATTGACGTGAATCAACCAATGGAAATACAAGACCTCCCGATCATTCTACGCATTGGACGAGAGAGAAATGAGGATTGTTGCAAACACTTTCAAAGATGTAGCTGAATTTCCTCTGGAAATTGGGTTCCTCGATGCAGGGCCAATTTTTATGAATCTCTTTGTTCACAGATCCCTATTGATTAGAAATGCTTGAGAGGTTAGGTGTACTTTGAAATTAAGGCGTTCTTAATTCATTTTCGAATCAGATGAAGTAGGGGTCCTAATTCTCACTTGTGCTGTGTATAGAGCTTTTTAGTCGGAACTTGTATTAAGCTAGTCAACTTTTGCAAGGATTTGTACCCTTTTGATGATTTGAAAATGATTAAGTATCTTTATCATGCGCTTGTTAGGCCTAAGCTGTAGTTTGCTGCAGTGATTTGGATGGGGGAATATATACAGAATAAATTCCTCAGGTTTTTATATTTTAAAAAATACCATAAATGTCCCGATTTTAATGTTATCAGGACTACACGACTAAGAAATGAATTCAAAATATTGGCTTTAGAACAATTGGCCCTAATCTTTCTCTATAAAATTATTAATAATAAAATAGATTCCTCTGAAATTTTATCACTTGTTCCATTCCATGTACCACCTCGACGCACCAGACACCCTCTTCTCTTCAGTTTATCTGCGGTCATCACTTCAAGTAGATCTCCTCTCACGATTGTACTGAGATTAGCTAATAGATTCAATTTGACTTTAGACATAGACTGGACGTTGTCACAGTCTGCTTTTTACAAAATGCTTGCTCAATATATAATTAATATTTCTGTGTGAAGGGTAGCTATTATCGGTATAATAGAGACAACGTGTTCAGACCTCTAACAATTCGAATTAGAGAATCAAGTCGATCCATGTAATTAAGCCGAACGGCTTGTGTGAACGAATAAATAAATAAATAAATAAATGTCCATATTCCGTTCAATATTGAGATTCATTTTGATACAGATTTTTCATAACGATGCAGATTTTGGAAATCCAATTGAGTGGCGGAATCAAAATAATATTGAAATCTATCGAGACTATCAATGATGGAATAAATGTGAATACTTCCAGATCAGTGGGACCTGGAATAAACTACACAATGAATAATCGTGATTCGGAGTAATTGCAATTATTATGTTCAATACAGACATCTTCAAAGAGTAATTACTGTTATTGTGTTCTTCATTATTTATTGTGTGTAGAAAATATAGCATATGCAACTCTCATGTAATGGTTATTGATATAAAATCGTTGCATAATAAACTATAACATGAATGTAGAATTATTTTGTGTGTGTATAAAACCCGTGCACTAAACAATTCATTTTTGTATACTGTTTGAACGTCATTATTTTGTTGTGGATCAATATTTGTTCCGTAGTTTTCTGGGTTTGTAAACTAGCACAATCTGAAAAAATAATAATTAATATTGGAATCTATACAAGTGTAGAAGGGCAGATTTTCAATCTACTCCGAAAAGTTGCATCATACGGAAGTCTTACAAGTCTATTCCGTAAAACACCGTTTATTGAAAGATCCGTTATAATAATAATAATAATAAATATACTTTATTGTCATTAAGAGTAAATCTTGTGGACAAAGCTTGTGAATAGCAGTAAGAATGTAGATGGAAAATATACAATGCTGATAAAATATATATATATATATAGAAAACATAAAACTATCTAAAATAAGAGATGAACATATAAAGTAATAGGAACGACACCGTTCAGAGTCACAAAAATGCAGTTGAAATTCCTCTGTGTCGTTAAAAATATACAAATGTACACACACACTTATTTATACACAACATACATATACATATTTATTCCTATAAACGCACATATAGACACATACATACACCCATACACACGTACATACTAGTAACGCAACACTCAGAAACTTATATAGACCCGAATGTGCATCTTGTCATTCAAATTCATCATTGTAATACTCCTGCAAGTTATAATAGGGCCTGTCTGCCAGAAACTTCTTGATAGTTTTTCTAAAGTTTATATTGTTCATATTCGCCTCCCTTATGTCTGAGGGAAGGTGATTGTACATCTTAGCCCCATTATAATAAATCGAATCTCTGATCGAATTTGTTGAGGGGATTGGCAATTTCAACATATTAGAACGGGTGTTGTAATGACTGCGTGAAACCTCGAACAATGACACATTCTTGTATATGAGGCAAACTGATTCTAGAATGAATAACGCGATTACTGTTAATATTTTTTCTTCAACAAAAATGTTTCTGCATGAATCACGGGGTTTTAGTTTACGCATATACCTTATAGCCCGTTTCTGCAGTACTAAGACTGATTGAAGTGCCGAAGAATTGCTGACTCCCCAGAAAGGTATTCCATACCGTAGATGGGACTCTATCAGGGCGTAATACACAGTTTTCGCGGTTTTAGATCCCAAATTCGATGAAGATACTCTCACAGCGTAACATCCAGCAGAAATCTTACATTTGAGATGCTTGATATGTCCATCAAATTTGAGCTTACTATCAATACGTTATCAAACGACTGTCGGTAGCTAGCTCTCAACGATCCATATGAACAATATGTCGAAAATACCACAAAACCACTTCAAGTCGTCAGCCAACTGAACCATTTCTATTCCCGTTAACAAACGTTATATTATGTTGTTCACTACCAACTTTCAACGATTTTATATTTTTACGGAATAAGATTCGACATAAATATCGTTAATTTAACGATAGTAGTTGGATAACGTATAATAATCAATATACGCAGCAACTTTTCGGGACAGATTGAGAATCTGCCCTTCTGCACTTGTATAGATTCCAATATTAATTTTTATTTTTTCATTTTTGCCCTCATTGCATGAATAAGTATTTCCCAATGGCTCGTCAGGACGTAATCTTCTGATTCGAGATTTGATTTCTTTCATTGATATATAATGAAGAAATCGCCTCGTCATAGTAACCTACTTAGAATTCCATCAATAATGCCCAATGAATATCGACCCCTTTAATTTTTTTGCGATTTTCGACAAAACAAAACGCAATAATCTGCAGAACATGACCTCAATGCGACCGCCTATATTAGGAACAGTCTTCATGTTTACTGAGAATATAAGAACGACCAGAAATAGCAAGTAGACCACCGTGTTATCGTAAAAAGTGGGTCAAATTAACATGAAACATATCAGAGGGCGATTTATTCCCAATCAAGATTAAATGGGGGAATGAAAGTGAGCCACTGGACGAAAGTTATTCATTTTCACTCTGTTTTCGGCATCGATGTTTAATATATACACTTGACAATTTATTTGTCCCCTTTTTGGGGTTTTTATTGAATTGAGGTGCTTCAGAGATCTATGCTGGGGGTGCTATTCTGTATACGCAGACGACAAAAGTATCTATAGAAACAGTTCTTTGTTTGTTTCTCGAAAAGTTGGTGACCTTGGAAATATAAAATGTGATTACTATGAGACTCACCAATTTTATTATATGATAAAGGAACACCGTTTTTTAATTCTTCAATATTTCAATTTATGTAGAAAGTATAAAAAATATAGATTAATTGATGAATTTTATTTTCATAGAACAATTTTTGGACCAATTTTTTACAGTCTGCCTTTGGAATAAAAAATACATGAATCTGAAACGAATCATAATCTGCAAAAAAATACGCGCTGCGAGTATGCCTCATAAATTTTCGTAATTCTCACGATGACTACTATGCAGCGCGAATTTTTTTTTGCCGATTACGATTTGTTTCATCTTCAATTACTCCCTTTTCCAAAGGCAAACTGTGTAGATCTCTGTATGTCAGTTTAGCCTAAATGTTAAAAGAAATCTAATGCACCTTCAAAATGGAGTTGACAATAGAAGTTTATACAGGAAATAAAAGTTTAGGAATTAAAATAACCCCAACAATATGAATGATATACTACTTTGGCAAAAAAATCCACTTCTTTTTGAATTTTGCCATTATGAATGATTAATCAAGGAAATATATGATGACATCTGTAAGAAAAATGAAAGAATAGACATGACTTGGAAACGAAATCACCAGTGATATCTATTCATAGTATCCATTCTCTCAAATGATATTTTAGTATGAAACCTGGGTTTAAGGTGGCTATATACTGGTGATTTCACTCCATATAAAATATTGTCAGCATTTCAGACGACCGATCTGGCCTACTTGATCAAGAATTGATGACGTAGACCGTAGTAATAACTCAAAAAATTCGCCAGGTATCGTCACTCTCGCAGTTGAGATGACAGTCATGTGAACGTCCTGTGCTGCCAAGTGTCTTTGCGAATTCTGGTCTATGTGCTGGAAAAATTAGTTGATTGTTAATATTTTCATTTAAGCAATATAATATTGTGATCTCAATTCAAAAGCTCGGTTTAAAAGTAGTATCACAATTCAGCCGAATATTATTCACGTTAATGCGTGTGAGCGAATGAGAGTGAGAATTGTGATAAAATTTCTTGGATATGTGAACTAAGAAAATGACATTTTTCCGGTGAGTGGAATCATTATTATTTTTCATAATCTTCTCGATTGAACCGAAAATATCCAAAACACATATCACTGCATTTATAGAATATTCAGAACGCGTGCACACTCTAGAATGTTGTTGCCAGCAAACTTCTCTTGTGTTTTTTTTATTATCACTACGAAATTTTCAAATGATTATTGAATATACTAGAACGTTCGATTATTCTTGGAGGTAGGTCAATGAAGATCAAGTTTGTTTTCATCAAACGTCTGATTGATCTCGCGTTCAATTCTCTGTTCTAACCAAAAGTGATATGTATTGGCAACAACGTGTTCCACGGATCGAATGATCTCAAAAATTTTTAGGAATTTCAACCCCAAGCGCACCCTAAAGGCGTAAATTTGAACAACTTCACCCTGTCTACAGGTTTGTCTGAAACGATATCGCAACACTGAAAGCACCAGTATATAGCCATCTTACTTGGGATATTCGTTAAAAGACGTTTCCAGACATTAAAACGACTACCAATGATGTACAAACATCTACAGAGAGTTTTTGATACGATACGATACTATTTCTGTATTTATTTATTTATTTATTTATTTATATCCAAACAGACACTAGGTCTTATTACATGGATAAATAATATATACATACAGTGATCAAGGTACAATTTCTCATACGATAACAATATAGTTAGGTAATCTATACAGAAACACATACGTAAATGAACTTACTCAAACACTCATATTCAGAATATAATTGAGGCACATACTCCTAAATTCAATTTGTGAGAGGGTCCAATCTAAGTCAATCATACCATTGAAGCTGTTGGCTAATCGAAACATGGTTGCAAGTGGGGCCCTGGTGGTAGTTATCAGCCGAGGTATATTAAACATGGTTAATGTTCGAGTTCTACGTGGCGGTACATTAAATCTAATTAACGCTAGGAGTTCAGGAGAATTAATTCTATGATTGATTATTTTATATAAAAAAATCAGCATGGAAAGGGTTAATCTATTTTCCAAAGATAAAATTTTAAATTCATTCCTCAAGTAATTTGTTCGTATGGTGTTATAATCTGCTCTGATCTTATGTTTTTTGAAGTATATGTATCTTAGAAATTTGTTTTGTATTTTCTCAACTTTCTGGAGGGAAGTACGATGTTCTCCCGACCATATTATTGAGGCAAATTCCAATTTGGGTCTGACTAATGTGAGGTAAAGATGTTTGATTGTATTGACATTTTTAAATTGCGCACTTTGTCGAATTAAGTATCCTAACATACGATTCGAGGAGCTAACTACATTTTGGATATGATTTGCAAAAGATAAAACGTTATCGTAAGTAACACCTAGATCTTTGACCTCAAGGCACCTTTCCAGAATCTCTCCATCTATTCTGTATTCAAATTCGATTGGGTTTTTTTACGTGATATAGTGAGTATGCAACATTTTTTAATATTGAAGAATAATTTATTTTGGCAACTCCATTCATGAACATTCTCTAAGTCTTTTTGTATTTTAACACAGTCTCTTACATTTTCAACATTTTTGAATATTTTCAAATCGTCTGCAAAGAGCAGACAATCTGAGTATCGCAGTACTGAAGGTAAATCGTTGATGAACATAATGAATAGGAGAGGACCCAAATTGGAACCCTGAGGCACTCCTGAGTTGGCATAGAATTTTCCAGAGGAATTACCATTGTGTCTCACAATCAAAGATCTATCTTCCAGATAATTTTTGAATATTTCAAGTGAATTATTCGTCAACCCAAATCTATGTAACTTTTCTAAGAGAATATCATGATTAACCTTATCGAATGCTTTGCGAAAATCTGTGAATATTGTATCTAATTGAGATTTTGATTCTAGAGTTTCATATGCTCGATTGATGAAAAGAAATAAATTTGAATTAATAGATTTATTAGCTACAAAGCCATGTTGTTGATGAGCTACATAATTTTCGACATAATGATACAATTTGAGGTACACGATCTGCTCGAATAACTTTGATGGTGCACACATAAGAGAGATTCCTCTATAATTTTCAACATCCATTCGGTTGGAGGATTTTGGTATCGGGATAACTATGGCAGTTTTCCACAAAGAAGGAAAATTTTTTTTTGATATAATGAGGTTAAAAATATGCAGCAAAGGTTTCATCAACCATTCATTACAGCCTTTTATAATGTATGGTGGAATTCCATCTATTCCAGCGGCTTTCTTAGGTTTGAGCTTTTTTATTGCTTTCTCGAAATCGGACTTTGTAACGCTATCAATCACGCATGTACTATTACACAGAACTTCATCGCAGTTGAAATTTAAATCATATTTTGTTTTAACTTGTGAATGAACAGATGAAAAAAAGGCCCCGAATGTCTCTGCTGTTTCATTATTTTTTACTTCCTCCCCGTTAAATTTATAAATGTCAATATTCAAATTGCTACTTTTTTTCTTGTTGACGAAGTTCCAAAACTCATTTGGATTACTCGTTATATTTTTTTCCATTTCATCAATATATTTACTTTCTTCTAATTTGATCAGATTCTTCAATTCTTTTCTCATTTGTGAGTATTTATGTTTAAAACAATCTAAAGATTTGCTCAATCTCCTATACCTATTTTTTTCCTTGATTCGATTAATTATTTCTCTTGTGAACCACGGTGGGTTTTTCATAGTGTGCTTGTAAGTGATAAATTTTGGTACAGTTTCATCTATAATATTATTCCATATGTTGTAGAAATTTTGTAAAGCTAGGTTCACACATGTTATTTCTTGGAGGACGCTGTCCCAATTAGCATCCCTAACTTTTCTACTCAGCGTTAGAAAGTCGGCTTTTTTATAGTTATATCTGATTTCAGGTGAAGAAATATTTTGTTGTACAGATTTTGTTTTCATTTTTATCGATATATTCAACGGTGGATGGTAACTATCCTCTTTAACAAATGGTAAGTTTTCCCTTTCTACTATACAGTCAAATACATTATTTTCCGAACTAATTACAAGATCAAGTGTTCTGCCATATAAGTTTTTCACGTCATTAAATAGCTTAAAATTATTAAAATCTAAAAATTCACAGAGAGTTACTAATTTTTCATTATTTATATTCAAATTGGAATTGACCCCAGTTACTTCGGGTATATTAAAGTCACCAAATATATAGGTTTTATCTACATCTGAAATTCTCTCTTGAAAAAAACTTAATGCTGATTCATATATTTCACATGAACTATTGGGAGGCATATATATCGAGCAAAAACAATATTTGATGTCTTTCACTTTTACCTGAATTATTATTGCCTCGAATGTAGTATTATTTTTGAAAATCTTCACAATGTTATATATTTTGTCGACAGCTATTAATACTCCACCTCCAGTAGTTTTCTTCGTGACTGATAGATTTCTGTCACATCTTATTAAATTGAACTTGTCAATATTTATGATTTCTCCATCCCAGATTCCCTCTTGCAACCACGTCTCAACAGCCACAACAACATCATATGTTCCATCCGAGGAGTTCCTGAAAAATTCATGAGTCTTAGTATTCAACCCCCTACAATTTTGATAGTATACATTCAAATCCTTCACGATTTGTGTTTGAGTATAAGTGTGCCCTGAGATATAATATGTAAATAACTACGGTCTATGGTATCCAATAATGATATTACAATAATATTCAATTATCCTGTACATGTGATATCAATAGCGAAAAAAAATTGATACTATGATATTTATATAGACAAAAAGTACCATTAATGAAAGTAGCTCATTTGAGATCATATCAATAAAGAAAATAAATTAAATTATAATTAACTATCATTAGTTCAAATGAAATAGGATGAACCAGCCTTTATTCATATGATATAAAAAAGAACTTGACAAAATAAACAATTCTACACGAGCTTGGTTCTATACGACCCGTTTTTTTTTCCTCTTTTTTATTTCACTGGGTTTGGTGCACATCAGCCTGGCTTATCATCCTGACAGTGTTGTCAATATTCCCATAAATCCATCCATTTCTAGAGAATACAGATTTTGCGCCGAACTTCGTTTTTGCAGCCATCAGAAGTTTGAGGTTCTTTGCTGTAAGATCCTCATTGATATATATGCTGGACCCTTTCAATGCCGATCTCGCCTTGATTACTTCATTTCGTTTCAGCAATGATATGAATGTAACCAAAATACTCCTAGGCTCTGGAGCATTTTCATCCCGTTTCCCAATCCTGTACACATTGTCTATCTCCCAGTATGAACATTTGATCTTTAGTGCATCGTTTATCAGTGTCAAAACGTTTGCCAAAAGATTTTCATCCTTATTTTCTTTCACTCCTACCAATCTAATATTCTTCATCTTGGCTTTAGTTTCAAAATTATCGATTCTGTTGTTGAGTGATAATATTTCTGACCTGTTCTCTGTTGTTTGTTTCTCCATTACAGAAAGTTTTACTACAACATCATTGAGTTTAACTTCAACATCACTGAGTTTATCTTCGAGTTTTTCGATATTCTTTGTTATTTTGTCGAGCTGCTTTTCAATTTTTGCTGTTAACTGTGGTGCGAGTTTATTCACTATTGCTTCTAGGACGTTTTCATCTATTACCGTTGATGAACTGTTACTTCGTGTTTTAGCCGCCATTGCTTCAATGTATTTGATTTGATGATGATCTGGCGACACTGTACGGGTTCTTCACGAATATTTTTCTCTCAAATCAAATCAAATTCACCGCTTTTACTTGCGGAAATACAAAGTTCCTTTTGCAGAAAGGTTCCTTATCACCGGTTTCCTTGTACTCACTGTTCCAAGATGATTTTTCAATAATGATACCACTATAAATCACAGACTATCTCAGAGCTCACTCGAAACGTGTTCACGCTAGCATAGCCAACAAGCAATTCTTCTTGCATTGACTTGGAGAGGAAAAGCCAAAAATTATTTTTTCAAAACTTCCTCTTCCCACGAAAATGATATTATAAATATCCAATAAATATCCAATTGAATAATCCAAAAATGAACAATTTGTTCAGGCCAGCCTCAACTCACCTACACTGTAGGTTGACGGACTAACACCTATTAGAAAACAACTACTCTCCTGGCTAAGACCACGAAGGGCATTGGATTACATCCAACGGAGTTAGTGTGGGATTCTTCACAGAGGAAATTCCACATATGCTCTTGGCGATACACCACCAGAATTGATTTTCAATTATTGGGACGGGACACACTTGCAGACCGGTTTCGGGCTATTTGGCCTCTCGTCAGTGCAAGGCAGTGCCATCATCAACATAAGTCGATGACTTCCCATAATTAAAAATCATACTCGAGTAGAGTATCTTCCCTAGACCTAGGCTGATACAAACAACTAGCAAAATAGCCGTTGCTGCGCCATCTGCCCGTAGACTAGGTACTAACCAAGAGCATATCCGCATGGCCCCAATTCCTAGTACAAGGAAAATACGAATAAAACAAATATTCATGGGGATGCTTGAAGAATGGCTTTAAATCAGATAATCCAAAAATGAACAATTTGTCCAGGCCTGCCTCAACTCACCTACACTGTAGGTTGACGGACTAACACCTATTAGAAAACAACTACTCCCCTGGCTAATACCACGAAGGGCATTGGATTACATCCAACGGGTGTTAGTGTGGGATTCTTCACAGAAGAAATTCCACATATGCTCTTAGCGATACACCACCAGAATTGATTTGCAATTATTGGGACAGGACACACTTGCAGGCCGGTTTCGGGAATTATGGGGAATTATGGGAAGTCATCGACTTATGTTGATGATGGCACTGCCTTGCACTGACGAGAGGCCAAATAGCCCGAAACCGGTCTGCAAGTGTGTCCCGTCTCAATAATTGAAAATCAATTCTGGTGGTGTATCGCCAAGAGCATATGTGGAATTTCTTCTGTGAAGAATCTCACACTAACACCCGTTGGATGTAATCCAATGCCCTTCGTGGTATTACCCAGGGGAGTAGTTGTTTTCTAATAGGTGTTAGTCCGTCAACCTACAGTGTAGGTGAGTTGAGGCTGGCCTGAACAAATTGTTCATTTTTGGATTATTTGATTTAAAGCCATTCTTCAAGCATCCCCATGAATATTTGGTTTAATATCCAATTATCATCAAATTCTGCTTATTTTCTTCAGTCTCTTGCGTGTAGTGTTTCCACTTCTAATTCTGAAACCCAACTCTAGTCACGTATTGAGAACTGCTTATGGCCAAATGAATTAGGATACTTATACTTGGATGGGAGGGAAGAATGCGTAGGAAATTATACCTATTATCTCCATTATCTATAGGGGCATTATATTACATAATTCTACGTTGGCGAAAGAAATGATAATGAGACCATTAGAGTAACATTCGCTAGAAAGGATGGATATCAAGGAAAATCCAATACCATTAGGCCACACCTTGGCTAAAAATCGAACAGGGTTGATGCAGTTCAATAAGCATATCGCATGTAAAGCGCCGCCTTATGAAAATAAAACATTTCGTGTTATGCATATTTTAAACGGTTTTATGCCGATTGAACCGAAGAGAATAATCTGAATACGTAATAGGTGAGAAAAATGCGGGTTCGTTTTTCAAAGTTGTGGGGTGAATAGCGATCACGAGAATTTATTTATTTAGCTATACGAAGAATAGAAAGAGGTTATGCGATATTGGTCGTGTTCACCTACTGATGAAAAAAAAAATAACATGGGTTATATCTCCAAATATTACTATTAGTTGAAGATAGTTGAAAAACCACTTGGATGTAACGTTCGAAAATATGAATACTACCGGTGGATGTCAAAAAGGAGTTTGTTTTTCGTTTTCGTGTTTTATATCTCCTTCCTGGACTTACTCATTCTTCAAGTCACTGCTACAAGACGCCAACAGAAGAAGATGAATTCAAAAACTGAATTTTTTTTAAGGTAGTAGATCTTATCGTCGACATTATCCCAAAAAAAATAATTACAGCTTGTCATAAATTGCATTTTTAAAACAATAGTAATTCCACTGACATATAGTGATTTGAATGCTTGGTTATTATGGTATTTCCGAAATGCCGAAACGATTTCTGCAGAATCTTGTACCGTATGCTCTAAAACAAAAGTGTACCATAATCGAGCTAACTGATTTTTTGTTTTTTGCGTGAATTTACTTATATTTTGTTGCTGGGCAAAATATTTTTATAATTGCGGGCTTATTCTTCATTTCTTCATTTTAGCACATTCTAGGTTTTAGAAATCTTTTTTTTTTTGGTATGATATCGTCAAATAAGAACCATCACTGGGAGGCCACAATATTTTTTTTAATATCGACAGTTCAATTGGTCGATTATCTATACTCGATACTTCAAACTGTTGATTATATTATGAAGTGTCGATTATAGATAAAGTATAGTTTGTTCGGTCAATCACCCAAAAAAATACTCTCAGCGCCTTCGTAAATCATTGAACAAACTCTAGCATATATAATTAAACTCTTGCTAGTTTTCATTTTATTGCATGCATTGGTTTGTAATGTTGTTTTTCAAGCGGGTCCCTATTGGGATCTCGACAAGTGTCAAAGTTAGAATGTCGGTTAAATTACAAAAAAGTTGCATATTTCAACGTGAAATCGAAAGGCCCACTGAAGTCGGAGAAAGCATGAGGCTTTTACTGATATTTAAAAAAATGTCGATTGTCGTTTTCTTGCCTCGGTGCTTTCATTTTGCAAAATACAAAAAATGCAACAATTTTCGTGTATATATTGAGTACTCTTTCATTTGGGGCTATTATATTTCTGACATGTCGTTCAATAATGGTCACTTTCATTTCTATTTTCAAATACGGAACTGCATTTTTCTCTACAAAATTTTGTGATTATTTTTGTCCTTCATTCGACCATGTATCACACATGAAGTATTTTCAACAAATTCAGTCCACGATATCTATCATCATGGCAAGCCATTTTTTCGACTGGTTGAACCATGATGATAGATATCGTATACTGAAACGATTGAAATATACAGATTGTTTCATTTGAAATAGGAAATTATGAGTGACTTTCGATTAAAAGGAAAAATCAACATTTCGAAAAAAAATTTTTATGGTTCCCAATTTCGTTGCTCTCAGGTATATTTTTTGGGAACTTCTTCATAAAAGAATAATTTGTTGTTGCTGTTCGTTCCGTTAACCAGCTGACGAACGTCAACCCTCAGAAGTCGAAACTTGTGCGAGCAATGGATCAACGAGGCCTTACTTTTTAACGTGCGATTACCCAGCACGGTGGCCCTGCGAGGATTCGAACCCCGGCCTTCCGCTTGAAAGGCAGATGTCAAATTCAATTCAAATTGTCAAATTCAAAACGTTTATTTCCATTCATGTATTACATTACATTCCCTTAAAGAATTGACATCTCAGGTATCAGAAGTGAACAATCCAAGCAAATATATACAATAAATGCACATTTTACATTTCATGCCTTTTCTTCTTCGCCTGGTACCGTCCCCCCTGCGGATGGTGAAAACCGGCCAGCAGGTAAGAACGGGAGGGGGCTGATGGGATCGCGTTCCACTCGCCCACCCTAGAGTGTACGAGCGGTTCGCGCCGCCCCACATGCACCCTCGCGGCCGCCGGCGCGACAGCGGAGAGCATGCCTACGGATGTTAGTAGGTCTCTCTAGTCAAAACGCCTCGGGATTTTCGGTAATTGAAAAATGCAAGACACGCCTCCTGCCTACCTGGCTTATGCGTGTGTTATGGTCAGAATTCCAGTGAAATAATTAAGTGCGACAAACATTATGGTGGTTTCAGTCCTGTCGGGAATTGCCGGAAAAGCTGGAAAAACCGGCTTAAGATAGTTGAAACTAATGGGCTAATAGCTCATTCGTCAGGTACTACTGCCTCTCCTGATAGAGGTCAAGGGCCTCATAAATCAGCCCATGTTTCCTGGGCTGATTATGGTGAGCTCTGATGCCCGTAATTCCACGAGTCAGAGGGCTTTTGGGCAAGAAGAATTTGTAGAACAGATAGGAGGTTCGTCTGACGTAGTCCGTTATTGTCTCTATACAAGCTGTTTCAAGTAAGTCTTCAATGCGAGTGTATCGATCACTATTAGTGACGATACGGAGGACTTTATTCTGCATTCTCTCAAGCCTCGTCATCGGAGTCTTTTTGAGACTGCAGAATATCGGACAAGCGTACAGCATAGCCGGCCTAATTACCTGCTTGTAAATAAGCAGCTTGCTGTCCACATCTAGCTTCGAATTCCGTGCAATGAGCGGGTACATGCGTTTTACCGCTGCACCCGCTCTTTGGATTGCTAAGCTGATGTGCCTCTTAAAGTTGAGGCGCTTATCGAGATCAACTCCCAGGTATCTGGCGCTTTCCTGTTCGCTGATGATGTTATCGCCGATTCGCAACTTCCCGAAGATCTTCGAATTTTTGAATTTCTTCGAGAAGTTGACGAGCTCGGTTTTGTTCGCGTTGATCTTGATCTTGTTTCTCTCCATATACGGCAGGATGTACCTGTCCATGTGGGTCTGAATCTGACGATTCGCGACCTCACTGGCGAACGAATGCGCATATATGGCGGTATCGTCCGCATACATGGCAACATTCGTCCCCCTGAACATTGGTAGATCGTGCGTATACAGAGAGTACAGATGCGGCGACAAACAGGATCCCTGCGGGACACCTGCCTCGGTCCTGAAGACACCCGAAACGCTCTCGTTCACTCTTACCCGAAAGGACCTGTTGATCAGGTAACTGTCGATCAGTTTTACGATGTGTAAAGGCATGTTTACACTCCACATTTTGTTGACCAATCCCTCAATCCAGACCCTGTCGAACGCCTTTTCGACGTCCAACAGGACCATGACGGTGTTCTTGTCTCGGTGGAAGGACTCCTTCACCCCGTGGACAATCCGGGCCACCTGCGAGGTGGTATTTCTACCCTTCCGGAACCCGAACTGCTCCTCAGGGATCAGGCGCATCCTTCCCTCGAGACGCATCAGTCTATTCAGAATAATTCTGTCAACCACTTTGGCGACGACACTCAGCAGGGAAATGGGCCTGTAGCTCTCCACAGCGTTCTTAGGCTTCCCTATCTTGTGTATTGGAATTACCTCCGCTACCTTGAGACAGTCTGGATAGCA
This sequence comes from Zygogramma bicolorata, assembly GCA_032362365.1. Classification (NCBI taxonomy): domain Eukaryota; kingdom Metazoa; phylum Arthropoda; class Insecta; order Coleoptera; family Chrysomelidae; genus Zygogramma; species Zygogramma bicolorata. Next base: position 399,936 of record JAVJAQ010002166.1, on the reverse strand, counting down.
CTGACTTCTAAGTACCGCGTTAATTAAGTGAACGAACTGGACTAGGGCCTTCCGCGGAAGATTCCGGAGAAGGATCGCACCAATCTTGTCCTCACCCGGAGCTTTGTTCAGCGGCATTCTTTTAATTGCCTCCTGGACCTCCTCATGATCGGTGAGCAACCGTACGAGAGTATTCTCGTCGATTGCCACCGGGTTCATGTTTCGGAGGTCCTGGGCTCTTGCCGTCGCATGCCTCTGCTCCTGGGTGGCATCGGCAGACGTCCTGTTGACGCTCCGGAAATACTCCCCGAACATTCGCGCCTTGTCCCGGTCCGACACCGCCCGCGCATTCCCCCTCTCCAAGGTTGGGATGGGCTCGAATCTTTTGTCGATCCGACGCGCCATCCGCCACAGAGAGTTATCCTGCACGGACAGGGCGGCAATTTTGTCTTCCCAACGTTTATTGGTGAACTCACGCATTTTCCTGTTCACTTGCTTGGCAAGCCTAAGCATTTCCGCTTTGTGGGCGAGGTCCCTGGTCTGTTGCCAGCGTCTCCTCGCCCTGTTGCGGTCATGGATGAGTTCACCAATATCCGCCGGGAGAACGTCCTTGCCCTCCCTAACCACAACCAACCTGGTCGTCTGGTTCCTAGCTGTCTGTATATTTTGGATGAAGGTGGCCATCCTGTTGTCCAGGTCCTCTTTCTGTATGTTAGGTGTTATTTCGGTGAAAGGCAGATGTGCTAACCACTACACTACCGAGAAGCTGACTATGAGTAAAGTATTTCTTTGCACAAAATAGAAATTCAAGCTTCTGGGAAACACCTTTAGCGATCGATCTCACATTGTTTCCCCACACGAGATTATTACTGATCGTAATTCTCAGCATCGAGATACGTTGTAGTAACAGTTACTCCTGACATCTGAATACTAGATTTAGAACTGGTTGAGCAATCCATCGGAAAACGTTTTATATTGAGAAACTTCCTCTCTCGACAAATTCTATAAAGAGACATCATTATATCTGAACTTCAGAAGGAAATTCCGAGGTGAGGCTAATATTTCATTTCCTTTCTAAAGTAATAAGCCCCAATGAAAAATACGTCACTTGCCTACTTAACCATTGTTTGTGCTAGAGGTAGTTGAAGTAATTTATGACCTCAACAAAATGTTAAGTAGTTGAGAAACGTCTCATAAATATTCCAGGAGCCTTGTTGTTTTGATTAAATACTTCATGGAAGAAACTTAATCTGGTAGGGGTGACTGAGGTAATTGTTAAATCAGATACTTCTTGGTATCTGCCCCTACTCTGAATGAAACATTGTGCGAATCTTTCGTCATTTTCAATTCACTCACTTTCACTAAGGATGTAACATACAGAATATACCGAATGTTCGCAAAGAAATCGAACAGATTTAGAATTATTAAGGTTAATGTCTTCAAATAACAGAAAAAGAACATATCTGCAAGCTCATGTGGCATAATAATGTGAGAAAATTTAGTTGAAGAATGATACGAAATCAATTGTTACATCGCGGTTTGTTTCAGTTGACAATAGAAAGATTGATGATCTCACTATATACAGCATAATCATCGATAAGAATAGAGCTGAGAAGTTAACCTAGATCAATTATTTGAAAGTTCTGTAGCACAGAAAGAAATTCCGATATTTTGAATGAGTTTCTAGGAAAGGATCGATGTCGCATCAATATGGCCCAGAAGTTGTACTTTTTGATAGAAACCTCAAACAAAGCAGTCGGAGAATGAACACATTCATTCTGAAAAATTCCAATAGAGTATGTTGGAGCTGACATAACTCTCGAATTTTACTAGTCAGAATAATTTTTCAGGCTGAAATTTGGTTATAGAAATCCCAAGACTTGATACAAGACAGGTAACCATGTACAACACTTGTAGAGAGATTTATAAAGCTATTTATGTCCTAATAAGGACATTGCTATTTTTCAATGGCTATTGATGACCTCTATATACCTATGCTTGCTACTTCTTTGAAGGATAGTAACAATAAATATAATGCTGTGTCTATGAAATAATTCGTTGTTATAGAAGTATATAGATTTATTATTATTAATAATCATCAGCTAAGTTAGAAATACTTTCTTTGTGGTGTCAGTTGCCATGGTTGATCAATGAAGCTCAGACAATTGAACTCATTCTGCTACATTAATTTGAAAAAATTATCGAATTCTCTGCATAGAATCCGAGTTGTAGCATTCTGAAAGAGCCCCTTTTTATGAATCCACCAGAAAATTTCCACCTCATGAAATCGAGCTTAAAATTATTGAAAATTGTTGACGGGTTATAGAAAAATCAGCGTCAGTTGATATGTATAAGTTCAACCATAGCGTTACCGCTAGAAATATGAATTTATTAGAAATTTCCTTTTACAATCTATCAAGATTTTCAAATATTTCCCATATTCGTCAAAGAAAATTATTGATATGAGAATTCTCGACCAATTTCATCTGTACAGAAGGGAGAAAGAAATAACAAAGCTGATAACAAATATTCGCTAAATTGTATATAACATGAATGAACTGCGGATAAAATTAACGAATTCCCCCCCTTTTCGCATTTTATGATTTTTTCAGCATATAGCACAAACTTTTTGTTTTCCATTGTTGAGTTTATCCTTCACTCCACTACCGTTTCCACTAAAGATTCTCCAACGTCACGATAAACCTGTTTTAGGCTAACCAATCTACAGGGTGTTTCTTAGGTACTATGGTTGATTTAAGGGGAAGATACGAAGTGTTCGAATGTTAGAGTGAAAAATTTACATTTTTGTAGATATCTCAGAATCCCAGCATATCGAAAGGAAAATGGAGATAGTTGATAGATGATTGTTTTTGTCTTTATTTCCTCCCTATATTTCCTAAATTTTTATTCGATGATGAAATTTTCGAATATGACTGATTATGTGTGGTCTTTTTTTAGCTGTCAATCATATTAACACGTGCACTCTTTTATTTACAGGGGAGAGCTCCCAGAATAATCCCAAATAACATAAAAACAACTAATCTTTCAATGGAATTTTCGAAAATTTATGTTCCTCCACTCCTATCTCTTCACAATGAGCTTTTTATTGACATCAATCTCCATGACATTCACGGTATTATCCAGCATTATATTCCAGCAAAAGACATTTTCAGTAACACCCTGTAGAGTGCTCCTGTTTTAAGCAGTTAAATTTGTTGCCCCACTTTCCCCCGCCATTCTTGCTAGGAAAACCCTGATATGCCATTCATTCCACTTTGCGCGATTTTTGCATATTAATCGGCGTATAAATTACTCGATGTCATGTCGAAATGTCCTTGTCACGTATCGGAAAATGCGGCGATCGAGTCGGGGGGTCACTTTTCCAGACCTTGTGGCCGAAATGGAGGGTGCGAGACCTCAAAACAACTGCCGACTAATTAAGCGTTTATTTAATTCGAGCCCCACGCCAATATTATCATATCGTGAATTTGGTCCTTGAGGAGGTGGCCTTAGTTGATGAAAATGGGAGCGTTAAAATGGACAAAAAGGCTCTCGGGGAGTTTTTGGCTAAAATTATTTATCTACAGGACTTGGCGGCGATATTTGAAATTAATGAAAATCTTCAAAGCGACAATATATAAAAACAGTTTTGGCATGAAATTTTCGGGGGTTATATCCCGAGTGCACCAAGTTTAATCGGTTAAAATGTGTGCTGCACTTCCATGATTCTCGAAATTTTGCTTAGCAAATGACTTGAGTGTATGATAATTTGATAAAATCCCTCGACCTGCGGTCTCGGGATTTTATTTTAAATTATTATACACGAAAGCATTTGCTTGAAAGCAAAATTTTGAAAATCATGGAAATGCACGCATTTTGGTCGATTGAACTTGGTGAAGGAGGGATATATGTTTAGATTATTTCCAGAAAACTTGTAAACTCAGGCAACATCAAAATCGAACACAGGAACAATATAGTACCAGAGATAGTACCTGAAAGTGATCCAAACGCCCGGTTTATTTCGAACATTTTAATCGGTTAAAAGGTCTAGTGCATTTAATCGCTGTAAAACTCTGTAAAAGCAGTCTAGCCTTCAACTGTTTCATCGTTTATTCGCATGTAGGGAAATAATCATACCAATTTCTTGCGAGTTTGAGTAAAAATTGGGGATATTCTTCTCAGTTTTGGATTTTTTAAGAATGTTTGGAAATAATCCAAGCCCTACTAAGATTAACCGTAATAATTGGACTTAAAAACCTTGAACCATGAATTATTATGAATTAACACAATATGTTGCGAAGGTACTATAGATGGTATAAAACTTCTGTACAATCTATGTACATATTCTCATTTGGTGAGAACGGTGCAATTAGATTATCGTTCATAACCGTAGTTTTTTCATCATCTAATCATTGGTATTGTATTGAAGTGCACTGTATTATTTTTCCTAAAATAGAAATGTTGATTTATGCAAAGGTTTGTATCAAATTTCATTCATGATTATTCGAAAAAATATATATTAAAGATTTGCAAGGTTGATTTTAGTAAATTCCTTCAATGAATGCGTTTTAAAAGCTACTTATATCTCATAAATTTCAGTTGAGTTTGACGAGGGGTTTCTAAAAATAAGCTGAGTTAGTATTGTTTACTGAAATAAAAGGAGAATTTCCAACTATAAAAGTGCAATATGCCTCCTACAGACGAATATATATTAAATACAGGGTGTAACTGAATAAGTGTAAAACATTTAAGGAGGTGATTCCTCATCAAAAAAAAGATAGGAACTTTCATATAAAGAAACTTCATTAGTGCATAGTCATTGTTAAGATACAGCCCCTGAAAGGGGGTATATAAAATTTATATAACAATTTTTTTCACGAGCACTGAAAAATTTACAATATTGAAATTAACCTGACAATTTGTACTACCGAAAAGACACTCAGCTAGTAATTTATTTGGTTTACCATAAAATAAATAAATCCAGTTCGCATTTATGACGATGTATCTCTGTAGTTGTTCGTGAAATAATTTTTTGCTGCGAACTGGTCTATTTTGTGCAAAAAACCCAAGAGAAATGTTTTGTTAAGAATAAAACAGGCTATCGGAGATAAATTTTCAAGTGGTAAACAAATAATAAGACAAAAAGTTACATTTGAAATAAATTTTAGGGATGTTACCCCCTTTAAGGGGATAACTTCTGGATCTGGAAAATTATGGAGGGGAAGAGTAGCTCACTGCACTTTGGCCTCATCCGGCTCATTCTACTTCCTCCAATAAGCTAGGATACGATGCATGTTTTTCATTGATTGAATTCTCATTAGTATCTTCTTTGTTGACTTCCTTAATAAAAGTAACCACAGCGCAGTTTCTGTTTTTTTCCTGAAAAACATGTTCAACATTTCTTGAAAACTGATGAACCAATTTCGAAAAAAATCACAGAGGTAATAAAGGGATAGAAGACCTGACAAATGATGTATCACTCTACCCTTCATGCAGATGAAGGAAATATGGGTGGTAGCTGCTGACCACAAGGGGGTGAAGTTTCGGGTATGATTTTCATATCAAAATTTTTCGCCTTGGATATAAAGATTGCCGTGTTTTCGATCACGCACCCGTTGCTGACTTATAGGGGGAGTCAAGTTTTTGTTGGAACGGTCTGTATAGAAAATCCATGATAATTCTATGTCGAAGCGTTCATCATGGGGAAAACTCTAACACATCTTCTCCCGCTCTTCAAGGGTGGTCGCGGAAAACTCGATATCGCATTATCAAGACGAGTACGAGCCTCTTGCAGAAGCCGTAATGGCGTGTGGAAAATCACTGAAACGCTAACAGCGGCACTGACCTCCTGCTTCGGAAACAGGAGTGTAATTTGCGACCTTCGAAGTGGCCGGTATCCCCTCCATGGATTGGACGCTTTTTGGGGTTATAAGTCAATTCGACTGGTGTGATGGCTTTCACTGTTTATGACCTTATTTACTGTCAAACTTTTAGCTGTATTTTCTCGCTGAGGTGATTTTCAGTTTCAGGCAATGTGTCGTCTTTCACGTCATCAGTTTTCTTATTGCCAAAATGCATTTTTTCAAAAGTGTACCAGCACTATTTTAGAGAAATTATGTTATCTTTTTTTTATATGCAGATTCACACGAAAGGGAAGCCCTGTAATGTTCAAAGAACACCGCGTGAATCAAGGGACAGGAGATGCGAATTAACATTTACTTTGAATTTTTGAAGTTTGTAAGCCTCAGGAAAAACCTCTTTTGGCAAGGAGTTCCAAAGCTCCGCTGTTCTATTGACAAACGATCCCTGTGCAAGAGATGTTCGACAGGTTTTCAAATTCACAACAAAGGGGTGGGAGTTCTGTACACGTCGAGTCATCCTTGTAGATATTGCGATCGATCTCACATGGTTTTCCCATGGAAAAGTTACTCCTGACATCTGAATATTTGATGATGGAAGATCGGCTTTTCTTGAGAAGAGACATGCCTGGGTTTTCGTAGCATTAAATTCCACCAAGTTACCCCATTCTATTATTCTTGCCAAGTCGTCGTTAATTTTATTGACGTGAATGTTTCTTTGAATTTTTGTTTCTCGAGCTGGTATGGGGACTCTGGAAGAGAAATTTGGTATGAAGAGTACTGTCGTCAGAAGGTCTAATCATTTTCAACTCTATTAAATTCCATGATTCTTTTTGCGATCTTGACTAAAACAATTTTTAAAAAAAATTTACTGAAAAATGAGAAGGACGTGGATTTTTTCCTTATCCGTCTCATTTTTTATTTGAGAATACAACAATGCAGTCCAACAGTTTTTATAGAGATTTATTGACCTGCCCTGGATTCCAAGATTTTACAATATTCACGCCATACGGCACTCCACTAAAAAAGCAATAAACACCTTTTTGAACATATAGCCCCTTCAGTAAGAATTGAAACAACCCTCAATAACTCCTACTATTGAAAACTGTCAATATCTGATAGATGTGAAGTCGTTCGACTCTACTGGATCCTATTCAGCCACAGAATAAAGTTTTCGCATTGGATTGAACAGCCGAGTAAATTCTGTAAAATATGTAATTGGGCACAACCTAGCCTATAGAGAAAATGTGAGCATCCGAGTGTTCTTTTTGATGACAAATGACAGCTGGGAGCAAAGCTTAAATTTTGGACCAGTCATTCACTCGAATTCATTCACTTCTTCAGTGGAACTTCTCGTTCAAAGACACTCAGATTGAAGAAGAGAACTCTTGTCGATAATAACTTTATGAATCATTTTCCACCATCAGTTTATTTTTGGAAATCGAATTAGCCATTCTTATGTTATTCAAACACAAAATAAAACTAACACCAAAGTGATATTATTCGAACTCGACGCGCGTTTTGCTAACAAGGTTGGCATCTTCAGGAGAAAAAAAATTTTGAATCTAAAGACGTGTCAGTTACAATATAAAGTAATAGGGGCAAGCACCATCTACAGATATTTTTCTTGCTAAACTACAAACTACAGATACAATTTTAAAAAAAGTCATAAACCATTGTTGGGAGGTTTAAGTTGCCCGTCATTCGCTTCAGCAATTAAGAGGTACGAAACTTAGGTTGGAGAAATTTTGAATAATATAATACCCACGATCGTTGAGTTTTTGGTTGGTAACTACCATGCCTCGTCGAAGGACAATAATCTTGAAACTCTCACTCAAAAACAAATGCAAGAACTTGTCTGAGAAGAACTCTGCACTGACATCTGCGTGAAATAATTCACCACCCTTTCTGGTATTTGCCAGGAAAGTAGTGTTTGGACGACTGATGTTGCCCATAAATGTACTTTGTAGATAGATAGATTTTTTTTTAACTTAGCGTCCAGTCTTTTAGTATACTCAACATCTACATCGTGAATACTTGAAACTTTTCCTAGAGATCAATTACCCTAACACCAAACTGATATTTTTTGCACTCGACGCACGTTTCATTAAAAAGGTTAGCATCTTGAGAAGTAAATTGATCAATTTACTTCCCGAAACGTTAACGATAAGTTTTCATATATATTAGTTATTATTATTATTAGTTATTTTTATCATAGTCAAATTTGAGTTATACGAAAAGTTGCTGACTAATTGGATTTGTTCTGTTCAAAAGAAACTGTTTTTCAATTAAAGCAGCAACTTTTCGAGGTAGATTAAAAATCTGCCCTTCTACACTTATGTAGATTCCATTATTAATTCTTACTTTTTCAAATTGTGATTTCGTATATATTGGTTATTTTTATTATAGGCAAATTTGAGTTATACGAAAAGTTGCTGATTAATTGGACTTGTTCTATTCAAAAGGAACTGTTTTTCAATTAAAGCAGCAACTTTTCGTAGTAGATTGAAAATCTGCCCTTCTACACGTATATAGATCCCAATATTATTTCTTATTTTTTCAAATTGTGGTATATTGGAAACCCAGAAAACCACGGAACAAATTTGTTCGAAATTGTTCGAAAATTGTTCGTTTCCGTTAATCATCTGACGAACGTCAACCCTCAAAAGACGCAACTTGTGAGAGCAATGGATTAACGAGGCCTTACACTTTAACGTGCGATTACCCAGTACAGTGGCCCGGCGGGTAATCGAACCCCGGTCTTCCGGTTGAAAGGCGAATGTACTATCCTCTACACTACCGAGAACCACACCACACATCGTGAAGTTTCCATTCTTTGCCTTTCTCAATTGTCTCTCATTCTTATCCTCGAAAATGAAGCATTTCATCTGAATGATAATATGAGAAACTGTTCAAATCGAGGGTGTGTAGGGGAGTCTAACATTAACTTCGTGAAGCAGCGCTTTTCATTCGACTAAGTTTTTTTTCTTGGATCTGAGAATCGATAAACGCATTTTGGCAGTAAGGTGCGCCTAATGACCCGATAATTATCTACAAACTGACTCATTCATGAAGGAGAATTTATGATTTCCGTTCTAGTAGTAGTTGCTGTGAAACGTAAAAGTATTAGACATCATTGGAATTAAATAAGGAACTGATTTGTTCATTATCATGATGTAATCCAGTTATTGAATTAATCAATATCAATGATCCCATTGGAAAAATAATAATATTGAGGGAAGTATTGTTTCTGCGGTTATATTGACTGTTGAACTGAGGAAAGATATGACAAAGGCACGACTCAAATTTTAAGAGGTTGAGTCTAACAGAAATGATAATGGAAAAATCCATTCATTCTCTTCCATTTTCTTGTTAAAAAGTAATGCACATAACTAGATACCATGGTCGTATAAAATTCACACGAAGAGACAAAGTTTTGAGTACTTTTTGACGAAAAAAATATAAATATCTGATCTTAGTTTGTATAAGCATCATATGGTTCTCCTCTTTGTATGAATTCAAACAAAAAAGAATCAAACGTCTGTAAATAATATTCATAATAATATTCAACAGAAAGAGTCTCTCCACAGGCATAACCATGTTTCCAAATAGTTTTCTGCGTGTTGGTAAAAGGAAACTGCTTCTTGAAGTGGGTTTCGAGATAGTGACTCTGCATTTTCTCCATTTTTTTTGTTTATTCAGAATGAATTATCGATGCTGATTATACAATGCAAATTCAAACGTCCCCATTTCAGACCACTTTCTCAAAGTTGATATTATTTACTCATAAATCTTCCCGGCGTGTAATATGTGACCTGAAAAACGGCATTTCATTAGGAAAATGAAATCAAAAGTACTCCACTTCAAAACAACGTCAACTTTCCTCTAACAAGCTGATTAATATGCGCAACTCGACTTATCTTTCATCGAAGTGGCATAATAACAAAGGAGGCATTCTCAGTTTTTTACGTGTGTGTCCCACAAAAGTTGTACGCTTACGCGTAAATTAAATCTTGTCGCATGTTTCCAAATTGGCGAGTTAAACTTCGCCCCAAATATTTGGAGTTTCAATGACACGGTCAAGTATATATTAACGCGTGCAGAAAGTAGGTTAGGAACAAAAGAAAACCTCTAGGATAATATGTAGCGACATTATGTCGGAAATTAAATTATTATTATAATTTGTGTTGTTGCTAGAAACTGAGATTATAAGTGCCTAAAAATCTTTCTCTAGAACCTATTTTCAGAATAACCCTCTTACTTCCTACTATGATTTCAATAAAATCTGGTTCAAGAATTATAACGATTGTAAATAGGAGCAGAAGTACAATTCAATAGAATCTGGGAAAGTTCAAATATTGAGTTGCACTTTTTGATGTTGTCGTTGAATGTTTCTTGAAATAACATTAATATCGAATTTAGGTATCTGGGAGTTACACTCGATCAGTCAGATATTCTGACTCTTATCTAATATGGTATACAGAATGGATGATGCTGAATTTTTTACGATTAGAAATTTTGGTGGAAACACCACATGAGCGCACTCGCCAAATATTATGTAAAATAGTTTCAATACAGGCCCTCAGCTAAATAGTATTGGTTTGAATGCGGTAGATGATTCTGTCTGTTGAAGTGTTTCGATTTCTCACTGATTATATAGTTAACTATAGAAACATGTCAGCGGATCTATGATAAATGAAGAAATGAAATGCAATTGATGATAATATGGGTTTTACTCTCCCATATACCCACATCTATTGAATTGTTCTAAAATTGTTCGTTATCGTTAACCAGTTGACGAACGTCAACCCTCAGAAGTCGAAACTTGTGCGAGCAATGGATCAACGAGGAATATTCAACATCTTCGAGAATTCTTATCTAGTAATATATTTTTCAGCTATTTTCATTTCTGACCCAGTTCTACTTCAATCTCATTAATTTTTTTTGCAGTATCTGTTGAGCATAAATCAAATGAATATGATTATAGTGAAATGTATTTGAAAGATGATAATAAAATTTAATAATGAATAATTTTGTGGAACCGATAGTGTTTTTTCTTGGAAACTTGACAAGAGTCATGAGTAATATATTAACATTCGAATTGAAGAATAGTTTAGGTAAGGAAATATGTTACTCTATTTTGGACCCAAACATTTCGGTCTGCCAATGATTCGTTTTTATATTTTGGCGGAAATTTTACGCAACCACCATTTCTTTGAACACAACACGAATTTTCGAGGTTCCTTTATTGTGCAAAACTGATTTTCTTCATCTGAACCACAAACAAATTAGAAATATTTTTGGCTTGTATGAATCCTCCAGGAATCCAGGAAAAATAGTATTTTTCTATTTCCTAATAATTAATTGAAGGGATAAGTAGGCCATTCCACTCAACTGAACCGTTATGATTTCATATCCACATAGGGTAGGATATGAATTCCACCAATCACCAAGAATAAAATACCTGGTTGCCGGGGACAACCTTGTAGAAACGTCAACATTCTGATCTGTCTACCTACGAACCCGAAATCCAAGTTGTTTCAAGCATAATTCAAGCATAAATAAATGTACTTATATCTGAAATAATCTCTTTTTTATTGAGTCAAGTTTGAATTGTCACAATTGATGTTTTCTTTCTGTGGAATCAAAGTAGTACTCTTCACACCAACAATTATCGGAAATGATATAGTCAAATGGTTACGTTGGTTAAGGCGTAAGCCCTCTGAAACAGTCTACTTATAGTCGTTGGTTCCAGTCTCACCGAAAACGTTTTTTTGGTACTTTTTTTATTTGACATTACTTATTTAATTTGTATCGTTGAATTCGGAATTTAATAAAGTTTTTTTCCTTTGAGTTTTTCATAAATATCTGAAAAATACACTATATCTGAAATTGATTATCAATATGATACTTGGAAGAGAGTTGTGAAATCTTTACCTGGTCGAAAAAAAAAACTGTATAACTGTATCCATTGTTGTACAAATTATTGTCGCTAAGAAGTTATAAACAATATCGCATCAATTGCAACACCAGACTCTTTGAATGTCTTAATTTTGATGAACTCATTTTATTGTGCCCATTATGATGTTTTACGTTCGACTGTGAAATTTTAGATTAAAAAAATTTGACAATATATGTGTGTTTGTATCACATATTTATTGTTTGAAAAGAATTGTTTTAAATTCTTTTCGCCGTTAACCAGCTGACTAACGTCAACCCTCAGAAGTCAAAATTTGTTCGAACAAGGGGTTTACGTGGGGGACCTGGTCTTCCGTTTGATAGGTGGATGTGCTTACCACTACACTATGCATTCTACATATATTTTCACTTTTTTGATCTAATGCTTAGAAAATGAGACATTTGAATAGTGGTTTGTATAACAAGAGTGGATATGGTGGCCATATCGCATGAAGACGACGTTTGAGTACGATGTCGTAGTTTCAAACGTTCGAAGGGGATATGGCCAATATCAATTCGATTTGTACAGTTGATTTTTTCTCCAACCAAATGAATATTGCAGAACTCTCTTTCAAGAATCATATTGTTAATCAATTTTAGATATAGAGTATTCTTTCGATATTTATGAAAAACTTAGAGGAAAAAAACTGCATTTAATTCAATATTGAGCGTTACAAATTAAATCAGTAATGTCAAATTAGAAAGAGGCCAAAAAAGTCGGTTTTGGTGGATCTTCTCAAAGGGGTACCAACTAGGCCACTTGGACTGTATAATTTCAGTTAATCATTGATGTAAACAGTTGATATAAGTCCTTCAATAACACAAAAAAACGACATCAAACAAATAATATACAGTTGCCTGTAAGATCTTCACATATTAGGGTGTACTAAACCGCGACACGTGTTTTGCTATAAAATAGCTTCCTCGAGCAGGAACTTTGAACTGTTAATAGTTCCTGTTTGGGAAAGCTATTGTATAGCAAAACACGTGTCGCGGTTTAGTAAACACTAATATGTGAAGATCTTACAGGTTTATTATTTGTTTAATATGGATTTTCATCAAGTAACGGCAACTTCAATTCAGTTTTGAGAAAATATCAGTTGTGACAATTCAAACTCCACTCAATGAACTAGAAAATATTTCAGATATAAGTACATTTATTTATGGCTAAATGAAACTACTTGGATTTCGTGTTTGTCGGTAGACAGATCAGAATTGTGACATTTCTACAAGGTAGTCCCTGGTGACAAAGTATTTTTTTCTCTGTGATTGGTGAAATTCATATTCCTTCTTGTGTGGATATGAAATCATAACGATTCAGTTGACTGGAATAGCCTACGTATCCGTTCAGTAAACTATTAAGGAATCAGCGTATTTACGGATGGGAGTAAAAAAATATATTTTTCTCATTTTATTTAATATTGGACCACGGTATAAACTGTTGGGGACAGCCTGTATACCCCCGACCATCATCTTTCTCCCGAACCCGGCGATAAGCGACCTCAGCCGCGGGTCACGGCATCCCCATTACCCCTTCCGCGCAACCCTTCATAACTGCGACCTTGACGGTCTCCTACCAATACTACCCCTTCATTAGCACAAATCACTGTATACAACATACATCAGATACGATCGGTCTCGTGTCATAGTTGGCCAACAGCGCGCGGTTCTCATTCTACGTTTCGGTGCGAAGGTGGCGCCCGTCCGACAGTCGTTTGTTCTCGCGATAGACGTGCGGGAGAGATCCTTTGACAGATGTTGAGTTTCGATTTGGATGACGATACGCCTTTCGCTGTTGTTACCGTACCTAACATGGTGAGTGGTTGGCTGTAGGGAAAGTCAGGTCCAGTGATGGAAATAACGTGTTTTTGCCATGATTTTGGTATCGATTCTCATTTTATTATTATTAGATTAATGATTTCAAGAAACATTACATTTTTATGAATAACGTATAACTATAAGTACAAAATTATGATTAAGATTTATATTGGAAGTGCGAAGAAAGAATAAAGAAACATGTATAAACGAACATGCTAATGAGCATTCAAAAATGAAATTGCTTTTAGAAAAGGTTCAATTGAAAAGAAATATAGTAAAAAGCGATGTTCAGTAAAAGAAAGATTTGAAACATATCTTTTGGCTGAACACAAACTTCTTCTAATTCTGTAGGAATTTCATTGTCGATCGATATTCTTTTATTTTGTATGGAATTGAATTATTTATAAAACCATTTCGCCAACATCTTACTGATCTTCATAATAATAATAACAGCCTGCAGAGCAAAACGCAAAGTTCGCTCTTCTGTAATTAGTTGCCCAATTACAAGACTGGCTCTCTTCCACTTAACCTGGTGGTAATAAAAACTCCTTCTATTGTGAACATTGTGTGAACGGATACTTTCGAGTGAGACTACCACAATAATATTCTAAATTAAATGGTAGAAGTAATTAATTTAAAAAAACGAACGAATGAAGAACATCGATGAACTTATGCACTCTTAATATGCAATTGAATTTTTTCCAATAAGGATATCTTAATATTTATCTTAAAAGATGAGGAAAAAGAGGAAGTTGAGGAATTCAATTTTTTTGGAATAGTATGTTATGTTATACGAGAACGACGACTTACAAGAAGATGGCTTTTATCTGGGAATACTATTGAGATATTTTTACCTCAGGTTAGCTTCGTGAGTTTGACTGCGAAATTGAATTCTTTCAAACAAATAAAGAGGAACTTTCGTTTTGACGATTTTATAGTAAAAAATACATCGGTGTGCAATTTTAGAACAATCTCCTATAAGCCAGCCTATACTCTTCATGGTCTGTGAAATATGGTCACGCTTGCGCTGTTTACATAAGAATTTGAATCAATTGGATGCGTTTGTTTCCCGCTTCAAATAGAACAGGACCATAGTCACAATCTACAAGATCAAATTATGGAAGTACAAAAGTGTCGCACGGAGTTATTTTACTTTTTTCATTCAGTATCTTTCTATCAGAATGAGTCATTTGAATGCTTCATTTTCATAATATCGATGCTTGAGATAAATTGTGTTTACCAAAGTTACCCAGTATCATATCACTATATTCACCACGTCCATTTTCATTTGAGTGAGGCAAATTATTGAAATTTTCATGAAAATCTCTCGTGCACAATGTATCTCACTCAGGACCGGTTTTTCAATGCCAGATATCTAACAGATAAAAATAACCAACAGTTTCCATCCTTATCACTGTCAAACATTACTCACGCGCATCCCCTCATTTTTTTCATCTATCTGACACATAACTTATTTATCCTTGTATTGAAAAACTGGCCCTCAGTTTAACAACTTGGTAAAAACTTGGGGGTAGTCATCAGTGTCATTAATGAAATTGGACCCTTTGGTATAGAAGTGTGAACTTTCAATAGAAACCAATAACGCTAACACCCGAAATTGATATTTGATATCAATTGTCTTCTCCTGAATATTCTACCTTTGCAAGCGAAACGCGCATAGAGTGCAAGTGATATTAGCACCGGTCAACAGTCAGCGATTCATGAGGAAATTGCAGCAATTTTTTATGAAGCGCTTGCACGTAGGGCTCCATCAGTAGTTGCTATACAAGCTCAACGTAAGAATGATTGGAAATGAATTTCACACATAAAAGTTTCTAACTGTAAAGCGATCCTCAGTTTGGTGTTAAGGTATTTGATCCCTATAAAAACAAGTGTTGTTCAAGCGCTCTTTTGTTGTCTACTGTGAGGAGCCAGTAACAGACTTGAAAAAATGTCGGGAAAGTTTTTTTGGGAAGCTCTATATGTTATGAAACACACATATAATCTGTCTTCAAACAAAGTGTTCATAATTTGTCATTCTACAAATATTGTAAAGCTAGATTTCGAAAACAGTGGGCCTGATGGATATTTTTTGCAATATCAACGTGATACATATAATATCCTCCTTTCCACCAGGTCTTCGACTCATTCAACTTGATAGCCTAAGAGCCAGCTTAAATCTGACAACACATTCTTTACGGTATCTGAAATTTCGTCCAGTGAGTCTTCTATACCCAGTAAACAAGCAATGGGTACTAGCTAAGCCCGGCCGCGGTAGGTTTGGGGTCCCTCAGGTGAGTCAGGTATGAAAATTAAGTAAATTTTTAAAGTATTTTACGGCGTCTGTGGTTTTAATATGTTATAACGTACCTCTGGAAAAATTGAAAAATAGCTATCGCTGCTGATTTTAAAGGTTGCAACAGCCACTTTTCAAAATTCGAAAAAAAATTTCAAAGTATTTTACGGCGTCTGCTATTTTGATATATTATTTATTGAACTTTTTAAGCTAATATTGAAAATGGCTGACATTTTTTCCGGTTATAACGGTTCTATGCTTAGAAAACACATGGTACAGTTAGAGTAGTAGTTGATGCTCTCTCTCTCTATCCTCTTTAGTCAAATATTTCCTTCTTATGTTAGGGCTGAATGGTGGGGTTTTAGTTCCTTTTACGAACACAAAGGCACACCTGGCCCAACCGTTTACAGACAAATATATTTCAGCAGTGTTGCCAATAAGGCGCAAAAAGCGCGAAATCTGCGCATTTTGAAAATCTTCGCGGATTTTTTGCGCTTTGAAGTTTTCTCGGATTTTCTGCGGATTTTAGATATTGCCTCTTCTTCAGCAGAAAAGAGTGGATTTCTGACCATTACACATAAAATAACCAATAAGTGATACACTTTTAAAGTGGCGGATTCCGAGATTTCATGTTCCTTTTATCAAAACACACTGTTTTATGGCCGAAGCTAGCGTGCTGCCCCAAAACTTCTATTTTCAGCTGATGGCAAATCTAGAATCGAAAGATCAGAGAAACACTGTCAGCCAAAGGTTTGATAAGCATCCATAACTTATGAATCATCTGAGGAAATGATTGGAAGTCGAGGGTTCATTCCTTCAAAAAAATCAAAACTTTTTTTTCTGAAACACAAAGAAAATATTTTCAGATTCATAGATTATATCAGACTCGAACACAATTTTCATTTCATAGCAATTCAAGTTTTCAAACAGATGTAGATTAATATATTTTTTTGAGGTTTAAAAATTACTCGGCGCTTTTTTATCATATTTTGCGGATTTTCCATATCAGCTTCGCGTAAAACGACTTCATTGGATTGGCAACACTGTATTTTAGTTGCATGTTGAAAGTATAGAGACATAATACTGTAAATATATACATAACTTGGTCCACTTCTAGCTAAAAGCTTAAGGGGCTTCCACGCTTTTACTGGTTGTGACTTCAATTCAGCTTTATATAATCGGGGCAAAAAAAAACTTTGACGTTACTAAAAAATAACGTTGAATTTCAAAAAATATTCGCTGCTTTCGGTGACATTGGCCTGACTGAGGATACCTTACATGAACTGTTTAATGTTATCCAAAAGTACACTTGCAGTATGTACAATGCTAAAAAATCCA
Organism: Zygogramma bicolorata; assembly: GCA_032362365.1. Lineage (NCBI taxonomy): Eukaryota > Metazoa > Arthropoda > Insecta > Coleoptera > Chrysomelidae > Zygogramma > Zygogramma bicolorata. The sequence continues at coordinate 382,689 of JAVJAQ010002166.1, read as the reverse complement.
TCGATGTTGATGACGGGAGATTTCAGCTGTTCGTTGATTCTTACAAGGCTGTAGATATGAACGAAAATTTCAATAAAAAAGTCCGGAGCTTTGATGCAAGCTTGATCCCTCCTTGTGAATTTGAACTGTACCAACAAGTTTTAAGGACGTATTATATTACCAGCATTTGGAAAAATGCTCATCGAAAGAGCCCACATCACAATATTAGCTTGAAATAGTTTAATAAATAATATACCAAAATAGCAGACGCCGTAAAATACTTAAAAATTTTTTTTTTCGAATTTTGAAAAGTGGCTGTTGCAACCTTTAAAATCAGCAGTCATAGTTATTTTTCAATTTTTCTAGAGGTACGTTATAACATATTAAAACGGCAGACGCCGTAAAATACTTTAAAAATTCACTTAATTTTCATACCTGACTCACCTGAGGGACCCCAAACCTACCGCGGCCGGGCTTAGCTAGTACCCATTGCTTGTTTACTGGGTATAATAGTCTCACTGGACGAAATTTCAGATACCGTAAAAAATGTGTTGTCAGATTTAAGCTGGCTCTCATACTATGATTCTGGATTGTTCTAAAATTGTTGGTTCCGTTATGGTGGATCCATGCAGCAATCGTAGCTCGGAAGTCGGAAATCGCAAGTCGTAAGAAATAAGTCGGAAGAAGTTCAGTCAATGACTTTCGATAAGATCGTTCATGCAGCTATCGTAAGTCGGAATTCGTAAGGGAATTTGACCAAGTTTCAACTCCTATGAGTTACGACTTACGACTTACTTTCGAAATGCGCTTGCGTTATTCAGTTCGGATTGTATTGTCAAATGTCGTGTATCGTGATTGGTTGTTCAAAAGTATGACCTCGCTAGACGTCAGAGTGACTGCGTCAAATCGACCAATTAGGAAAGCTTGTCCTACACGATTAGACAATTCTTGAGATTTCTGCATGAATGATATATATTTTATTACGAATTAAGACTTACGATTTCCGAGTTCCGATTACCGACTTCCGAGCTACGATTACTGCATGAATCCACCAGCTGACGAACGTCAACCCTTAGAACTCGAAACCACCGAGAATTACAATCTGTATTGATACCAGAGTTCTTAATATTGCATTCTGTCCCAACATTTTATGAACCGATTTTTCCTGACCCGAATATCTCAATTATTGTTAACCTTGACCCGTGAGCTTCTTTAATTCGTATCCGCAAATAATAAAAAAAAAGGAAAAAGCCGGAAAAACGCCCGGAAACCGAAAGGGGCTTGCACTCACGGACAATGAAAACTATGAAAGTTCTATTGAAGAAATTGCCGGATACGGCGGTCATAATGAGATTTATGGGTATACAACACGTTTTACGCTAATACACACCACCGTGAATCGATGGAAAAGGAATATTCCAAAGTGTAGCAGGTAGATTGGTAAGAATATTTTATAATTTTTGAAACTGAAAAAAATTGATAGAGATGAGACTACATAAAAGTATAACTACCATTGAATTGTTTGGGGACAATAATATTAAAATGAAACGTCAGTTCAGTCAGTAGAGTTCGAGGCTACAAAACTGTTCCTTACGGCGATGCTACGGTTTGTGATATCACCTCCTTTATTGGTGCTCATCTGTCATATGTTAACGGTGTTCACACAGTTCTGCTATCCTCAGGAAATTCACGATAGGAGAATCCTGTTTAGTGAGTTCAAAAAAGTGGTGTTATGTTCCTGGTTGTGTGAATACTTCAAAAAATAATTGCAATGTTTGCACAACCTTTTCGAGTGAAATTGAATGTGAAGAGGAGGTTTGTTCGCGTTAGGGGAGACATCTTAATATAAGAGGAATAAGAGGATTTGTATAAAGGCAAAATGAATTATATCACGAAATAGTCAATAACTACCTTCTCAACCTTTTTCCCGAATAATTTACCAATTAAAAATACAGTATCACTACTTTTATTCGGGTTTGAAGGCCGTCGTTTTTTGGAATTTCTTCCTGACGTTTCGCTGGCTCGAGTGGCTAGCTTCTTCAGAGGCTCATTCATCTTGAAATTCACTCCGATGACTGGAGATTTTTTCTTCGCAAGTTGTATTTATGTCGATTCAGGTAGTTTTCGGTGCTAATTATTCCATTCGGATTAGGGGAATTGTCAGGAGTTATATCCCGAGTGCACCAAGTTTAATCGGTTAAAATGTGTGCTGCACTTCCATGATTCTCGAAATTTTGCTTAGCAAATGACTTGAGTGTATGATAATTTGATAAAATCCCGAGACCGCAGGTCGAGGGATTTTATTTTAAATTATTATACACGAAAGCATTTGCTTGAAAGCAAAATTTTTAAAATCATGGAAATGCACGCATTTTGGTCGATTGAACTTGGTGAAGGAGGGATATATGTTTAGATCATTTCCAGAAAACATGTAAACTCAGGAAACATCAAAATCGAACACAGGAACAATATAGTACCAGAGATAGTACCTGAAAAGTGATCCAAACGCCCGGTTTATTTCGAACATTTTAATCGGTTAAAAGGTCTAGTGCATTTTTTAATCGCTGTAAAACTCTGTAAAAGCAGTCTAGCCTTCAACTGTTTCATCGTTTATTCGCATTGAGGGAAATAATCATTGATATTGATTACTAGTATAACTACTGCTCTTCGGGATTGAAGGCCGTCGTACTTTGGAATTTCTTCCTGACGTTTCGCTAGCGCGAGTGGCCAGCTTCTTCAGAGGCTTATTCATCTCCGATGACTAAACAGTTCGATTTCTCAAGGCGTATTTATATTGATGCAGGTAGTCTGGAGTGTTAATTACTTCTGTCGGGTTCGGGGAATAATCATCATTATTAGTTGCCGCACTACCTGCTGTGATTTCATTAGTTATTCTTGATTTCTTTAGAATCGGATTCCAAATTCTGTTTAGAGTCAACGTTTCTTCCTTTCTGTTAAAATTGTCCGCATGTTTTTGGATCTCTATTGCCTCCCGTACCAGTCGGCTATGGTAACCCTGGTTGGGGGCAATCAGTGTTGCATTTTCGAACAGAATCTTGTGGTCGCCCTCGCTCAATGCGTGTTCCGCCACCGCCGATTTGTCGGTTTGCCCCAGCCTGCAGTTCCTTTGATGCTCTTTGAGCCTTGTACCCATGGATCTTTTCGTGGTACCGATGTAAACCTTCCCACAGGTGCACGGTATGCGATAAACCCCTGCCGCTGACAGTGGGTCTCTTTTGTCTTTAACCGACCTGAGGCTTTGCTGGATCTTCTTGGTCGGCTTGAAAACTGTTTTTATGTTATATTTCCCCAAGAGTTTTCCAATTCTGTCAGTGACTCTCGGGATATATGGCAGATATGCATTCGCAACTACCTGAGAGTCATCCCTGTTATGAACCGTGGGACTCTTCGGTTTCATGGCCCTGTTGATCTCAGATACACTGTACCCATTCGACCTCAAGGTCACTTGAAGATGTTCCAGTTCCTGCTCTAGATGTTCTGGTTCACAAACCCTTCGAGCACGTTCAGTTAGGGTAGATATGACTCCTCTCTTTTGACTAGGATGGTGGTTCGATAGTGCGTGCAGGTACCTATCCGTGTGCGTGGGTTTTCGGTATACTTTGTGGGTTAGTCTAGCGCCACATCGTTCAATCAGAACATCTAAGAAGGCTATCTGCTGGTTCTGTTCGGTTTCCATGGTGAACTTGATGCTGGGGTGTTGAGCGTTTAGGTGGTCCAGAAAAAGGTTCAGAGCGTCCCTTCCATGTTTCCAGACGACGAAGGTGTCATCCACGTAGCGTAGCCACAAGGTCGGCTTCAAATCAAAGGCGTCGATTGCCTTCTCTTCAAACCGTTCCATAAAGAAGTTGGCTATCACTGGGCTCAGTGGACTTCCCATCGCCACTCCATCCAATTGCTCATAGAAGTTTCCCCTCCATTGAAAGTAGCTTCCCGTAAGGCATGCTCTAAAAAGTCCGACAATATCACTTGGGAACAGGCAGGCTATCTCTCTCAGAGAGTCTTCCAGTGGGACGTTGGTAAACAAGGACACAACATCGAAGCTGACCATGATGTCGGTCGGTTCCAAGGTCAAGCCTTTAATTTTACCAACGAAGTCTGTTGAATCCTTGACGTAGGAATTTGTTCTTCCGACATGAGGCTGGAGGAGTGAGGCCAGATGTTTCCTCCAGCCTCATGTCGGAAGAACAAATTCCTACGTCAAGGATTCAACAGACTTCGTTGGTAAAATTAAAGGCTTGACCTTGGAACCGACCGACATCATGGTCAGCTTCGATGTTGTGTCCTTGTTTACCAACGTCCCACTGGAAGACTCTCTGAGAGAGATAGCCTGCCTGTTCCCAAGTGATATTGTCGGACTTTTTAGAGCATGCCTTACGGGAAGCTACTTTCAATGGAGGGGAAACTTCTATGAGCAATTGGATGGAGTGGCGATGGGAAGTCCACTGAGCCCAGTGATAGCCAACTTCTTTATGGAACGGTTTGAAGAGAAGGCAATCGACGCCTTTGATTTGAAGCCGACCTTGTGGCTACGCTACGTGGATGACACCTTCGTCGTCTGGAAACATGGAAGGGACGCTCTGAACCTTTTTCTGGACCACCTAAACGCTCAACACCCCAGCATCAAGTTCACCATGGAAACCGAACAGAACCAGCAGATAGCCTTCTTAGATGTTCTGATTGAACGATGTGGCGCTAGACTAACCCACAAAGTATACCGAAAACCCACGCACACGGATAGGTACCTGCACGCACTATCGAACCACCATCCTAGTCAAAAGAGAGGAGTCATATCTACCCTAACTGAACGTGCTCGAAGGGTTTGTGAACCAGAACATCTAGAGCAGGAACTGGAACATCTTCAAGTGACCTTGAGGTCGAATGGGTACAGTGTATCTGAGATCAACAGGGCCATGAAACCGAAGAGTCCCACGGTTCATAACAGGGATGACTCTCAGGTAGTTGCGAATGCATATCTGCCATATATCCCGAGAGTCACTGACAGAATTGGAAAACTCTTGGGGAAATATAACATAAAAACAGTTTTCAAGCCGACCAAGAAGATCCAGCAAAGCCTCAGGTCGGTTAAAGACAAAAGAGACCCACTGTCAGCGGCAGGGGTTTATCGCATACCGTGCACCTGTGGGAAGGTTTACATCGGTACCACGAAAAGATCCATGGGTACAAGGCTCAAAGAGCATCAAAGGAACTGCAGGCTGGGGCAAACCGACAAATCGGCGGTGGCGGAACACGCATTGAGCGAGGGCGACCACAAGATTCTGTTCGAAAATGCAACACTGATTGCCCCCAACCAGGGTTACCATAGCCGACTGGTACGGGAGGCAATAGAGATCCAAAAACATGCGGACAATTTTAACAGAAAGGAAGAAACGTTGACTCTAAACAGAATTTGGAATCCGATTCTAAAGAAATCAAGAATAACTAATGAAATCACAGCAGGTAGTGCGGCAACTAATAATGATGATTATTCCCCGAACCCGACAGAAGTAATTAACACTCCAGACTACCTGCATCAATATAAATACGCCTTGAGAAATCGAACTGTTTAGTCATCGGAGATGAATAAGCCTCTGAAGAAGCTGGCCACTCGCGCTAGCGAAACGTCAGGAAGAAATTCCAAAGTACGACGGCCTTCAATCCCGAAGAGCAGTAGTTATACTAATAACCTCGGCCGCGAAAGCCTCAACCATTTTGTCGATATTGATTACCTTGTTTACCTCATCTGGGTTCGAAGAAAAATCATCATTATCTGAAGAACTACCTGCAGTTATAATCGATTTTCTTAAAATGGGATTCCATATTCGGTTGAGGTTGACGGCTTCTTCTTTTCTGTTGAAATTATCCGTGTGTTGGTGGATTTCTATTGCCTCCCGTACCAGTCGGCTATGGTATCCCTGGTTGGGTGCAATCAGTTTTGCGTTTTCAAACAGAATCCTGTGGTTACCCTCACTAAGTGCGTGTTCCGCCACAGCCGACTTGTCAGTTTGCCCTAGTATGCAGTTTCTCTCATGTTCCTTTAGCCTTGTTCCCATGGATCTTTTTGTGGTACCGATGTATACCTCACCACAGGTGCTTGGTATGCGATAAACCCCTGCTGCAGACAGTGGATCTCTTTTGTCTTTAGCCGATCTGAGGCTCTGTTGAATCTTTTTTGTGGGTTTAAATACAGTTTTTATGTTGTATTTACCCAAGATTTTTCCAATTCTGTCTGTGACCCTCGGGATGTATGGCAAATATGCATGTGCAACTATCTGAACGTCCTCCCTGTTTCGAACAGTGGAACTCTTCGGTTTCATGGCCCTGTTGATCTCGGGTACACTGAATCCATTCGCCCTCAAGGTCACTTGAAGGTGTTCCAGTTCTTCCCCCAGATGTTGTGGTTCGCATATTCTTCGAGCACGTTCCGTTAGAGTAGAAATGACTCCTCTCTTTTGGCTGGGATGGTGGTTCGATAGTGCGTGCAGGTACCTATCCGTGTGTGTGGGTTTTCGGTTTCTTTGTGGGTTAGTCTAGCCCCACATCGTTCGATCAGTACATGCAGGAATGCTATTTGTTGGTCCTGTTCAGTCTCCATGGTGAACTTAATATTGGGGTGTTGAGCGTTCAAGTGGTCAAGAAAGAGTTTTAGAGCGTCCCTACCATGTTTCCATGTTACCATTTTGTCAAAAATACAGTAATCACAGCTTTGCTCTTGTACCACTAGTCTGTGGTTGATTGATGTCTGAACACGATACCAAGAAATCAGAGACCATTGTAACATCTACCGTTATGTGAATCGGATTTTTGAAAACTTTTTTCCAGCTATCGAACTTTTCGATTTTACAGAAACAAACTGAAGCAACCTAATATTCACACTTTCAAATGGAAATGCAACATAAATACGATTGACCGCAGCGGTCAAAGCAAGTAAACAACAGCTGTAAAATGACTTCGTACCGTTAATAAGGGTACTGACGTCATAGAGCGTTCCTGGATTCAAACGAATGCTAGGAATTCCTTTCCAATTTTTATGAGGAAAAGATTTTTTCAGTTTTATAATAGTTTGGTCATTCATTATTAGGATCATTGTTTATCGTTTTACACAATTATTTTCTTGTGATCATCCCTATTGAAGAATACGTCTGGAAATCGCAATATGTAGTTTTAATATAGATAACCATAGAGAGAATTAACTTAGCCCTCTAATCAATCTAATATCAAGACATTTGTAAAGATCGACTGGGTCGAACCGAAAAAAATTGTGGTTTCCTGAGAGATGAGTGGTATTGAAACTTTTCCTAAAGATCAATCACCCTAAACACCAAACTGGTATTTTTGCATTCGACGCGCGTTTCGCTAACAAGGTTAGCATCTTCAGGAGATGAAAATTGATACTCTATCGCTTTGCATTCACAGAGCACTCTGTATATTGCTCAGCAGAACAAATGTTCCACCTTCCAGTTATTGTTTTTTCTTCTGTTCCAGGCTGCAAGTTACGGTAAAAAGAACGGCATATGGTACGCCGCCCCTGGCGGGCAGGGATGGAGCAAAGCGACGAGCAGGAAGGCGTCAATAGTGGAAACGGACGCTCCTCCTCCGGGGGGTGGTCCAGTCAAGCCGAGCTCTGGCAGAGTCATTAGGATAATAAATAATATGGACCATACAGTGCAGGTAACTTGAATCGGATATACATCGAGAATTTTTATTGTATTCATTGCATAAATTTATACTCGGAACACTAGCAAATGGTCTGTCTGTATATGTTTAACGTTAGATTGAATAAGGAAAAACGACATAAGTCACAATATCCAATGCACTTCAAGGAAAAGACATGAAGAATTGGCGAACAATCTATATTGAATATCTATATTGGATGGAACACAACACAAAATTCCATCTTAGCCATGAAGAGAGTGCTGTGTGATTATCTGAAAAGTATGGTTCTTCAACCTATGAATGAATGGTGCAATTTCATACAGACTTGACAAATATTTCTATACTCATGTGAATATTCACACACCCAAAGCTTCAAGACGTATAAAAACCGAGCTGCGTTTTTCTACATCCACACTCCAAAACACGCTTTTCTGCATAGTTTTAAGTTCGCAAACATGATTATTTCCCACAATACATGAAATTTGACATTAGTGTGCTGTAAAGTGATATTTCTGTGCCACAAAGTGGCATTTCCGTGCCAAATAATATATTATTCAACGAGCGTATAATGATGGCTATTATTCACGAGGTGAAATTCACTGCCACGAGCCGTGAGCGAGTGGCCTAAATCACCGAGAGAATAATGGTCATTATATTCGAGTAGAATACTATACTTTATCCACAACTAATAAAAAAATTGTTGAAATTTTTTTGTTGGATTTTTTTTACATTTCAAACACTCTTCTAACAAATATTTCATATAAAAGTGTTGACAGGTTTGAGTCAAATCTGTTTGGATTCAAAAGCTATTTCGATATGACAGGCACATTCATAGTCGCTGATAAATTCAAAGTAGATGCTCCTTCCCTTTTTTATATGTAGGTGAAGAACTGAATTGAAAATATCTGGTGGTTAACACCATAGAATTTGAAAAACCGATTGTTTCTTGCAAAACAATATAATATTATAGCTAAATCATGGAAGCATTTTACAGCAATGAATAATGACTCATTATTCACAAGTGAATAATGAGTATCATTAAAGTATTAAAGTCGAGCAAACAAACGTATAATGAGTACAATATACAATAGTTGTGGATGAATTTAAATACTCACATACACACTATTCATTGCTAGGCAACGGAGCAACATCTATCGAATGTTCCGAATGTCAACAAACGTCAAGCATAAAATATTTGAAGAATATTCTTGTCCCATAATTTTTTCAAATGAGATCGAACTTAAATGGATAGATAGCGATAGTTCTGAGATAGAAAATACTTCGCCAGAACTAAGAGATCAGGCTAATTCATTTTCATTGAATTCAATATCTTCAAATTCAAGAGAAAAATATTATACTGCATACGAACAGTTTATGGGTTGCAAGAAAAAATACAAAGTTGACATTGTTTCTGATAATATAATTTTGGCATAAGAATGAGTCACTGACATTAAATTCCGTTTTATAGCATGGTATTATTTTCAGCAAAAAGTGTGTTGTAGAAGAACTATTGTGTGAAACGCGAGCAGAAATGCAATTTCTCACTCGTTTAAATTGCAGCACTCGTTTGCGCTCGTGCCGCAACTTTTTCGAACTAGTGAGAAATTAGCACTTTACTGCACTTGTTCCACAATATACTATTGTTAAGTCATCATCGTTTCTGATAATTTTCAAAATTTTTCATGTAAAATCCCAATATACCGCTGGCTTTTACCCAACTGAATCGTTTAAGTGCATCATATGAATTCAGGACATTCATGAAAAATATAAAAGAAAACTTTTAAAAATTGCTACCGAATTTAGTTGTGGATTCTATGAAATTATCTGTTTTTAGTTAGGAATTTGTGTTGGAAATAATGTATATTCCCTAACATAAGAAATCATTTACCTGCAATAGTCATTTCACGAAAATGAATATCAAATTCTCCACTGATTCCACACATAATGGAGAAATGCTTCGTGATTAAAGTAACTACAGGACAAGTAAAAATTTAAAGTCAATTACAGGAACAGTAACAATGAAGAGGTGAAAGGAATCAGAAACAAGAAAAACGTGAAATGAAACAAGAACAAAACTATAAATAGAATATTTTGAATACTATCGGATTCTCCAAATTCATTCAATTTTCAAATATCTCAAATGAAAGTGTCAAACTTGTCTGAGAAGACAAGCAGATTCTGTGTACTCATATCTAATGGTGGAGAAGAGATTCCGCCGAAGATTACTCAATGGTATCGTCGGTGCAGAAATTTACTTGTAAGGTGCCTCCTGTCTGAAACTGCAGCTTTAGAAAATCACACTTGCATCACCACCTTCAACAAATCAAAGCTCTGACTTCGAATTCTCAAATCAAGATGATTTGGCTAAAAAAAGCATAACATTAAACGCACCGCTTTTATGCATCTTATCAGGGCTATTCACTAAGTAAAGTGGTTATCGCAGTTGCTAACCGTCGTAGCAACTCTGATAATAACTTGCCATAATGACGGTGGTAAGCTGTTTTTTCCTCAACAAGATATCTAAAGCAGTTGCCTGTGAACCACTACTCACAGCAACTGGTCATTATAGTAGCAGCTTAACTTGAAAAGTGAATACCAATTTCGCGCTCAGCAACTGACCTTGAACATAACGACAATTTTCAGTCGCTATCCATAACAACTCTGCTTAATGAATAGCCCTGTATGTCAGGTGGTCCAACCGAACAGAAGTTTTATTCCTCTTTATATAAAATTCATTGGTAATGAACATGTGAATGTTGATTATCATATTGAAACAGAGAAAAACAATTAGAAAGCCTCTAGTAATAGACTGAGGGACAGATTTTTTTGACCAATTTTTTACAGTCTGCCCTTGGAAAAGAAACTAATTGAACCTGAAACAAATCGTAATTTCCGAAAATATATACGCATTGCTGGGTACTTCATGCAAAACTGATTATTTGCATCAGTTGGGATACACTGTATGCTTCATGAGTTTTTGACAATCTCACGATGAAACTAATACAACTTATAATGAGCATACTGTGAAATTTGGTTCTTATCCAATTTTCTAGCAACAGCTTCGTGCAAGTGTGAGTCACCTTGAATCCTTCGAAAAACTGTGTAGCCTTGTTTTTTGTGTTTATAATTTTTTGTAAATTTTTGATGAAATGGAAATCAGGAAATGAAATTATATGGTTTTCATACGAGCATATTTCATACTCCAGAATAATAGCGGATACATGTCTAAATCACCCTATACCTAAGCAACCAGAATTTTAATGAAATTCATGGTTTTTTTTGTTTCCAACGACATCGTAAAGTCTAATGGCATAGGAAAAACATTATATTGTTTTCTGTTTCCTGCCATTCAAAGAATACGGAATCAACATGGAAATAAGTATTTTCCATATGAGTATCGCCATACTAAATACAATTTTTTCATTTATTTCTGGCAAAAGTTGCAATTGACTTTCTTGCTATGTCCGTTTGTGAGAACGTGGGGTACCAGTGAAGTTGAATGAGATACTTCATATTTTTTTTCCACTGTCAAGCGATGTTCTAGAGATATGAAATTATCTCGAGATTATGAAGGAGATATATTAAAGAATAATAAAACTTTGAAAAATGAAATAATATTGAAAAACTATAGAAATGCCATTGCAAAATCGAATAGTACCCAGTTGAAATTGTTGAGAAGCTTTTTCAATCTTGGAGGTTATTAAGGCCCTCGTCGACGCAGGATGAGTGTAACGAGATCTCCCATAGTAGCGTGAGATATAAAAATTTTCTATCGGGTTACCTCCTTTTTTTTCTGATAATAGTTGATTCACTAGGCAGTAAAGTAGTAGATTGACTGCCGCAGCTGATAGTTCATTCGATTCAGCCAAGGCAGTCAATCGTAACTTAGTGATATGATGTGATCCAATATAAAATTTTGAAAAGTGCCACTTCAAACGTCAAAATTAGGGAAAGTCACTGCAAAGAACTATTATTTTATTATTACAGTTGACCTGAACTGTCACAGAACATATTGACAGTAATGATTTATGATTTCGTTAACAATCCAGCCGAGTTTACCAGAAAACTGATTGAGAATTTTTTTTTCTGAACGCTTTGCGGCTAAATAGTAGTCTCGGTTTCCGGACTCGTCAAGCAATATTGTGTAATATTGCCACGTTTCTCCGTGAAATCGTATAATTCCACCAAGAATACGCGACCAGATGGATCTCGCTAACTCGAATTGCGGAGGCAAGGGCGTAGTCCGGTTAATAGTACTTAATCGACTCCCACCAGAAATCCAATCAACAGTATTGAAAAGGGTCGAAACAAAAAGATTTTATTTGGACGCCATCTACAGAAAAAAGTTAACTCAACTCCTTTCAATACTCGTTACTGTAGACCAACTTTATTGTGCTGAAATTGAAACTCTCCAAACATACAAATGAAACAATAAATTCAATTTTATATAGATATATTGGTGATAATAAGACTGATGCAATATTTGAAAGCAATGTTGAAATTGCTATAATAGCGTCGAAAATAAATATATCAATACAATCGTCAGTTGGTTACTTGGTCAAAGATCTTAACAACTACAGATTCTTACCTTGAGTTAAATGCATTTAACCTTACAATAATAATTTGTGATGATCGGTAACCACTCCCGATTGACTGACAGCGTTATTCGCTACAAATACTGCTTCACGCTAATGTCTCCTCTAGGTGCCTCCAAACTGTCTGCAACAGCCTCCTGATGCTTCCATTCACCTATGCTGTGCTGAATCCAGCCAGATTCCAATTGCCAAATAATTCAACTCAAACTCAGTCGTGTAGTTTACAAATTTCTTGCAATTGACCAATTGCCTCTTGCCATGGATTCGATTTATTGCATGACAATGATAAAAGTATATAAATGCAATATATACATATATATATATATATATATATATATATATTTACACATTTACTTCAACTTTTCAAATTTTTAACCTGGCAGAACTACAGCACATGAAAGGAGAGAAATTATTGTAAAAAAATGTCTGTCTCAATATACGCCAAATAATCAATTTCAAGATGCAAATCAATGATAATTTTGAATTCACAGTTATAAGTGTCTTAATAGTTACCTTTACAATGTTGGTCGGAATATCGTTATGATGATTTTCAAAACTTTATTTAAATCACCAAAATGGCTGTTCTCATGACAACGCCAGGAGCAGAAAGGCCGTTTGTCGTTTCACACCTTCGAACATTCAAGAAGATTCAGTTCAAGGTCAAATAGTCGGTGTTGCCACCCGTTACACATAAATTCCTCCAATCAGGACCATGTTATTCCATTGTTCACTCCTTGAATAAATCGTAACCTTGCTGTCTCCTGGTCACTGCCACTTTCAAATTACCGAAGAAGAATATTACTACACTTTGAACTACTCTTGACATTTCGGATATTCTAACCACAAATGTAATGAACGAAAATAAACAATTAATTATTTGACTTCAAATTGATTTTAACTGATTTCAAAGGAAAAGAAATATGCTATGGATGAAGCACTGTTGCAGACTGCTGAGAGGAATCCCTGAGCTGTGAAAATATGAAATTAATAAATGGTATGTTACAACTCACAACTGAAACTGAATGGAAAAGTGTTCCTTAGTGTTCATATTGTCTCAAAAGCACACTAAATCGAAAATGGTAAAAGTGAAACGTTACAATATATATTACTGTTCAACGACTGCTATCGACGAACAGTTGCAAAAACTTATAGTTTATATCAGGACCGAAGTGGATAAGCGAACAAAATACCAATTGCCAAAATCATGAAGTTGAGATATTTCAGTTCTTCGCTGTTCTGATCGAATGAGAGCTCATGGCAATGAAATCAATTATTTATATTCACTTTGTTGATTAAATAGGGGTGAAATAAACTTATATATAGTTTAGAATGAAAACTATTGAATTGATTCATGGTTTGGTAAGATTTCATTTTGGTTCTACTTTATTATTTTTAATTATCATTATCCTTAAAGGAACCAAAGCACTTATTGGGTCCATTTTGAGTACAACATAACAATCGGAACGTTGTAATTCGGTGAAAACTTTGTTTTCGAAAAGGAATTGAGAGCTATATTCCATTTTTTTTTTTTTCGGATAAGGAAAGACAAAATAAAACTTTCAGCTCAGATACTCAACTTTGAACATTTATCACAAGCGTACCTGAAGCGAAGTGGTATTTTCCACCAGACTTAATATTTTGCGATGATATGATTTAGTGATGATGGCACGAAGTGAAGAAACGTAGCAGCTAACAGAAACACATGTCGGATGTGGTATTTCTTTCAAAATGAATATTTGTTGAATGTAAGCAAAGAAAATGGGCTTTCCGTTAATAGATGAGGGTAATATGTACTGAAAGAGATTGGATATTTGTACGTTGGTACAAATTGGAATTATATATCTTTGCTCAACAAATCAGGATTTTTAAAAGTGGCGCTTGGTTCTTTGTATATTAACGCAACCCAATTATACCACGCTGATGTAAGTAAGGTCCAGAGAGAAGTTTTCCATCATTTTCCATTTTCATGTTTACTCGTGAATAAGAAATATGGGTCGATGAGTTTCTGTCTGGATTAAAGACGATAGGGACTATGCATGATATTTTGTTATGTCAAAACATCACAAAACATGTCTCGTCTTTGTTAACTGTAAGTGCGTCATTAACTCAAACATATTTTCAGTTTTAATTGCTGTATAGATCTAGGAAGGACCTAACAAACCTCTTTACAGGTATTGTATTATAACGTTTCTTCTCTATGACTAAGAAGAAAGGTTATGAGCCCCAGCAGCTTTTCGTCTGGTGAGCAAATGGGCCGTGAATATCTGAGTGTGATTTTACAAGAAAAATATAAAAAAATGGGCGCCACTTGGCAGTTTTTTTGAAAAACGATTTTTTCGAGTTGGTTAAGCCAAGACTCAACTTCAGTTGAACAAAAATACTTTTATGAGCAACCCGGAAAGTTCCTTGGGAGAAAATTAACTATATATTGCTGATACGATAGTTATATTCAACCGTTCATAAAGTTACATAACGACCACAAATTTATAATGAACCTTCTTTGTAATGTTGATTTCTCTCACTAAATAAAAAATGAGTAATCGCTTTCACCCAGTACTGTGTGGCGGCTTACAGTGAATCAATCATTCTTATTCTACAATATTGGGTCATTTCTGGATTATAAAAACATCATATGAGCAAAAAAAAAGGTTTTCAAATATCTGGCCTGATAAGATCCAAGACAGCAGCGGCGGTTAGCGTTCACGAGCTGAATGGTTTCAATCGTTTCAGCTTTTCCTCAGCATGGAAATACCATGGAATTCCTCAACCATATGCAATTCAGAGTTATCTTCAAAAGAAATAATTGAAAGTTGGCGACTTCCTCAAGTAGTACAGCGGACTCGTTCCTCAATGAATTAAGTGTCGTTTTTCTCATCCACACCCTACAACCCTGAAATTCGCTATTAGTTTTCTAGCAATGAAACTTTCTTTTTGCAACTTACCTCGCTAGGAGGGCTGTGATATATGAAGATAAGGAATTTATTTTCTATATGTACAACTATATGCAACAGAAAAGTTGATGACATTCATCGAACTCGACCAACTAGAAAAAAACTATTTACAATGGAAGGCCTCGAAGTACGATTATCACTTACTATTTTATTGGATCGGTACTGCTAGATAGGTGAATCGATATCAGTGAAATTTCGGAGTGTGAAATTTTGGCTTTTCGATGAAAACCAGTAAAAGAATGCCCAGAAAAACTCCGTTACAAAACCAATAAATTATGAACAGACGATAGTTAAACTGCAACACCTTCAACTCAACAAATCTATCTACCACGTTCCGTTCTCTTTCCTGCTACAATTCAGGATTCCAAATTTCGAAAATCTTCAGTACCGACATTGAATGTTAGTGACATCTCTGGGAGAAGAGATATTATAAAGAATTTGCCTTGAAGGACGAAATTACAGGAATTTCAAAACTACACCAAGAGTATGATTTTGAAGACCTGCTGAATCAAGAATTCAAAGGACGATGGGGGAGGTGTAATTTTCATCTTTCAGCCAACAATTGTGTTTGATTTAGGAAGAATGATTTGCAAATCTTTCCAACCTGTAACTATGATAAGAAAATAAACTGAAAGTTTTCTTTGTGAGGTTTCTTCTAATTACTTTTCCTTTTGATACTCATTGATGTCAGGCAACCAACAATACTAATTGAGGAATCAGCTGTCGATTTTAGAGTTTGATATTCACGTTACCTTTTGTCGACTAGTGAAACTGATTATATTATTTTGATATGGTGGTGGTTTCAGTTAAAAGATATCTTCACTGACTCACCAATGAGATTTCCTGAATTTGATTCATTTTCTAGCTATCTGAATCTTATACAGGGAGAATAAATAAAAGTGGCATTTTCAAATGCTACACCACCCCCTTCCAAAAAGATAAAAATAGACCGCAGGACTTTTTTTTATTTTCGTTAACCACTACCAGCTAATTCTTATTTTTCTTCAAAGCAGTACTTTACTTCAACCTTCAATCTTACAACTAACTGTACAGAACTATATACTATACTAAACCTAAGCACGTCATTGTACTTATTCGGTGATCAGTCGAATTATGTACATGACTTATTGGATTCGTAACGCGTTACTAATGATGTAATACCTAAAGGTAAAATGCATAAGACTATATAAATATATATATATATATATATGACTATCCAACAGAAACATCTGCATTGGACCCATAATATTGTTTCAGGTCCTTTATATGCCAGTCGCCACCAGGCGTACCATCGGCATTAAGTAAGGAATATACCAAACGCGACTTTCTTCTTGCAATTTTACATAAAATGTATTTCGGAGCAAGTTTCGCTGAAAATTGATTTGAAGCATCTGAAAGCACCTTATTTTTTCGCCAAACCCTTTCACCCACTTCGAAGCAGTGATCCCTTTTTCGTAAATTATACTGAACAGCATTTTTATTATAAGCCTTATGGAGATTCTTTCGGACTTCGTCAAATAAGTCTCTCAAGGATTTCAAATCTGAACAATAGGTATTTCTATCACCAGGTAACAATTCTACGTCTTCAGTGGATTGGACTTCACCATAAAAATTACCGGAAAGAGGTACATGCCTTCCAAAGTTCAAAAAACTAGGAGAGAAAGTAGTGACTTCGTGTTTTGCGGTATTTATTGCATAGGCAATTTTTGGTAACTCAATATCCCATTCCTCATGATCTCGAATATAACATCTTATAGCAGTCCCAATAGTTCTATTTATTCGCTCCACGAAGTTACATTGCGGATGGTAACGAGCATTGAACCATATTTTCTGAACATTATATCTGTTCGCCAAATCTCTGAAAGAAGACCCTGCAAATTGAGAACCATTGTCTACTATAATGTACTGCGGTACCCCAAATACCAAAAAGACGCTGTTTTCAATGAAAGAACATATGTTTTTTTTCGCTGTTGCTTTCCTCAATGGATGTAACATCGTATATTTGGTGAACCAATCCCCAATTACCAGAAGATGAGTATGTCCCTTCTTGGATCTAGGGAATGGGCCCATCAGATCAGCAGCAATAACCTGCCAAGGAAAATTAACAGATTTTTCAGAACCCATCAATCCCATTCGGGGTGCGGAAGATATTTTTTGTGAAGCGCATACATCACACGATCGTATGTATTTGAAAATTGTTTGGCGCATTTTTGGCCAATAGTATTTTTCCTGAACTTTAGCTAAAGTTTTATAGAAACCAAAATGACTGCTGGTTGGCAGATCATGACAGGACCGCATAACCGCTTTTCTCTGGGATTTTGGAACCAACATTTTCCATTCCCTGATATTCGTTTTCATAGGGAGTTTTGTTGGAATGAACTTATAAATTTTACCGTCCTCTACTTTCCATTGTGAAAAAAGATTCGGATTATTCGTTATCTTCTCTCTCATTGAAATGTACCATGCATCCAAACTTTCCTGAGAAAAATTCATACATGAAGTTTCAGGAACATCCGAATGTATCCTAGACAAAGCGTCTGGCACAACATTAGATGAACCCTTTCGATGTCTCAAATCGAAACTATATTGCCGCAGCTTCACTGCCCATCGAGCAAGTTTACCGGTGGGATTTTTTAAGTTATTGAGCCACAGTAATGAATAATGATCCGTTTCTACGGTGAAGCGGGTGCCTTCCACGTAGGAACGGAATTTTTCAATCGAGAATATAACAGCCATTAATTCTCTTTGTGTCACTGTCCAGTTTCTCTCACTACGTGATAGAGATCTACTGGCGTACGCTATGACCTTTTCATTACCGTCGACTATCTGAATTAACACGCCTCCAACACCAGTATCACTGGCGTCGCACTGGATTATAAACGGCTTACTAAAATCCGGACTACTCAAGATCGGAGCAGAAACCAGTGCTTCCTTGATCCTCAGAAAAGATTGTTCAGCTTCTTCATTCCAAGTGATTGTTTGCCTCTTTCTCTTTCCAACCAAGAGATTATTGATAGGAGCGACTAGGGAAGAAAAATTGTTTATGAAGCGGCGGTACCACGAACAGAGGCCAATAAATCGTTTGACTTCTGTTGCGGTTTTAGGTCGAGGGTAGTTGATCATAGTTGCCACTTTATCAGGATCTGTATGTATTCCATTACGATCCACTATAAATCCAAGATAGCGCAATGATGGCTTCAAGAATTCGCATTTGCCCAGGTTGACAGTTAGCTTCGCTTCCTTCAAACGATCTCCCACTTCCTTCAATAACTTTAAATGTTCTTCGAAGGTTGCTGATACTATGATGATATCATCGAGGTAAGTGAACACGTTAGGCTCATATTTTGGACCAAATATTGCGTCGATTAAACGACAGAGGGTTTGGGCAGAATTACATAATCCAAAAGGGACCGCGGTGAAGTGGAAAAGCCCTCGACCAGGTACACTGAATGCGGTTTTTTCTCGAGATGCTATATCTAATGGAATTTGCCAAAAAGCCTTACGCAAATCAATGGATGAAATGAATTTAGCTTCCCTTAACATACTCAATATTCTGTCAACCCTAGGAATTGGATAACTATCGTGCTTTGTCAGTTCGTTTAACTTTCGACCATCAAAGCACAGCCTCATTTCACCGTTTGATTTTTTCACAAGTAAGACAGGTGAGCACCAATCACTCTGTGACGGTTCCACTACACCTAAATTGAGCATCTCATCCAATTCCTCGTTCAGAATCTTGAGCATATAAGGGGACATCGCGTACTGCCTTTGCCTGACTGGTGGTGAATCTCCAGTGTCAATGTGCATGACAATTTTATCAGTGCGCCCTAGCCCATGTTCACTGCTAATATCATTGAAATACGAGATTGTTTTTTCGGCTTGAATGCGTTGCTCTTCACTCAGGCCGTCTAGGGTACATAAGTCATGAGTTTCGCTCAATACAGCTTGATCGTTTACTGAAAGTTTAGTATTAGATAAACAGCATTGAATATCCCATGTATTATTCCGGAAATCGATTCTTATAAGGAACTGTTTGGCGAAATCACTCCCCATGATAAAGGAATGCCTAATTGTAGGTACTACCAGTGCTCTAACAAGTTGACAAACATCACCAATACAGATGGGCAGATCGACAACTCCTTTCACAGTATTCTCTGTTCCATCTGCGGTGGTGACGTGCCTAACTATTGAATAATTTGAAGTTATTTTTAGCCCTAAACGTGAAATGAAATCTACTCCATTGCTTCCGATCAAACTAACGGATGAACCGGAATCTAACAAAGCGGTTATTTCATGTCCTATCAAGTTTAGAGTAATGTAAGGTCTAGTATCTTGTTTTTTCATAACAAACAGCGGAGCTGTCTGTACTCGACCCGGGTGATAAGTTTCATAAAATGATTTCACTCTTTCTAGCCAAGATGACCAATTAAGAGAGTTTTCATTTTGCCAATTTACGTTTGTGGAAAACGTGGTCTTATATCGTACGGAGGGAGAACGCCGACCACGAGGACATTTTCCCCTTAATGGTTTTCCGTACAATTTGAACATTTTTTGGTGGTGACTCCTGGAGTTCCACACTTGAAACAAAAGAGGGTTCGCTTCATACGACAATCGTGGAATGTATGGTTTGGAAATCGACAATTCCAACAAACTAGAGTCCTAGGGTTTCCTTTTAAATTTTGGGCTTTAGGGTTAGGCACATTTGAAGTTTCTTTCGAAGTGGAAGCTACTCTCCTATCCGCGTAGCGCTTACTAGTCGCTTCTTTGTTATACTTGCTAACAAATTTATTAACTTTTTTGTTTTGCGTTACATTTGAATCGGAATATTCAGATTGAACAGCGTCAACACTGACTTCCTGTTCTTGACAGAAACAAACCTTCTCTGAAGCCTTTGGTTTAGAAATGCTTTTATTTTTGAAATAATTCGCCTCTTCCAAACGTTTACCTAACTTTATTAGATCCGACACTGAATCGATATCTTGAAGAGCTAAGTATGTGATATAATCTGGCAACAAATTTTTTCTTATTATCCTAACCTTTGTACTCTCATGAGGAGGTCGACTAAGTCTTTTGAAAAGATTTTCCATAATAGCTGTGAAGATTACGATAGATTCATTCTTACTTTGTTTGCGAGACTTAATCATATCCCATATTTCATCTTCAGCGTGAGGAGGTAAAAAGTCTGATTTAATCTGAATGACAAGTTCATCCCAGTTACTTATTTTAGATTTTATTTGCAAGAACCAAAGAAATGCATCCCCTGTGAAGAGTTCAGCGGCTGCCTTGAATAATTCATCCTTATCTAAACCTCGCGCTTGCGCAAATTCAGTAACCCTGTCTAAAAAATTGTACAGTTCTTTCGAATCGCCATTGAATTTGATACCCCAATCAGAAATTGGCATTTGCCTAGTATTATAAGTCACAACTGGTGGTGGAATATTAATAATTGGTTGAGACGCTCCCAAATACTGAACGGTATCAGGTTCATTGACGTTTTCTTTGAGCTTCCCGTGTAAGTCAGCCTCTAAAAGGTAACAGGTAGCTAATGATTCTCTTTTAAAATTGGCAGCTTCATTTGTGCCAACACCTTCCCGAATTGGCATGCGTTTGATACGACCTGTAACGTGTGCAAGACGTGATGACAACCTTTTGAACAACGAATCCGAAGAAGATCCTTCGAACTCATCAATACCAGCCCTAATAGAATCAAGAGTTCCATCTATAGCGGTTCTTTCTGTATCAAAGTTATAATCATAAACACTCATATCAACAGATGAACGAGAAGAAATTCTTTCCTTATCTAACAATCGCGATAAAATTTTTCTTCTTTCATCTTGAGGCTTGGTGGTCACTATACCTCTGATAGCTAACTCATAATTCAACTCTTCAAATAATAAATGAACAGGCCTGAATGTATCCTCCATTTCAACCAATAATTTCAAAAATACCTATCTGCCAAAAAATTATGATTCACCCTGAACTATTGAAGAAATCAAAACTCAAAACAACCGACAATCTCAATCCTTCACAGCTGAATCACATTTCTCAAACCCTCCAACAAAATCCAAATTTTGAATTACCCTGTATGTCAGTTACCCTAATAGCAATCCTCTCAGATCCAAAGAAATGAATTTCTCTTTCACGAAAGTGTGCGAATTGTCCAGTTATTTTTAAATGTAAATATTCGTTTTCAACGAAACACCAAAGATTTATATCAAGCAAAAAAAGGGTAAACAGCAAAAAATGGTAGGATCGTCGAAATTTCGTTTATGTCGATTTTGATCGATAACTCTGAGTTGGATGAATGAACTGTGAAATTTTCACCCAATTAACATTTCGAGTGTTGCTCGATTCGAAAAATTGAAAAAGAAGTACACACTCGGGCCACACGTTGGCAGCGCTACTTATAACGTTTCTTCTCTATGACTAAGAAGAAAGGTTATGAGCCCCAGCAGCTTTTCGTCTGGTGAGCAAATGGGCCGTGAATATCTGAGTGTGATTTTACAAGAAAAATATAAAAAAATGGGCGCCACAATTAAAGTTGCTGGGCAACGATTTGGTTTTTTAAAAATTTCGTTTATTTTTAAAATGAATACAATTGCTCGGTAGCTGTGCTGGATCAAACGTAAAAATCTAACAATGATGCGTTCTCGCGTTTATATATGGAATATAATGCAAACTCAGCGTCTACGAGCATTGGTAAACACTTGGATTATAACAATGGGTATATTCATTAGGAATATATGACTCCTCCATCCTTAAGATGAAAATAATACGTCTGTGTTATTTTCAGAACAACGATTTGGTTCTAATTGAATGTCATATCGAGTTGAAAATAATCTTATTGACTTGAATATTTGTCGTCTGAAAATAAACAGTAATAAGATAACAATAAAGATTATACATATTGAATATGAAATATAATGTGAAGAATTATTTTCTGGTCGTCGTAGGCTATTCAGTTGCGTCTTTTCGGCTATCTTCTGGAGATGGCTCAGGTCGTCTAGGTTGATTTTTCCTAGAGTATACAGGGGTAGACTTCCTCTTGAGGGTGCCTCGAGGGTGTCTAGTTGTGGTAGTTGAAGCGGTGTTTCTTCAATGGTAGGGGCGTCATTACTATATACATCGCCATTAATTTTCACTTTGCAATGATAAGGGATGTATATAAGTTTCGGTTGATTGATTTCCTCGTAACCATTCTCTTGGCAAACTTTTTCAATATAAATTTGCTTGAATGGTATAGCAATGAGATATGCATTGGTGATTGGTTCAACGATGTCTTGTTGAATTTGGATGTCTGTTGTTTGGCATTTGATAGAACGTTGTCCCATGAGAATTTCAGGAATACAGTCGTTATTTGAAATTTGATTTTCGATGAACTGGATACAACTATTTTCAATTCTGATGCAGGTTTCATCAGCATAATGGTGATATGTCGAGTTCAATATTATATAAGGTTTTAGGGGTAAAATGGTTTTATTGGATATAGGGATAGGATAGAGATGGAAAATCTCATAAACGTTTTCCTGGAGTATCGGAAAATGAACAATGAACAGAATTCTTTCATTGCTGTAACGAATTTCTGTTTTCAATAATTTATAATATGATTGAGTATTTTTGAAAACTGGTAATCCATTTTTGTATAGAGAAAACATTATTTTTGTTAATTTTTCTAATTCATCAAGTGATAATATAGTACTATGAACTATATTGAGTTCAGCGAATAATATTGAATCTTCGATATTATTTAAGAGAGATAGCATGTTTTGACTATCAATAATCATTGTATCTAGTGAATTTTGTGATCGTAGAAATAATGTATACTTATTCAAGCTTTGAACAATACTTTTAATTTGTTTTTGAATCAATTTTTGATTGCTTGATATTTTCTTTAAATTGTTGACTGTTTCATTCATGAAATCTTGAGTTATAGATAAATAATTTTTCAAATCATGATGTAAATTGTTTTGATTTTCGGACAGTGTTGCAAGAGCATTATCGTATCTTTCACCGTCTTCATCATCTAAGGTGCCAAACAGCCATTTATGAATTCTACCTCCTACATTTATGAGTCCTCTTTTATGTTTTTTATACGTTTGAGGTTTGATATTATTGAGTTTATTCATAATTTGTTCAAGGAGATAGTTCAAATGTTTATGCATGTGTTGCAGTTGAGGATATAATTCGTCTTTAATAGAGACTAGATGTTCAATTGTTTTTGAATTGTCTCTAATATGTTGTATAGGTTTATCAAATTTTGTCAAGTCTAAAAATTTGATGAAAGTATGTTTGTTGAAGGTAATTCTTGCTTGTCCAAGGGAAAAAGGAAGAATTGGGTTAGTCAGAGTCTTCAACTTGATCTGTTGTCCTTCTGTCATAATAATGCCTATCAGGAGTATCATTTGTAGTAGCATCTGAAACAATTCGTTGAGGTTTCAGTTGTTGTTTATGATAGGTTGCTTTACGAGTTTTTAATTTAATATCCTCATTTTCTATTGGTTCAACAGCTCTATAGAGGGGTGTTGTTTTACTTCTCTGTTTATCATACAAATAGACTTGTTGGTCAAGATTGATTTCAGGGGGTTCTTTTCTTTCTATGTTAACTTTCTCTAGAGATGCTTTGGCTTTCTCGTTATTTAGTTTTATCATGTCATTTATTATTTTTATATTTCTGTCATGTTTTTCTAGATAGTCAGTCATTATTTTTTCTGTGGTTATATCAAGTGGGTTTCCTTGATTTAAATTTCCTTTTATTATTTGAAATGGTGTGTATTTAGTTGCAGAATGAATTGTGTTATTATACCCTAAAATTGCATATACCATGTGAGATGATATTGATCTCTGTGGAAATTCTTGTTTTAATATTCTGATTTCTTCTAGTAATGTCGAATGAAGTCTTTCAATGGGACTATTACTATTAGGATTTTTGGGTGTTACATAATGTAATTTTATGTTATGTTTTTCACAAAAATCTTCAACAATTTTATTTTTGAATTCACTGCCTGAGTCGCATGTGATTTTTGAAGGTATTCCGTAATGTGAAAAGAATATTAAAATTCCATCAATAATATTCAATGCATTAGGTTGAATAGGGTATGCTTGAGCGAAACGTGAAAAACTGTCAATCAATGTTAAGAATTTAGTTTTATTTATTGAAAGTATATCCATATAAATATGTTCGAAAGGATATTCTCCAATAGGTGTTGGTTTGAATTTTATTTCATATGGGTGTCTTTCATATTTAGACTTTTGACAATCTTCACATGTATTGATATAATCACGTATATCAGTAATCATATTAGGCCAATAATATTTTCTAGAGAGGGCTAATTTCGTTTCATTAATTCCTCTATGTATGGTTTTTGTTTCATGATGATATTTTATTTTCTCTTGTTGTTCTTCTTTATTTATGATATCTTTAAGTAAAATATTACTTTGGATTAATTTAAATGCAGAATTTTTGAAGTAATTTTGAATAGTTGAAACTACAATTGTTTGTAATTCCTCTTGAATTAGTATGCCATATGTATGTTTTGGTTTTAAATAGTTTTTTATTGTATCTACCAAGTTTTGTTGGAAATTTTGGTAGGGTAAAACTATATTGAGTCTAGTTTTATCGAATATTTTCTGTATTGTTACTCGTGGTGTAATAGCATCTCGGCTACAACGAAGGAAAATCTGATTTTGAAATTTATTTAATTCTTGTTCTGAAATCGGTATTTCAAGAACTGGATTTTCTGCACTTGAGTGTTCAGTCTCTGAAGATTCTTCATCTATTTTCTTTTTTGTAGGTGGACGAATTTGAATGTCCGATATGATGTTTATTTTCTTTTTCTCTACTTTTGTTTCTTTTTCTGTTTCCTTCTTAATTAGTTCATTTATATCATCTAGATCATTCAGATCACTTTCTGAGAGTTGAGGAATTTGATAAGTTGGGTCAAATAATTCAGGGAAGTCATCTTCAATTCTATGTTCTTGTGGGTCAATATTGACTGCAAGTGATTGGGTTTCAATGGGATTTATTTCTATTCGAGATAAAGCGTCTGCTACTTTATTTTGTTTTCCTTTTCGATATAGGATTTTATAATCGAATTCTTCTAGTCTAAGTCGCCATCTTACAAGTCTTGAACTTGGGTCTTTCAAGTTAAATAACCATTCAAGTGGTTTATGATCTGTTATCAGGGAAAACTTACGTCCGAATAAATAAGGTCTAAAGTATTTTGTGAAATTAACAATTGCTAAAAGTTCTTTTTCGATTGTTGAATAATTTTGTTCTGAACTATTTAAAGTTCGTGAAGCATAGGCGATAGGTCTGTCATTGCCTAGGGTTCCTTGTGAAAGGACAGCACCAATAGCTATATTTGAAGCATCTGTTGTTAATATAAATGGTTTTGAAAAATCAGGAAATTGTAAAATTGGTTCATTACTTAAAAGATCTTTACATTTTTCAAAAGTTTTAATAAATTCGTCATTGTGTATAATTTTTTCTCCTTTTTTCAAACATTTAGTGAAAGGTTTGGTTATATCTGCAAAGTTTTTTATAAATTTTCTGTAATATCCTAACATTCCAAGAAATGATTTAATTTCTTTGGCTGTTGATGGTAAAGGAAAATTTTTTATTGCTTTTATTTTATTAGGATTTGGTTTTATTCCTTCCGGAGTTATTATATGTCCTAAAAATTCAACATTTTTTCTTAAAAATTCAGATTTATCTAGCTGAATAGTTAGTTTTGCGTCTCGTAGTCTTTTAAAAACTTTATTTAGATTGCAAATATGTTCTTGAAGAGATGTAGAAAAAATTATAATGTCGTCAATGTATACAAGACAGATTTTATTTTGTAAATCGCGTAAAACATAATCCATTACTCTCTGGAATGTTGCTGGAGCATTTTTTAAACCAAAGGGCATACGAAGGTATTCGTAATGTCCATTTTCAACATTAAAAGCTGTTTTTTGAATTGAATTTGGATTCATTTCAATCTGATGAAATCCAGATGCTAAGTCTAAAGTTGAAAAATATTGACATTTGCCTAGCTTGTCAAGGATATCGTCAATGTTTGGTATGGGGTACCTATCGTCAATAGTTTTTTCATTTACTTTCCGATAATCTACTACAATTCTCCATTTTCTTTTTCCTGAAGCATCTAGTTTTTTGGGAACTATCCAAATAGGTGAGCTCCATGGAGATATTGAAGGTCTAATAATTCCATCTTTTAACATTTTGTCAATTTGTTTTTGCACTTCTTGCTTATGACAATGTGGAAATCTATATGATTTTGTATGAATGGGAATTTCATCTGATGTTTTTATTTCATGTTTAATCACATTAGTGAATTTAAGCGTTTAATTTTCGTTATAGAAAATGTCACTATATTTATTACATAGCTTTAATATAGCGTCTCTTTCTTCTTTGTTCATGTGATCTGTTCTAATTTTTTTTGAAATTTTCTTTTGTTTACAGGGGCTTATATTTGGTAATAAGTCTTCTGCGTGATAAAATTCAAAGTTTTCTTCATGTATTGGATTACAAGGAAAAGGTTCAAATAATGTTACTGCAATAGTTTTATTAGTATTATTATATATTTCAAATCTTGCTCGAAAGTTTTCAGCAAAAGTTATTGTTTCTGGAACATCTAAATTTCTCAATTGTAATTTTGGGATTAGAATTTCTCCTTGTTGAATTTCAACTGGGAATTTTTGTACAATACTTTCAAAAGCTGGTATTTCGAAAGTATATTGTGTTTCGTGGGGTTGTCTATAAAAGAATGGTATTTCAACATACTCTGATTGTAATATTTGGTTTTTAAAATCAATTCCTAAATTGAGATGTTTTAATTCTTTCAATCCTAGTATACCGTCAAAGAATTCATGAAAAGGAAATAATAAAAATTCTATCATATGGTTACTCTTAAATTCAGGAAAGGCTGGAATAAGTCCTTTATATGGAATTATTTTTTCTCCTAATGATGTTTTTAACTGTGATGGTTCTTTAAAAATTCTTTCTGGATAGTATTTTTCTGCAATAGAGGGTCTCAGCATGGAAGTATGACATCCTGTGTCAATAAGTAGTTTTATAGGTGGATTTTGTATTTTTATATACGGTAGCCCGTTTACTACTGCTGAATGTAACTCTATTATGTGATCTCGTTCATTTGAGGCAGATTGTAAAAATTTGACTCATCGTCTTGTTCTGTTGGTTGTTCATCAACTTCATCAAAAGTTGTATTCAAGTTTTCAAATTCAAAATCGTCTTGATCGGGTATATTATTTTCAAATTGCGAGCTAATTTGATGGTTTAACAATTGTTGTGTATTATATGAATATAACTGAGGTGTTATATCAGAATCTTGATTGTTTAATTCCTCGCTAATAAAATTTCGTTTCATATTAGGGTTATTTTTGAAAATGTTATTATTTGGTTTAATCATTGTTGGATTTCGAGAAGTGGTTGACATCGGTTCAACCGGAGTATTAGTTTGTTTATTCTTTGGTTTCCAGACGTTTTGTGGAGGACCAAATACTTGTTTGTTAGTTAGAAATTTTTGATTAATAGCTTGAGGTTTAATAGCTATAGGTTGACTTGGAAATTGATTCCTTGCATGAGACTGTATCATGCCATTTTGATATTGTGGTTGAAATTGTGGTACATGATTCTGTATCATGCCATATTGTTGAGAATGTTGCGGTTGTACGCGTTGTTGAACAATTTGTGGTTGTTGGTAAAATTGTTGTTGTAAAGGTCTTTGGGACTTTTGTGGTTGTTGGTTTTGTAAAGTCATGTTTTGTATTTGTCTGAAGTTTTCGTCTTCGAGTACTAGGTTCATAGCCTCTTCCAATGAATTTGGATGTTGAACTAAGATTTTGTCTTGTAGTCGAATGTTTAAGTTTCTCAAGAATACTTTTAATGATTGGGATTCATATTGTCTGATATGAATTCCTTTTGTTGGTTGATCCAATTCAGGATCTAAATTTATTTTGAAAATAAGTTTACTGCGTAAAACTTGAATTCTTTTTCCAAAATCTAACATATGTTCATTTTTATTAGGTATTAAAGTAAAAAGTTTTTGTTCCAAATTATCAAGGCTCAATCTGTCACCAAAAGTGTTTCTTAATTCGTTTTTAATCAATAGCCACGTATTCAATTCTGTTCGTGAACTGATCAATAGTTGTGCTCGATCTTTCAATTTACTCAAAATTATACTTACAATACATTGGTTGAGAATTTGATCATTACCATGATATCTGGTATGGAATTTGTCAACGGCATTTATGAAAATTTCAAGATTTTCAGAGGATCCATCAAAAGTAGGAATGGTATCTGAATAAATTTTGAACAATGTATAATTAATTTCTTGGGCCATGTTTGAAACGTTCAATGATGAAAAAGATTCAATCAAATTGTCAATAGCGGTCATAAAATATATATGGGTTAAATATTTTCTAAATCTATTTGGTTTTTTCTTAAATCTACTTGGTTTCTTAATCTACTTGTAAAATCACTCAAGAATTCACTTTGAAACTTGGTATTTTACTCTACTCTACTTGGTTTGTTTGTACTTGGTTTGTTTCTGTTTTTGTTGATCTGTATCACACAAAAACTTTGGTTTGAGTGATCTGTATCACTCTGTTTTTCTTTCTGTTCGTTTTTCCTTAACCTAAGCTCCTTTGAAATGTTTATGGTAAACAAGTTCAGGAAGTACAAAGAGGATACTCGACTCACCGTGATGGTACGACGTAGCAGCTCTAGGGGACTTCGGATGATCAGCTTGTATTCACCAAAGGTCGCCAACTCCTTCTTGTTTCTTCGAATAGCGGACTAACAGCTGGGCTGACGTGTATTCTCGTTGAAGGGACACTTCCACTATCCTACCGACTGCGCCAATTAAAGTTGCTGGGCAACGATTTGGTTTTTTAAAAATTTCGTTTATTTTTAAAATGAATACAATTGCTCGGTAGCTGTGCTGGATCAAACGTAAAAATCTAACAATGATGCGTTCTCGCGTTTATATATGGAATATAATGCAAACTCAGCGTCTACGAGCATTGGTAAACACTTGGATTATAACAATGGGTATATTCATTAGGAATATATGACTCCACTTGGCAGTTTTTTTTAAAAACGATTTTTTCGAGTTGGTTAAGCCAAGACTCAACTTCAGTTGAACAAAAATACTTTTATGAGCAACCCGGAAAGTTCCTTGGGAGAAAATTAACTATATATTGCTGATACGATAGTTATATTCAACCGTTCATAAAGTTACATAACGACCACAAATTTATAATGAACCTTCTTTGTAATGTTGATTTCTCTCACTAAATAAAAAATGAGTAATCGCTTTCACCCAGTACTGTGTGGCGGCTTACAGTGAATCAATCATTCTTATTCTACAATATTGGGTCATTTCTGGATTATAAAAACATCATATGAGCAAAAAAAAAGGTTTTCAAATATCTGGCCTGATAAGATCCAAGACAGCAGCGGCGGTTAGCGTTCACGAGCTGAATGGTTTCAATCGTTTCAGCTTTTCCTCAGCATGGAAATACCATGGAATTCCTCAACCATATGCAATTCAGAGTTATCTTCAAAAGAAATAATTGAAAGTTGGCGACTTCCTCAAGTAGTACAGCGGACTCGTTCCTCAATGAATTAAGTGTCGTTTTTCTCATCCACACCCTACAACCCTGAAATTCGCTATTAGTTTTCTAGCAATGAAACTTTCTTTTTGCAACTTACCTCGCTAGGAGGGCTGTGATATATGAAGATAAGGAATTTATTTTCTATATGTACAACTATATGCAACAGAAAAGTTGATGACATTCATCGAACTCGACCAACTAGAAAAAAACTATTTACAATGGAAGGCCTCGAAGTACGATTATCACTTACTATTTTATTGGATCGGTACTGCTAGATAGGTGAATCGATATCAGTGAAATTTCGGAGTGTGAAATTTTGGCTTTTCGATGAAAACCAGTAAAAGAATGCCCAGAAAAACTCCGTTACAAAACCAATAAATTATGAACAGACGATAGTTAAACTGCAACACCTTCAACTCAACAAATCTATCTACCACGTTCCGTTCTCTTTCCTGCTACAATTCAGGATTCCAAATTTCGTAAATCTTCAGTACCGACATTGAATGTTAGTGACATCTCTGGGAGAAGAGATATTATAAAGAATTTGCCTTGAAGGACGAAATTACAGGAATTTCAAAACTACACCAAGAGTATGATTTTGAAGACCTGCTGAATCAAGAATTCAAAGGACGATGGGGGAGGTGTAATTTTCATCTTTCAGCCAACAATTGTGTTTGATTTAGGAAGAATGATTTGCAAATCTTTCCAACCTGTAACTATGATAAGAAAATAAACTGAAAGTTTTCTTTGTGAGGTTTCTTCTAATTACTTTTCCTTTTGATACTCATTGATGTCAGGCAACCAACAATACTAATTGAGGAATCAGCTGTCGATTTTAGAGTTTGATATTCACGTTACCTTTTGTCGACTAGTGGAACTGATTATATTATTTTGATATGGTGGTGGTTTCAGTTAAAAGATATCTTCACTGACTCACCAATGAGATTTCCTGAATTTGATTCATTTTCTAGCTATCTGAATCTTATACAGGGAGAATAAATAAAAGTGGCATTTTCAAATGCTACAGTATGGTACGAAATTGTAAAAACACTATCAGAAGTACACCCGACACAAGTGTTTTTTCGTATTCCAAGCGACGCGAACGTGAGATATCATGTTTATATTGTTGTGAAGACCATTTTAATGTATGTGTCTAAATTTAATTACCGCTCAGTGAGAATTAAAAGAATTGAGTAAACATACCATACTTAAGTGAACCTCAATAATATAATATTGTGTATACATCATTCTGATACAGACGTGAAAAAGTAGTTTGGCTGCCATTGCAATGACAAATTATGTATAGGTTATGTTGTGGTATAACTGCTGTGTGCATTTATGTTACAGATCCATGTTATGGGCTAAGTATCATTTGTCTTTTCCAGTGCCGCGTACTCCTCAACCTCCGCACCTCGCAACCCTTCGAAGAAGTCCTCGAGGACCTCGGCCAAGTGCTGAAGATGAACGGCGCGAAACGCATGTACACCGTATCGGGGCAGGAGGTGCGCAGCTTCTCGCAGTTGCGGAATGAGTTCGCAGACGTCGACACGTTCTACCTGGGCGTGGGGGCGATCGGTGGCGGCGGCGTCGTAGGGGGAGGAGGTGGAGTGACGCCCGCCGTGATGCTCTCCCCGGTGCGGAGGGCGCGGTCGCGGGCGCCGCAGACGGCCATCGTCGAGGACATCAGCAAGCAGCGCAGGGCTAGGAGCAAGAGCAGACCGAGGGCGCTGTACGCGCCCGAGAGCGAGATCGTCAGGACGAACGGTGAGTCGAGCGAATTTCGAGTCAGGAATGGGGAAATCGTGAAAATACGTGTTTTCGACTTTTCGAACTTTGGTGGGTCCATCCTCAGATTTTTCGCATGGAAACGCTCTAAATTGGTATACCTACAGTTTCGCTTCACTTCTACTACGAGCTCCCTGTGAATTGTTTGCTTACAATCGTATCCAAAACGGTTATTTTCAATTATGTCAATTCATGTCTCCGAAGACGTACTTGCTAATGAAATATATGAATGAATAAATTGATGAAACTGGAAACATTCTTATTGAAATGGTGAAACTAACCCATGAGTTTATACATGTGTAAAAATTGAAGGAATACTGGAAGGGAAGTAGGTGAGATATATCGGCGAGTGATAAGATGATAAATAAATTTATTGGGTTCAAAAAAAAAAGAACCTGCTGGAAAATTGAATGGGATCCCGTGAAACAGGACAGTGGCAGAAAATACCGAGATAAAACAAAGAATGAAAAGGAAATCAGGTCACAAAAAATATGAATGATATAAAAAGGCAAAAAAGTTCTTTGAATGAAAAGATAACTGATTAATTTTTCGGGAGTGTAGTGGTTAGCACTTTTGCCTTGCAAGCGGAAGACCGGGGATCTAATTCCCGCCGGGCCACTGTGCCGGGTTATCGCACGTTAATAGGTTAGGCCTCGTTGATACAATGCTCGCACAAGTTTCGACTTCTGAGGGTTGACGTTCTTCAGCTGGTTAACGGAAACGAACAATTTTAGAACATTTTTTTTAGTTTGATGAATAAATGATAAAAAACAAAATCAATAAAAAAAAAGTTCCCGAGACCTTCAAAAAATATGGAATTCATACTTGAAAAAAATTGAAGGTAACCCGTTTTGATACAAGGAAATATATATAAAGAAAATTTCAATCAAAGAACTAGAAAATGAAATATTTTTCCGCACTGCTCTTAGCATACATTCTGAATCGCTCGAAAATTTTTCATTTCAATCAACGGTAGATAACTCAGGTTGGATGTCCTCGAACAAAAGTGCATTTTTATCAAAAATCGTTGCTCCGATCGATTTTCCACACGAGTACTTTTATTGAGAAAATTGTCTGAGTAACCTGATTTCGTTGAAAAATAGTGGAAAATATCTGTCATTTGAAAGTTTTCGGGTGTGGACCAACAGTGGTGGTCCGTTCTTAACTTCGTAGCAAAACAACTGACACCTGCATGAAAGCTCATCAGAGTAATTCATTTGTTGAATAAATCACCAAAATTTGGTTGATTTTGAAAACGAATGCTTTTAGGAACAAAAGTTCTATGAAGAACTGGTGAAATTTCGACTCCATCTATACAATCCCGAGAAGAAAAGAAAAAGTCCAGGGACACCTTGTATATTGAATAAACTGTCGACGTTCGATAATAATTCAGTATTCATGCTATTCGAATCCGACTATAACCATAAAGGCGATCACGATTAGTCCCTGCGTTATTTGCGTCATCTAACCATTGAATCAAGTGTTTCAGGTGGAAAAGTGTTTTAAATATCTCAATATTCTCCAATGAATGCAGATCATCTCCAAAAAATTATAATATTTTGTCTTTCCGGATTTTTTCGAGGAGGTTTTTGTAACCAGTTTAACAGAGTTGAAGTCATTTTCTCTTGTTCTGAAAAGATTGTTTCACTAAAATTGTTTGTTCCGGTAACCAGCTGACGAACGTCAACCCCCAGAAGTCGAAACTTGTGCGAGCAATGGATTAACGAGGCCTTACCTTCTAACGTGCGATTACCCAGCACGGTGGCCTGGCAGGGATTCGAAACCCGGTCTTCCGCTTGATAGGCGGATGGAAATAAAATAAATAAAAATGAAAGACGTTTATTTGCCTATTTCGATTACATTGCTAAATTAAAAACATTAACTGTATAGATAAAAGCATATATACATACATATATATATATATATATATATATATATATATATATATATATATATATATATATATTTATATATATATATATATATATATATATATATATATATATATTTATATATATATATATATATATATATATATATATATATATATATATAAATGATTACACACATACTAATATAATACAAGTCACAAAGAGTCCAGACAAACGAACAACTCCACTCCTATATGGAAACGGAGATGCGATGGAATGAATATCAGGGAGCGGAAAGTATTCTACTATGAATTGGCGGAGGCACTCCTTCGCCAAATCATAGCTTATATCCCTGTGCGATTCCAGACGGCATGTTAAGCGCACCGCAGCTGTTTTGCGTGCTCTTGTCGTTAGCGTCTGAGTCTTAAATAAGTGGGAAGTTCCATTATGCCTTCTACCCATAAGTTTCGAGAGGGTTTGTTTTAAATAATTCAAATTAGATGTGAAAGTTGTCGTTCGGTAAGTTCATTGACGGAAAAAGCCTGAAAAACCCGTCTCAGGATATTCCTGTAGTCCCAAACCTCATCGCGACTTCCGGTGTGCTTAAGATTGACTTTTGTCCTGTCTCAAAATAGTCGATATTTATCTTCTAAAAAATGTGAAACGCTTCACGATTTTTCGTGTCATCCTTGAGCAGGGGCCATGTTAATCTTCCCTCTTTCAAAATATAAAAAGCTCATCAAATATCTAAAGAAATCA
The DNA here is from genome assembly GCA_032362365.1 of Zygogramma bicolorata. Taxonomy (NCBI): domain Eukaryota; kingdom Metazoa; phylum Arthropoda; class Insecta; order Coleoptera; family Chrysomelidae; genus Zygogramma; species Zygogramma bicolorata. The sequence goes on along the minus strand of JAVJAQ010002166.1, from coordinate 348,438 downwards.
GGAATAATTAATGACCGACAATACGGATTTCGCCATCAAAGATCAACCAGTGACCTATTGGCTTATGTTTCCCATATTTGGCAGCATTCAATCGAGACATTCGGAGAAACGATAGCTGTTGCTCTCGATATTTCAAAAGCGTTTGATCGAGTTTCACATCGGGGTCTCCTTTCTAAACTGCCGTCTTATGGTTTGCCTCCTCAGTTGTGTGCTTTGTTGAAGAGTTTTTTGTCTGATAGAACTCTGTATGTGGTTGTTGATGGAGTATCATCGATATTCTCCCAATAAATGCAGGTGTTCCACAGGGTTCACTTCTGGCGCCCACTTTGTTTCTGCTTCATATCAATAATTTGCTCGAGAAAATCGTGTTCAATACATAGTTTTGCGAACGAAACTACTCTTCATACCAGTTTCTCTTCCAGAGTCCCCATACCAGATCGAAAAACAAAAAATCAAAGAAACATTCACGTCAATAAAATTAACGACGACTTGGTAAAAATAATAGAATGGGGTAACATGAATTGGTGGAATTTAATGCTACGAAAACCCAGGCATGTCTCTCCTCAAGAAAAGCCGATCTATCACCATCTAGTAGTCAGATGTCAGGAGTAACTATTCCTACAAAGTCAAGTATCTCGATGCTAGGAATTACGATCAGTGATAATCTCTCCTGGAAGAACCATGTGAGATCGATCGCTGAAAGTGCTTCCCAGAAACTTGTATTTCTATTTCGTGCGAAGAAATACTCCACTCCTCATCAGCTTATAATCATCTACTAGGCTCAGATACGACCTGTCATGGAATACAGTTCTCATATGTGGAATTCGACACCAAAACATTCATTGAGGCTTCTAGATTCTATTCAGAGAAAGGCAATTCGTCTTAATGGTGATTCATCGCTCACAGACTCGCCCACTTCATTGGAACATCGTAGAAGGGCCAGAGACTTGTCTCTCTTCTATAGATACTTTCACGGTCGATGCTCTTCCGAATTGTTATCAATCGTTCCCCACTTGGCAATATCTACACGGATGACTCGACGAGTACAGAATTCCCACCCCTTTGTTGTGAATTTGGATACTTGTCGAACCTCTCTTGCGCAGGGATATTTTTTCAATAGAACAGCTGAGCTTTGGAACTCCTTGCCGAGAGAGGTTTTTCCTGAGGCCAACAAACTTCAGAAATTCAAAGTGAATGTTGATTCGTATCTCCTGTCCCTTGATTCACGCGGTGTTCTTTGAACATTACAGGGCTTCCCTTTCGTGCATATAAAAAAAGTATATATACCGCCAAAGCGAGTTGGATAGGCGGATGTGCTAACCTCTATACTACCGAGACCACTTCTCACAGAATACATTATTGAGATGTTCAACAAGTTCAACTTCGAAAAAGACACTTCTCGAGGAATTTCATCAAAAGACATTAACAATTATGAAGTTTTTACTATGCATATGTATTACATCACATACTCTATATAGTTAACTGTTAACTGTTAACTGGTTAAACAACCTAAAAAATATTCTAATTCACACATTTGAGTTTTGCCAAATAACCACGAATTGTTTACCAATATTTCAGACTATACCCTCTTAGAAGTTTTGAAAGAAGAACCAGTTCGGGTGACAATAAAAGGCCTCAGGAGAACCTTCTACCCCCCGATTCACCACGCACCAGTAGACAACTCCCCACCAGAGAAGAAAATGCAGTTAGAATGGGTGTATCCTTCACAATAAACCAACACAAAGTAAAAATCGTTATCGCAACCGCATAATTCAGTTTTTATGATAATTATTATTTGTAGCAATGTATGTCGAAGGCAGATAAGCCATGGGTAATCGGCAGCGAAGTGTATAAATCTGAAAAGTGGAGCAAATCTAGAAATTAGCATAATCGCCAGAAGGCAAAAGTGCATGTCTCTGAGCAATTTCGAAAGATGGAGAAGGGAAAAAAGGCGTGCCATTCTTAATATCGCTTCAATTAGGTCTAAACGAGTGCTTCATGCTTCGCCACTCTTTTAACTCTCTAAAAATATCTGAATTATCTTCGAGATGGATCGCTAGTACGTTCTATTTTCACGAAGAATGCGAACAGTAGCTGGAAATAAAAAGAGAGTGTTGGGATAAAAAAACATGGAATCTTCGCTGCTTCAGGAGAACGTAATTGACTTCGCAGTTTCTCAACTATATTTGAAAGTTCATCTAAAGCTGATTTGCTACTGATAATTCCCCTCAATGCGGATAAAAAATGAAAAAGTCGAAGGCTAAACTGCTTCTACAGAGTTTTTCAGCAATTAATTGCATTAGACCTATTTACGCGATTGAACTTATCAAAATAAACCTGGATTTTGTTCACTTTGTAGGTACTATATTGTTCCTGTGTTCGCTTATGAAGTTTTCTGAGTTTGCAGTCTCTCTGAAAATGATAATAACCCGATGGTTATTGAATTCCCACCCCTTTGTTGTGAGCTTGGAGACCTGTCGAACCTCTCTTACTCAAAAATTTTTTGCAATAGAACAGCTGCACTTTGGAGCTCCTCGCCGAGAGAGGTTTTTCCTGAGGCTTGCAGACTTCAACAATTCAGAATGAATGTTGAATCGTATCTCCTGTCCTTTCATTCACGCGGTGTTCTTTGAACATTACAGGGCTTCTCTTTCGTGTGAATCTGCATATAAAAAAATATCTCCATATATATTTCTCCTAATCGACCAAAATGCATGCATTTCCAGAATTTTAACAATTTTGCTTTTGAAGCAAACGCTTTCGTGTATAATGATTTAAAATACAATACATAATTTCATCAAATTATCATATGAATGAATTATCATTATAGGTTATAATTCAGAGTGTAGTTCTTAGACCAATATTTCATGTAAATCACATCAATGACGTTTCAGAAGTTTTTTTTTCATTAATCAGCTGACGCCCCCTATGATCTTAAATATTCATAGAGTCGAATCTTTTGTGAGTATTAACAAGGACTTACTTTCAGATGTATGATTCCTAGCACAGGCCAGAATAGAGTGAGGAAGTATGTCCAAGTAGAATCAGTCACCCATCCAGATCAAAGCCGCAATGGAACTTCATTTCATCACACTCACTAACCATCTTCGTGTCATTTATCAAATAATTCCTTTTCCGTGTTTGACGAAATTCAGATCATATCTCATTTCAATATGAAATTATATCTATTCATTTAACTGTAATTGCTCACTCATAATTTTGATAGGCCTTAGAGGAATCAGCAAATTTCGATTGGGGGTATAAGGGATTTTGAGAAGGCCATGAGATTTTGGAACAATATACTGAGTATTCACAAAAATGGACCACACCTGACACTAAATCTGATTAATCCTCACAAGGTTAGAAGTTCTCAGTTCGAATCTAAAAATATAAATGTTGGCAATCACTACGGAAAGTATTTCGAGCATCTTTATCCAATACCTACACACTCTGTATATACATACTGAATAATAAACCCCTAAGTGAAATTACCGTTTCGAATCACAATTACTGGCCTTCTAGCATTCCAAATAGGTGCATGAATGTTCGTGCCACCTGTTTTGCGTGTTGGTAAATGGCAAGCTTTCTCTGAAAAAAATGTTATTATAACAATAACCTGAAACAGGAGAAATTTCGATATCCTTATCGTAACACAGTGGGTAAATTGATCAAAGTGGATTCAATTTACCAAACTCACGTTCTACTTTCAAAGAAAATCTTTCTTCTTCAAAAAATTATGGAAAAAGAGAAATTAATGAAAAATCAAATATGGAAGAAACATATCTGGGAAGGACCTTTTGGTGTAGGGGTCACATGAATGAAGTTTAAGCAAATGCTTGTATTTTTCAGACAAACTCATTTGCGTTTTTGAGATATGAGAAAGACGGATTCATGGTTGGAGCTCCCTCATTATTTCATTTTACGAATTGTTGAAGTCGTTTTAGCAAATACTTTTCGTACCACCCCCATCTCTTCTAAGCATTGTGATATAGTCTACTACCAAATTCGTGATTTAGATTTCAACACATTCATTGTACTTCAATATTTCCTTAATCAGCAATAATAAATAGTTACGGATATCGAGGTACAGACTCTAGGAGAAACCTTTGGGTGTTACCCACGGGGGAACTGCTTTACTTCGTAGCAGCTGTAGCTGTCATGTACGATAGAGACGAAGAAACTCAGAGGCATTATATAGGGCATACAGAAGATATACAGTGGTAAGTTGAAATTTCATATACCGTGCGTATACGATTTAGGCTCCCATCTGTAACTTGTGCATCTTTTCTGGTATCGATGTGGAATTTCGATTGGTCATATAAAATCACTATATAAAATAATATCACTAATTTTGAAACAGTCAATCCAACTTTTTCAAAATTATGTATTATTTTACACGAAATCACCCCAACTGAAATAACTTGTATTTTTATAATAATCTCATTATTGGAAAATTTGAATCTTCTGGGATTTCTTCTTGGATTTTCAAAGTTGGGAATCTATATTTCTGTGCGAAACAGCTACGAAAACTGAAATAATACCATATAAACCATAAAAATTTCACATGGATACGAGGAGGGACGAAAAATTTGTAAGATCGAAGCTAAATTAGTTAACATCGTATTTTATTAAGTGTTTCTGAATATTTTTATATTTTCAACTAGTAGGACTCTATTCCTATTTTTTTAGTATGGACTTGCATCCATCCAGAGAAATGGTGGCATCAGGTCAAAGAGCTGGTAGGAACAGAAAAACTCAAGCACATATTAGAATTTGGAGCACCGAGACCCTACAGACCCTGTACGTTTTCGGTATGGGAGAGTTTGAAGTAGGGGTAGCTGCTGTGGCTTTTTCACAACTGGTAAGTGGATGAATATTTCAGTGGGGTTTGATGATGCTCTCAGGACGAGTGAATTGGCGCAGGTGGTTGTGTGCCCGGCTACTGATCAGGAGGTCGTGGGATCGATCCCCTGAAAGGGCAGAGATCTCTCTCTCTCTTAAGAATTTCAGTATGTCGTGGCGTTTGGTAAGGAAAAATCATGAATAACATTCACTACTACTTGAATTTTGGATGAAATACCAATGGGTCGGTCCATCAGTTTATATATAAGTGGCGATAACTCTTCCAATTGAAGTTAATCTTCTGGGTCGCATTCACATAGTAACCATCAAATTCAAGTGATGTTTTTTACATACAAGCTGAAATAAAGAAGCAATAAATACCTCGAGATGAAGTGAATTCAATTAGGTAAGTCAGTTTGAAAGTTGATTTGAAAACAACTTATCGAAATTTCATTGTCTCTATTGTTTACACAGGGAATTTCTCATCACAATCAGTTAACCCATTTAATTATTATAACAGTTTTTGAAGAATACCACAGTTATATCGTGAACAATGTTATTAATGTTTTTTTATAGAGGACAATATATCTCGTTGAGGAAACTCATGAGTATATGTGTGGTTGTGTGTCCGAGAATTTTTTCTAACATTATAATAAAATATGAACCAAGTTTACAGAAATGCCATTTGGAAATGACACATTATTTATCAATGATAAAAGTTACTATTGAAAGTGCTACCCATATACCACCTGTCAGAAAATAACAAGAAGATGATCCTGATATTTTCTTGGCTAATTTTTCTCTGATTCGATATCAAAAAAGAATAAAACTTTAATTGAAGAATGACAGCAAACACTCTCTGAGTGTCTATCTCATTCATAGATCATGACTCACACACAAAAAGAAGAGAGACTCGAAAAAACCACATTCTTTACCTCTCAATAGCGCTGTTAGTGTCGAATCATATGTAAATCACTTGTCACTCAACTAGTGAACACAAGTAATATAAATGGAACTGTATTCATTGGATTCCATTCAGCATGGATATACAAAAAACAAGCAGATTTTTGTCCTGATAACATTTTTTGGATCCGTTAAGTTTATCAATATTCAATAAACTTGAATATCTCTGCCACAAGTCACAGTAATAGTGAAACCGCACATACTTCTCAGTTTTTACAACAAAATATTTTATTGATATTGACAATTTGTATAGAAATATCCCCTGCTATCTTTAAAATATTAACGTCTTCATTTCAGAATGGTGGTAGTTACGTTTTGGCTGTAGATGCTGGTCGTGAGAGCATATTGTCAGTGTGGCAGTGGCAGTGGGGACATCTACTGGGCAAAGTTGCTGTGAGTATATAATACCATGTCTATCTGAATTGACCCTACACTTGCAAAATGAACTTGGGTCATTAGTTCTTTCCTCAATTTTTCCAGTAGAAAACAATTTTTTCACTGGAAATTATTGAATTGAAATTAATCTTGTTGACAATATGTTCTTGGATTTCCTCAAACAAAGCAGGTTAGCACCTTCTAATTCATAAATGTGAAATGTAGACGTAATTCATTTCATACCTCCATTTCCAATCAATATTTTGATATTCGACATATATTCAAGATTTGTTTCGAGTATACTGTATAAACACTAGAACATAATTTGGTCACATCACTAAATGGCATATTGCAGTTATCCTCCACCATTCCAAAATTGTTGTTCTAAATTGTTCTTTCATAAAATCAAGGACACGATATGAATAACTAGTCGAATGTTTCGAAATATGAATCACTTTGGTAACTAAATACAAAAACATTGCATACATCCTTCGTTCCCAAACAATTATACTTTGAATAATTGGTTCTAGAAAATATGCATAATCACCGTTTCGTGATAAGTTCTGCATAAAATGACCTCTTCCAGACATCAACCACCGAATAACTCGCCTTGAACTGTTCCCACTTTTTAACTGTTTTGAATTAACATATTATTCGGTACAGTCATCAGATTTCTTAATAACGAGCAATTCGCATGAATGATGGTGATGATGATGATAGTTCTATCAGAATTCTTTCTTCTGAAAATGCAATTCATATATTTTTCTTTCTGGAAAATATGCAAAGCATATTGATATCTCTAAAAAAGTCAAGTGAATCCAACTATAATTATGAATTATTCTCATGATCGGTATTGTAGATTGTTATGAATGGATTGTTGATTTCAATGATTCATGTCATGGTTTGTGAATGATATCGCTTTCTCATGCCAGATGATTGTAATATCAGAAAACGTTTTATGAAATTTAAACATGTCATTTGAAAGAGACAATGTTCAAATGAAGAGTAAATATTCTTTATGAACTAGTATAGAATATAAACACAGGTTGTGCTTTGTGTACTTCGTACATGATGCATGACCACCTGATCTTCGGCGTTTTCCCATGAATCTGTTGATATGTACTTACTAGGTTTATGTTCTTCTGTCAGATCGATATTTTGGTAAATAAAGACCTATTATTATTATTATTATTATTATTATTATTATTATTATTATTATTATTGTCAAGGATGAAAACTACTCCTCTCATTCTATCATTTTCAACTGATTGAAGTTGTGTCCATTACACAATTGCGGACCTACATTTACCCTATAACTGTTAACCCTGATAAGAATAAGAACTCATCACACGTCTTTTCAACCTGAATAAGTTTACTCTACCAGAGTTTGCTGAAAATATCCCAAATCAATGGATAGTTCATAAAGCAGCAATTACAGACTCGAAACCAACCTTCTAGGTGCTCCGAAAACTTTTGGTTTCAAATTATATCACTTTTCTAGATAAAATTTCATTATCGATGAACATCGTCGGATTTCTGTGAAAATTCAATTTTTATTAGAATTTTTCTCTATTTTGGTGGAGAACCTGTTCACAATCCTGGCGAAGGTACGTTCTGCAATTTTGGGGAAGTCACCGGTGACAGATATTAATATATTTTGTCTGATTTCTAATAATAATTTTTTCTTGTTACAATTCTTTAGTCTTCTCTGAACTCACTTTGAATGATTCGATCGGGACACTTTTGGAATTGTGTGTCAGATTAGAAAATGATAATTTAAAGAAACAACTGATATCACGTCATTGAATGACATCCATCAGATTGTCTGTATCAGATGGGATGACGTCACAAAAAACTTACAAATAAAAAATGAGATGTGAAAATGCCAAATTTTACAATGATTGATGCATTTGAACATTGTATTTTGTGTTCGATTCAACAGCTATTCAACGGGACTAAGGATATAAAATAATGCATCCCCAAATTTTATACAGGGTAGGTTTCAATAACAATAAAAAATTTGGAATTCGAGACTAAAAATGAGTAATACCATAAATATTTCAAACTATAATACGCAGAGAAACAAATTTCGTCACATTGATCACCAAATTATTATTAATTTGAAATATCTCAATAAAATGACTAATTCTAACATAACTCAATAATCAAATTCCTGTTTTTTTAAAAAGTTCAATGAAAAAGTTGACCAAAGACCAGTTAGATGAGGAAAGGAATGAACACCCAAGATGGTAAGAAGATATTTGAAACATATCTCATTTGAAATAGTTTTGATTTGAAAAAACATCGTTGGCCCGCTGAAAAATTCCTGAATTACAACTTTGTGGCGAAGGAACAACTTACAATTTTGCCGAAGTCGTCGATACCTTATTTTCGTCAACCCACAACAATCTCCGAAAGTCTTCCATATCGTTCAGGTTTTAAGGGATTCTTTATTAGATTCAATCCCCAGAATCTTTGAGTATACCAAAGATCGCGTTCAGATACCTTATTTACCATACGATATTTCCCTTCATGCTATTTCAGAATAATTATAAGTTCACCAACTTTTATATATGATGATAAATATTGATGATTTGTTGTATCTACTCGTTGATTATTGAATTTAATTTGATCATTTCTGCCTCTTCCTTACTCATATACAGATAAGCAGATGCGCCTCAGTTTTCCAGGCTGAATCTCACCCCTTCCTTATTTATCACCTCTATTAATTTTCAGACATTACAAGAAGAGCTGACTGGAGCTGTATTCCATCCGCTAGATGACAATTTGATGATAACGCATGGGAAAGGTCACCTGACCTTCTGGAATCGAAGGAAAGATGGGTTTTTCGAAAGGACAGACATAATAAAACCGGTTAGTTGTTTATTTGGGAAACCGTCGAAATCCCATCATCATTCAAAAATAATTATAAATTTTATTAAGATGAAATATTCAAAAAAATTAAAAGAGGAATAAATGGAGATTATTATAAAAGTAATGAAAAAGTTGAGTGGAGTCGGATGAAAATATAAAAAAATATTCAAAATATTGAAATAATTCAATTTTGATGAATTATAAATTATAAATGAAAATATGTCAATTCGTGTGAATTCCAAAATGACTGAATATTTATACGAGCATTTTTTCAATTGACTGCATAGCATGAAATAGTGTCTCAGAAGAAGCAGAATAACATTTTGAGATTATAATACTATTGAGTATTTTTTCGCATGTTTTTGTAGATTGACCCGAAATTATGTTCCTACAAAGAACTGAACAAAAGTGTAAGAGTATTATCTGATTGAACATTTAATGGAGAAATTCATTTTCATTATTATTGGTTCGATTTTGGCCTTGATTTTTTATCGAACTAAATCGGAGCCAAATTTCGGTTACCATTTATAAAAGACCTCCTGGTCACGAAGTCGTGATTACTTCTCACCTTCAAGACACCCCGAAAAAATTGGGGATTATTGAAGAAACTAGATTGATTTTAAAATTAGTTTATTTCGAATCATTAAGACAAAAATTGGTCTCTGGAAAACATAATGAATGGTCTCCTAGTTTTAGTTGTCGTATCTAAAATAATCAAAACAATTTTTCATTCCATAAAGATTGCGAAAGTCGAATATTAAATATCAATTCCTCAGAGCTCAATTATTTTTGATCACTACAAAAAATGACATGACATTTGTTCCGTAGTTTTTTGGGTTTGTAACCTACCACAATCTGAAAAAATTAGAATTAATATTGGAATCTATACAAGTGTAGAAGGGCAGATTTTCAATCTACCCGGAAAAGTGGCTGCGCTCATTGAAAAACAGTTCTTTCTGGATAGAACAAGTCCAATTAGTCAGCAACTTCTCGTATAACTCAAATTTTGCCTATCAATAAAATGTCAATCACGAAAACTATCTTTACCAGGTATTTGCACTTGAAAAGAAATTCGCCTACAAGTTTTGAAAACGGAAACAGATTTAGTTTCCGAAACGTTAACAAATAAGTATTTTCATATATATCAGTTATTATTATTTTTTTGATAGGCAAAATTTGAGTTATACGAGAAGTTGCTGACTAATTGGACTTGTTCTATCCAGAAAGAACTGTTTTTCAAAAGACGCAGCAACTTTTTGGGGTAGACTGGAAATCTGCCCTTCTACACTTGTATAGATTCCAATATTAATTCTTATTTTTTCAGATTGTGGTAGGTTACAAACCCAAAAAACTACGGAACAAATATTGATCTACCACAAAAAATGACGTTCAAACAATGACATAACACTTCTGTAATTTTTCAACATTATAATCAAAAATATTTCTCAGATACACCGCCTTTCTCTAAAATTGGGAAACTATCCAAAATCAGACTTCTTTACAATTCAGGTTTCATACAAAAATTATTGTATTCAAAGAATCGAACTCTCAGCAATGAATTATACTGACTTCATATGAGACTAGCTCAAAAACTTTTCCAACTCTGTTTCAGCCTTTGAGGACTCTTATCACTTCCCTCCAATTCGAGCAAGACGGCGACGTCATAACGGCCGACAGCGACGGCTTCATAACCATTTACAGTGTCGATGCTGACGGTGCCTACTTCGTCAAAATGGAATACGAAGCGCACAACAAAGGCGTCAGTTCTTTGATAATGTTATCAGAGGGTACGCTTCTGTCCGGAGGCGAGAAAGACAGGCGGATAGCGGCGTGGGATTCGCTGCAGAATTATAAGAAAATAACGGATACGAAGGTGAGTGATTTCCGCAAATTACAGAAAGCAGTTTAGATAGGTAACGGCGTTTTTGTGTGGACCGAAAACTATCGCGCCACATTTATGTAGCGGTTGTTGACCTCAACTATACAACAAATACTCCAGTAAAGGAAGTAAATTTTTTAGTAAAATGAAGGACTAATTCGAGACCACTCAGATCAACTTAAAATTTTTTGGAGTTTGAAAAAGAGGTGTCAAGTATCCGACTAAAAAAGTTTGGTTACTGGGCAAAGCTCCAAAACGCTGTAAAACTTGTAAAATTATAACAAAAATTGAAATACAACTATCCTGGAATAAATGCTGAAAAATTTGGTTGTTTAAAATGAATAATGTTCACGCTGCTGGCCCAAAACTGAAAATGTTTTAAAAAATACACGATTTTGCCCAACTTTAGCAGGCCAAAACATAAACAATAATTACCCGATAGGGCCAATAATGGCTGGACATATTTAGGACGAAGTATTCTGACTTTTCACCAGAGAATTTTTTTTCCAAGCACCTTAGCCCATATGGCGCTGAAAAATTGGCATTAAAAATTTTTGAAAAAAAATTATTTTGCCCATAACTTTTTTTTTCTTATTTTAAACGGATCTGGTTGGTCTCAAAATTTTCCTGATTTTGTCATCTTGCAAAATGAATAATTTTTTTTGTAACAGTTATATTTTTCGAGATATTTACGCCAGAACCATCCGGTTTCTTCATTTTTCGTTAAGCAACCATTTTTGCCATGTCATATCTCCTTTAATATTAATCGTACAAAAATAAAACAAAAACTACTTCATTTGTCAACTAAAATACTTCATATAAGTAATATATCATTTTTTTTGTAATACTAACAGATTTTCAGTAAATTTAAAAAAACTTCAAAAACTTTTAATTTTTTTTTTGCAAAAATCACACTTTTCCTTGCGCTATTACTCGAAAGGGGTGCATTTTTATGAATAATTGCAATCAATGTTTTTATGTTAAAAAATGATAATTTGTCGATTAGTTTCATTATTTTTTTTAACCCCCCCCAATGAGTTCCACCCCCCCCCCCCACCCCCCGCGCTTTTTCCCAGTAACGGAAGTTGTTTACTCGGATACTGGGCACCTTTCTTAACAAAATTCAAGTTACTCCAAGTATCTTAAATTGGTCTCGAATTAGTCCAGCCAGTTTTTACTTCCTTTACTGGAGTAAAAGTTAAATGTATCACAGAAAACTGTACAGATAGAGCGAGCGCTGCGAAACATTCCGTTTGCAAAAACCGATGACCTCATTCTGATTGATGATTTGAGTTGAGGAAGACTTAATGAATAATATTTTGGAGGTTGCTGGACGGAATTATGGTGCAGTTTTTTTTTTCGGCCCCATAATAGGAGTTTTCGATCCCACCGCTGTAGTTGTGAAAAAAAATGTTGGATAGAATGCAAAAACCATTGACCGCTATTTCTCGACTGGAATGTTTTTGCAAGATCCTTTCAAACCTGGAACTGAAAGTTGCCTGAAAAGCCCGTTGTCAGTTTCATTATAAACCTCTTTCCCAGCGTCACATACTTTCTCTTGAGTTTTGGAGCGGGCCGCGCTCTTCTCAAACAGTTTTTGTGACTTCAGTTATAGCTGACCATCATCCATTATTTTAACAAGTACATTTCCCAATATTTGAGATAGCAGTGCTTCGAATTTTGTGCAAATGGCCAAAACACCTATGCCAAATTCTTTGATCGGGCTTTGCGAATATAATGCTGAATGCCTGACAATGTTTTGCACTTGCAAATGCATTGATAATAATTGTCAGAACTTACCTTAATCAATTTTTCACTACTTATTAATAGATAAACCACTTTTTTTGATAAATTTGTATTGGATTAAATTATGCCGTTTACCTAAACCACCTGTTAATAGTCGAGAACATTTTTTTTTCGCAGCTACAGCGATGGAATCGAAAACTATTATAGGGCCGAAAAAAAAACTGCACCATAATTCGTCCAGAAACCTCCACAATTTCATTTATTAGGTCTTCCTTAACTTAAATCATCAATCAGAATAGGGTCATCGGTTTTTGCAAACGGAATGTTTCGCAGCGCTTGCACTTAGAACAGGAACACAGGATTCTGTATTATTGCATCATTGTTTATAGAGATATAGCATTGTTTATAGAAATATGGTTAGTCAATGGCCGTTCAAAAGAGATTTGAAGCGTTTTTGTTACAGTATATAGTCGATATTTCCGTTTACTTGACAATGTACGACAAAGTTTCCTTCTATGAAGGGAAAAATAGGTACAGAGTTCTGTCTGTCAATTTGACTGATATATTGAAAGAAAGATAATAAAACTTCGAAATAGAATTGATAGAAGATTATGTAGGAACTGAAAATTTAGGAATAAAAATGATCTTGGAAACATGTCTTCTCTTTCGTTTTCCTTGCAGACGTCGTAGCCTGATTCACACATTTTCATGATAACTTATACATAATACTGAAAGATGGCAATCAATTCAGAAACAGAAGTGGAATTTTTTGTCGTAGATCATTCGTGTTTTGATGATTATTTTAATGCCTAAACTATCATTTCCTTCACACACTTGTATTGTCCCACTCTATTGTGCTTCATTATATTACCCTCAGCAATTTCCATACTTGGATCGATCGATAGAAACGGACAATTGAAAAATAATCTATCTCACCATCTAAGTTACAACACATCTCGTGTGCGAGAAGCATTTTCTACTCAGAATATAGCGTCACGTACCCTTAAACGACTTACATTATATGATGCAGTTGAAAACAAATCACCATTTTCTTTTGCTTATCTGGAATTTCAATAGAAATGAGAGCGTTACGTAGGTTCTCTTTCAGTATATGACATTGACAAAAACGATAACTTTTCCGCACATTTTTTGTGGAAACATCTGGTCTTCATTCACTTTTTGAATAAAATACAGCTCAGAACTCACATAGAACCATTTCGTAGAATAAATTCGAATTCTATGCTTCTCACTATTCCAAATTGCATTGCATGTCAGATAAAAGATGGACGTCAATTGACACCATCATTGGAATTTGCGATTCAGTATATTCCCTCCCAACTGAAATGAAATAACTTTCATCAGCGCCTTCGGTGGTTGTTACCATAAGCTTCCAAATTTTGCGCGGGAAGGCGGCTGCCATATTTCCAAATTTATTTCTGTGGTAATCTATGGAAGTGACACTTTTAGGGCAAAAATCGTACTGGAAAATTTCTGAATTCAATACTGAAAGATATTTCTAAGAGTTTTTACCACTGAATAATGATAAAAACTTTATAAATCTCGAGAAATATTCAAGTTTATTTAGGGAATATAAAAACAGATATGTTACAAATAGAGAGAATTTGGCTTTCGAAAACAAAATTATTAAATATTGCCAAACAACAAAATTCTCAGGGCTGTACATTGACGAGAGACTATGTTGGAATACCCATATAGAAATGTTGAAAAAAAAAGTCAGACCACTTCTAGGAATATTATTTAGAATCCGACAGTTCCTTCCTAAAAAATATCTGAGGTGTATTTATTTCTGTTTGATATATTCAAATCTCCAGTATTTGATTTCAATTTGGGGAACAGCCAATACATCGATATTGAATCCTCTCGAAAGACTACAAAATAAAATTATAAAGTGTATATTCAAATTACCATATCTTGAACCAACCTCAAATTTATATGAACCGCATAGTCTTTTGAATATTCAATCTGCTTTTCAATTAAAAATTTGTTGTTTTATACATTCAGTTAGAAAAAAAATCAAACATTCAACTATAAACTTTAGTGAAATCAATACAATTCATAATCATAATACCAGACAAACCAAACAATTAATTGTTGAACCTTATCGTTCTAAATTTGGAGAGAAATCAATATATCATTTTGGTGTTAAAATATACAATAATCTTCCAGATAGACTGAAAATGTTTCCAAAAACAACAAAATTCAAATCTGAACTGAAAAAATTTTTGCTTTCTTGTTGAAATTCTGATCTCCATATATTTATTTAATTTAATTACAACTTTCATTTCATATTCTCACATTATGTTATTATCAATTTGTGTTGTACACTGTTTCATTTTGTAACCAAATAATTTAGTTGATAACTATTGATTTTTATCCCTGTTATAAACTCTGTAGTTTCTTGGGATTAATAAAGATTATTATTATTATGTTGTTCAGGTAGTTGGTGTATATTAACAAATTTGCAAATATTCATGTTCCAATCAATAGACAAACGAATGAATGAATCAGTCTAATCAGAGCCTAGATTCTATTTCACGAATTCGATTATCGAATTGTTTAGAATATGTGTATATTTTCGGTACAGCGCAGCTACAGTCACACTCTAAGCTACTCGACAATCGAATTCGTGAAATAGAATCTGGGGGCAGATAATGTGGAAATATCGATCGATGCTACTGTAGTGTGTTTTTATTTATAATTTTCTACTTCAAAAATGCTCTCTAGAATTGAATGTTATTTCGTTTCATAATGCAATGAACTCAAAGAATAACTAAAGAATGATTCACTATAATTTCGCATTTTTTGCCCTTTTCCATCCTATCCAAATGTTTCAAAAAAATTTTCTTCAGAGCTGATATTTGGAAAGTTATTAACATCATCTCGGAAAAATGTACAATATCTAGCGAGATCTCTTGTTCTTTCCCAGAAAATTCAAAAATGGAAGGTCAACAATGAATATTATGTCTCGGATTGATTATTTGGTCTTCCATATCTTCTGCTTATAAAGTGTGGCCAGTAACATCGGCTTCATACAGGGGTCGTCTCAATTCCTGCTTCGATTGGGATACAGAATAATGAAAAAAATTCAGTCACTTCTTTCTTCTATCTATTTATTTTTTAGTCTCTTCTCAATGTATTACATTCTTTTTCCAGTATATCCTTACAATAAACATGTTTATTTCTTGAGACAATTAATAAAGATGATAATTATGTTCCAATAGCCCTATTTGGAGTTGGTAGAAAAACACATAGGATATCGCGCAACTATCAAGAAAATGTGCCTGGAATAAGGTATTGTCAGAAGAAAAAATCTTTGGAATTTGCGTTGAGTCTCATTTTCAAAAGTGATGCAGTTTCCGAAAAAAAAAATGATCAGAACCATCTCATGGTTTTAGGCTAGAATTTTCATTCAGGGATACTTTTGTCAATAATTTTCATCGGCATTTCAAGAAACAACCACACTCTTGAATTTTTTCGAAAAAAGAATCGAAGAGAATGCGAATAACGTGTATATACGTTTTGAGTTTTTAATAATATGTTTTGAAATTATAAATGAAATTTACGAAAAATCTGGAAATCATACATAGCTTCTCACTATTGAAACGCTTGTTAACATTCTCTTGTCATAAAGATAATTTGAGAATGTAAACCAGTAAACAAGTAAGAATCAATTAAAATAATAATAATAATATTGCTTTTATTGAATAGGTAACAGTTACAAAGTGTAATGAACACATCCAAGACTAGCACCTATTCAATGGCAGAGTTCAAAATGCTTGTTCTAGGAACGAGATTTTGCTCTTCCACTCAACCAAAATATTTGTGAGGAATCAGAAGCAGCAAGTGAAGATTCATTGCCCTCAAAAAAACAGCCTAATAGTATTTTCTCTTTGTGTAACTGGAGAAAATGTTAGTCATTGTCGTTCGTTCTTTCCGTCATTTATATTGTTGATGCTCATCGAGAATCATTCGGTATTTCTCAGTAGTAGCCAGTCAACAATAAAATGAAATAAAATTATCTTTCTAAACATTTGAATTGGATGGATCGAAACCTTTTTCCAGTTATCGGAACTTTTTGGAGGAGTGAGGTCGATATATCCCCAAAGACCTGGAAGGAATGATGGAAACATATACGTTGGGACAACCAAAAACAATATTCTAGAGGGATCGCTACAAAGAAGATTCAATCAGGTAACTGTATTTTGCAGCGTAGGAATGTCTCTCTCTTTGTCGCAATCGAAAGTTTGGAACACTTTTTCGAAAAATCAGAAAATATTTTGATCAAATTTAATTTTAAATTCAATATTATTGTGATGAAAAGAGTATAGTTCATTTGAATATATGATGAAATACTTTTTCATTCTTAATATCTCTTAATATCAAACGAAAATATAATTTTTTTGTCACGAATTCATTTATGACGCTTTACAAAGGATATACACGATTTTTGATTCCTACACAGTTTTTCCATTTTTTGTAATAGACGTGCGAGACTCACACATACCAAGAAGTTTTGAGAGGTGGTTTGTCGAGGGAAAACAGCAAATTTTTAGCTGAAGTTAAACAGAGTGATCGCCCCAATTTCAGGCAGGTACTAATTACTTTCTGAACTTTTTCGAATCAGTTTTGAATTCACTCATTCATTTTTGGATTATTTTTCAACTCCTGTCACCTGCCACTCATCAGTTGTATGTTGTGGGTCATCATGTACGATTTCTGTTACATCGTTGTAAAGAAGTTGGTGTGTTCGATGACTGGGATAGAGGAATTGTCGTGTTTTTCAGGTCGTTTTTGGGCATGGCAGGCAGCTTTGGGGACTAGCGGTTCATCCGGACGATGAGATTTTTGCTACTGCTGGACACGACAAGAATATAGCGTTGTGGAGGAAGAACAAGCTCATTTGGGTGACACAGGTTAGGAATTTTTCACTACCGTTCATTGATTTTGAAAGTCACATGTACTTGTGAAAGCACGAGTTGAAAATATGAAGTGCATGAGTGTATGAATACACACACACATATATATATATATATATATATATATATATATATACAGTGTCACACAATAAGTTCGCGACATATGGAAGTTTTTTTTATTAATAGATATAATGAAAATTTGGCTTGGCAGTTAGTTTGTGCTTGAGAAATTAGTAAAAAACAGCCTCTTTCCTTTTGTCATGTGATACTCTAAACCTGTCAAATTTGACATTTTTTTCGAAAATCCTCAAAAAATCAGTTTTTTTTTGGAAATTTCGAAAAATGCCAAAGAGAAAAAGTGCTCAGTTTCCAATTTTACACCGTTGCTCGAAATTTGGACTCTTTACTGTCACTTCGACTTTTTTCCATTTTTTTTAATTTTTCGAATCTTTCGCTCTATCGATTCGAACGAAACATAATTCAAATTTCATAATTTTGATGAATACGAGACTTCAATGTCATATCTTGCCCAGAAAATACCCGCATTGGCCTGTTACCAGAAAAAGAAATGAATACACCTCCAGAAATTCGTTTCGTTGTTGCAAAGTTCATCTAGTTTTTTCATTTCATTGTTAAACTGATTCGGTTTTCCCATGTATGGACGTTAATATGTCAGTAATCGGAAAAACATATTTCTCTTTATTCTTATTACACTCGTATTCCTTTTTTTAGCAGACTTGTATCCCATTAGCTGCAGATGAGTTCCAAATATTTTGATGCAGTTTACACCCAACAGTGTGACTGTTGGATGTAAACTGTTAGATGTAGTTATCGAGCAAATAATAACGCTTCTTGAGTTAATTTCATAAATCTTATATTTTTTATTTTCACCATTAGGTGTGTAAATAACATTAAAACAAAATAACTATAACCAAATTCACAACAAAACATCATAACATTCATTGATTTATCTCAATAATCTTATAAAGAACCCAAATTCATCATTCAGTATGCCGTCCTTCCCGTTCTATACAAATTATAGTCCTTTCATTCACAGACTTGGTGGCATTTTTAATAAATAGGGGATTTATGTTAGAACAACACTCCCGAATGGTATTCTCCAAATGTTCTTTGTCTGTGCTTATACACTTTTTGTTTCAGATAACCCCATAGAAAAAAGTCCATCGGAGATAAGTCCGGTGATCTTGGTGGCCAATAATCTTCCCAATCTCGTCCTATCACTTTGCCCCTAAACATCTGACTGAGACACTGTTTCACTTCTACCGTTTGGTGGATCGGTGCCCCGTCAAGCTGATACCACAAATTTCGTCTAACACTTAGAGGCAGATTATCCAAAACTTCAGACAACTGATTCATAATTAAATTTCTGTACATGGCTGCGTTCAAATTTTCTCTAAAAAAATATGGTCCAATTATTCGGTTATGTAATAACCCACACCACACATTTGTCTTGAATGAATATTGGTCACGGCATTCTATTACAAAATTTGGATTAGTGTTGGACCACCAGCGACAATTTTGAGAACTAACTATTCCGTTCGACGTTAAAGTTGCCTCGTCTGTCCATAAAATCCTGTAGGGAAATGCGATATCATTTTCTCTCTCACCTTGGAACCAAAAGGAAAATCCTACTCGAATATCGAAATCTCTTGCTTTAAGAGTGTGTATGAACTTTAGCTTATAGGGATGGAATTTATTTTTGTGCAAAATTCTTCTCACAGTTTCTCTGCCAACCCCTGTATCTTCACTAATACTCCTAATATTAGTTTTTCCGTTTTCAACAACGCTCAAACAAACATTGAGTTGTTCTTCTTCATTATACTTTATTGGATTATGTGGTTTCTTGAAACGATTGTCCACAGAGCCAGTTTCTTTGAATGTTTTCAATATCCTTCCCATGGTACTAAAGTGAATATTTCTTCCTGGATGCCGGCGATTGAAAATACAAGCAACATCTCGATATGGCACATTCTCACCACATAAAAGAACGATTTCCACTTTGTCTTGCGTGGATAACATTGTACATAAAACTCATTTGTGTATAAATGTACGAAAATATGTACACAAAACAACTCGATTTATTGAAAGCAATAATTTGACATTAACCAAAACTAAAAATTTGTTTCGAAAGCCTACTGAGGGAAAATTTTATTTCGATTTGATCAGTACCTACTATTTTCTTCCCGACATGTTGCATTAGTCTTGTAATGTTTAAAATAACGAAATTTTATATCATGTTTAGTACAAATCGCTAGAACCAAAGTCTTTTGAATAGTTTTGAAACTGTAGGTCAATGTTTAGTTTACAGAAAAGTATGATATTTCGGGTTAGTTTGTAACTGAATTATTGGTCAGAAAAATAATCAAACTGGATAAAAATCTATTAAAAAAAATACGAGTGTAATAAGAATAAAGAGGAATTCGTTTATTCGATTACTGACATATTAACGTCCATACATTGAAAAACCGAATCAGTTTAACAATGAAATGAAAAAACTATATGAACTTTGCAACAACAAAGACGAATTTCTGGAGGTGTATTCATTTCTTTTTCTGGTAACAGGCCAATGCGGTTATTTTCCGGGCAAGATATTACATTGAAGTCTCGTATTCATCAAAATTATGAAATTTGAATCATGTTTCGTTCGAATCGATAGAGCGAAAGATTCGAAAAATTAAAAAAATTGGAAAAAAGTCGAAGTGACAGTAAAGAGTCCAAATTTCGAGCAAAGGTATAAAATTGGAAACTGAGCACTTTTTCTCTTTGGCATTTTTCGAAATTTCCAAAAAAAAAAACTGATTTTTTGAGGATTTTCGAAAAAAATGTCAAATTTGACAGGTTTAGAGTATCACATGACAAAAGGAAAGAGGCTGTTTTTTACTAATTTTTCAAGCACAAACTAACTGCCAAGCCGAATTTTCATTATATCTATTAATAAAAAAAACTTCCATATGTCGCGAACTTTATGTGTGACACTGTATATATATATATAAGAGTAATCAAGATTCAAGAAGGGGAAAATGGTAAGCGTAAACTTGTCTGAAACTGGATATGTGTTTAGAACACAAATTTTGAAACTCCACATATTATTTCAATATTTATTGAACCACCTAGTTAAGGTAATTCAAAAATAATACCGTTATGGAGGAGCGATTTCTTACCGAAAATCGTTTTTATTCTGCCTGCATCAAAAAATATTGGATTTATTTCGCTGTAACCATGGAAACTAAAATTTTGAACAAGATTGAACACAGACACACTTTCTCAAGGAGCATAATGTGCCTATGGATGTTAAAATTTTTCAAATCATTTGTATAAATTAAGTGGATTCAGAAAAATTTAACTTAATGATTGATCTATTCTGTAATGTTGTGAGAGGTCGCAATACAGAGTTTTCAATTGATCTCGAAGGTGGAACATTCAGTTTTTTGTATTCAGATATGAAGATATCAATATTTCAGGTGACATGTGCACTGTTGGATTATTTACGGTAAATTACTATCTACTTAAGTACAACCGTAGTTTCACATGTTTTTACTACATCGTTTTCTTTTCTACATAAGCTCGTTGAAAAATAACATTCACTGTCGTGAAACTACTTACGATTTCTTGAATAGCATTTCATTCAAGATGGTAATTTCCAGAATGTTATTGATTTTACAAACAATATTACAATTTTACATTCTCTTACTGTAGTTGTAACAATTAACAATAGGTTTTCTGAGTAAATTATCATAAATTTCGTGCGTGAAATTCTTTTGATTTTTTTTTATTAACATCATAATTTATTTATTCAATATACAGCTTCCAGACAGAACAGGGTTCCGGTATGAGGAAGTCAAAAAACTACATCATAAAATTATGTACTATAAATAATAAATGGGAGGATACTGTTCATTTAATAATTTGGTGAACATCATTATGCAAGCAAATATTTTTCAAGTTCTTTTGAAAAAATATGAATGGATTTGGATTATTTTATTTTTCCTGGTAGTTCATTGAAAGTTATTAATGTTGATGAAATGGGGTTATTTTTCCCTTTATTGGAATGAATCATATTAAAATGAAAGTTATTTGATATTCTAGTATCGTGGCCATGTAAATCATAATTTTTTGACAATTTCATATTACATTTCTGAAGATTTTTGTTGATTTATGTATATATATATACTCAGATTTTTCATAATCAATTAGATGATCCAAAGTCATATTGTCTGTTACTTTATATAAATCTGCAGAAGGGGTATCCTACGATTTTCTGAATATAACCTTTTTTGCTTTGTTCATTAAGCGATAAATTATTTTTTTTTTTCGTTTTTCAGAGCATGAAGACCAAACTGTAATAAGGTATCTGATATGAGAAACAATGAAGGCATTATATATTAGAATCTGAACGTTTTTGTTCGAAATGTGAATTCTTCTAATGGCCCCCAGGAATGGAAGAATAGATTTTTTTATTTTTCTGATATGATTTTCAAAATTTAATTTTGTGTCAATTAATTAATTGATTCAATTTGATTTTAACATTATTCCAAACATTGTACTCTTCTGGAATGTCTGAAGCTTCAACAAGGACTGGATTACGGTCTAATAGTTATCACCACTTCTAATTCACCTTGACTCCTATAAAGAGTTCCTTTTACCTTGATATGATCGCATTCGCCGGCTCCTATCTTGAATTTTCTCGTTATATTTTTTTTTCATACTTCATTCGTCGAACACTCCTCCGACTGCAACCCGAAGGGAGAGCCTTGTGCGGGCAAGAGGCGGGTAATTGTCCTGGGTGCCGAAGCGTTCTTAATGATTTTTACGGTTAAGCATTTGCCGTTTCAACTATAGGGAACCCCAGAAAAAACCACAGTGCTAGTGGGTCGGTTGTTGTATAAAATCAAGATATCCCACCTACCACGATTGGTATCAAGCCAACCAATAATTGAATTGAACTGGCCGATACTTGATGAAAATCCATATTAGCAAAAAATATATTACAGTTTCCTGTATGATTTTCACTCACAATGGGTTTACAAAACCGCGACACGTGTTTCGCTATTACAATAGCTTCTCCAAGCAAGATAAATAAATCACTATTCTATAATACGCTATTTATATACAAGTAGGTCGAACGTCTCTTACAATAACGGTCCGACTTAGGTCCGATATTCGACCCATAATTTGTCCAAATACTAATTAGTTACATACGATACTTCTACTACGGATACTTACAGAACCATAACTTATTTAGGCCAACCAAGCGTAAATATTTCTAGATTCTTGAAAAATAATGATATTAATACAGCTTCCCGTACTAATAATAAATTGGGGATATATATCAAAAATAATAAATACAAAAATGAATCGTCACAAAGATCAGGAATTTATGAATTAACATGTGGGTCATGTCCGATGTACTACGTAGGCCAAACGGGAAGATCGTTCAACACTCGCCTAAGAGAACACATAGCTAGTTTTCTGAATGGAAAAACAAATTCTACTTATGCAAGTCACCTCATTCTGGAAGGTCATGAGTTCAACCACGAGTTCAAAATAAGGCATTTTGAGCAGAAAGGTTGGAAACTTAACCTTCTAGAAAGCTTGGAAATCAATAGAGGGAAAAATTCAGAATATTTATTGAATGATCAGGTTGAATTAAATAGCTCCCCATTGTTGAATATGTTCCCGGCCAATAATTTTCTTTCTAGGAATAATCTTCGTATGTAACTAATTAGTATTTGGACAAATTATGGGTCGAATATCGGACCTAAGTCGGACCGTTATTGTAAGAGATGTTCGACCTACTTGTATATAAATAGCGTATTATAGAATAGTGATTTATTTATCTTGCTTATAGAAGCTATTGTAATAGCGAAACACGTGTCGCGGTTTTGTAAACCCATTGTGAGTGAAAATCATACAGGAAACTGTAATATATTTTTTGTCAACCAATAATTGCCTATCGCACCGAGCCAGCCAGAACAATTCTGGCCCGACCGCAGGTCGAACTAGCAGAGAAAAAACCAAATTGAATATACGACAGCACCTCAGACAGTCATCGCATACAATAAAAAAAATTCTGCAGTATAACTGACAGAACAAATGGGAGATGCTTCTTTTCCAATCACCACCTTTTTCAGTCTGTTAGTGACACTCTGAATAGATACGATTCCTCTAAACTGGAAAAATTATAATAACAATTATTATGACTATCATTTATTATTGTTAAATAATTACATTTTTTTAATCACTGATATAAGTACTCAATCAACTTTTTGTCAATAAAATAATAATAATTTCTTCAATGCACAAATTTGTGATGTCCATTTTTTATCCAGGTATCTTTCGAATGCATCTCGTTGAGTTTCCATCCGTTCGGGGTCGCCCTTGCTGTGGGAAGTACAGAAGGGCATCTGATAATCATCAACTCGGAAACTGGAGTAGTCGTGAATACTATAAGAGTGTGTGGTTCTCCATTGAACTGCGTTGGATTCAACCCATGTGAGTTTTTTCTCTATATACAGATTCATACGAAAGGTAAGCCCTGTAATGATCACAGAACACCGTGTGAAACAAGTTTATTACGTTCAATTAGTCATTTTTATCTGATTGTATTGTCAGCTATAATATCCCAAGGACATTGATAACTAACGAAATAATTTTATCACAGTTTTCGAAAGCCCGTTATTTATTATTATTTATTTATTTTAACATCCCGACGCCGAAGGCGGAGGGATGTTACCTAAAATAACGTGCTTGAGGAAGTTGTGATAAAATTATGAGTTATTTATCAATGTTCGAGGGATATTCGGTGAGAAAATTTTTTACAATTCGAACAAAATTATTTATTGAACACACAGTTATTAAAAGAACTATTCGTATAATGATATTCCGTTTATCTTGCTGTATTTGCCTCGGTTACTGCATAGGTGTTTCCACGCATACTATTGATTATTTGGTTATGATCTTCCTGATCAATATTCAAATATTCCATTATTGTGCCCAGTAATTTTCAACAATTGCTGTTCTTGAACTCCACTCTTAGCTAGTTGACTGACATAAGGAGCGAGTGATTGGTTATTTTCCTCTGTTTCGTATCCAAGCCAATTGCTTCAGCAGAAGATTTCGTCCATCCGTTGATTTTATTTCTACCCAGAGGCATATTGTCATACCAGTTATCGCTTCCTGTCTTCCAGTGACGATTTGGCCTTAAAAATAGTCTATTTGTCTTGATATTTGTGCCTCGTTTTGATAATAATTTAATGGATAATCTGACAGGACAAGCATTGTTATCACTATTTTCAACTAACCATTTGCTAGAGGCGCAGTTCTTTGAACCCCCTTGGCAGGTTTTACTGAAAATTGGATTATATTCTATCCTATTAGTTGGAGATCCATTGTTGTCCTTTTCGATATGAAAATAATCAACTAAGCAAGCAGCACCTTCACCACCTCTCCAAGCCAATTCCACCGCTGCTATGTGATAAAATTTGCGTAGGAGTTCTATGGGGTTTTTTCATCCCAAAAGTTTATAATTTTACTCATTTCATTTGAAGTTAATGGTACTGAGCTTGTTTTGCGTTTAGTGGGATCTGTTTGTAAATTTCTTCGTGCTGCGTCGCGTGCATTCCGCGCTTGTTTGAATGCAACACTTTCAAAGGGGTCTAGCATGATATTATACTCCTTGTAATACTTTTCTTGTAATAATTTGCTTGTTATATTCCATACGGTTTTAACAGTAGCCTCATTAAACTCTGTGCTATCCTTTTTTCTCATATTAATCGCCCAATCCTTGAATATTAATGCAAGCTCTTCGAGAGTACGATTTCCATCCAATTCATATTTTCTGGCGTCACAAAACTCCATAAATATTTTCCAAGTGTATTTTTTACTATTGACAGTATTTTTTGGTGTATTTTCTTCAATGATTTTGTCAATTGCCGCATCATTTTGAACACCAAAGCGAGGAAGTGACATTTTCGAAATAAATTTGAATTACTGAAATGTCAAACAACTTTATTGTGTTGGTTGCTTAGCAACGTCATGACATAAGTGATAACTACCCGTGAAAACTATCCATCAGGGATGTTGCGGATGTAGATTTTTGCACATCCGCGGATGCGGATGCTGATGAGGATTTTAAGAGGTTCACATCCGCGGATGCGAATGCAGATGCGGATCTGTACAAAAAACTCAAAAGTGGGTAGGTTGAAAAAATGACAGTCATATTCATCCTTTCTTTATTCAACAAAAAAGTAGTGAGTGATCTACTATAACTAATCAATATTACTTAAGTAACTAAATTTGAATATGGAAGCATTATATTTAATGAAAAGCAGAATGGCCGCCTTTTCAGACTCTAGTCTGTTTCGCGGGGGTTCGTATATTAATCCTGCGCTACTCAATAGCTGTTCACTTAGAACACTCGCTGGTGGAGCTGATCTTGTCAAAACATCAACATTCGACAATAGTGAGGCAAAGGCATGTTACATCACCAATTCACCGAAGTCTTATCCAATGTGAAACAAAATTGAGTGAGTGGGGCGTGCCGATTCGACTCGAGATATTCGCCGGGCCCATCGTTTTTTCTTGTCGCGACCTGCTACACATCCGCATTAGTTCCGCTTCGATTTATGCGAATGCGGATGCAGATGTCTAAATCTATGCGGATGTTTCGCATATGCGGATGCGGATGCGAACATTCGCAACATCCCTACTATCCATGGGTAGTTATCAGTGTAATGATGGTTTCATTGGTTATTTCGACACACATGACTAGAAATAGACAAATTTGGTAGGATAATTTTTTTAGCAAACAATTTTCAAACAAACCGCATAGTGTCCTGATAAGAGAATTGATAAGAGAATTGATACACATGCAAAATAATAGATATAATACCGTTTCGATGAATGTGAAGCTCGATTATTTACTATCATTAGTTGTACACACAAACATCAAGGATTCAGTCAATAACAAATATACCAGGGCAATCGAAATGGATTAGAGGACTTCAATTGAAATTATCAATTTCAAAGTCATGTTTACTTTTGGTTGTGACAAATGGTCTGCCATGAGAAAGAGTCGAATTTAATTTTCAGCCGAAATTATAACAATAATGGTTACTGCGCAAGTTGTGAGAACATGGTTCTGCAATTATATGCGATGGTTGTACAGTGTGTCGCATTTGGGATGAATACACCACTTTATTTTTGCTGTTTAAAAGGAATACAGATTCGAATTAATGTTGGGGGATACAGGGTTTGTAATTTTTTTCATTTATATTTTTCCTTGTCAAACATACTTACCAATGCGCCCAGGGGACAGAGCCTTGTGCGGGAGAGGGTTGGCTAATTGTCTTGCGTCTTACTGATTTTTACGGGAGCGCATTTGCCATTTCAACTAAAGGAAAAACCACAATGTCCCCGAGTCGGTTTGGTGTATTCGATCAAGAAATTCCCCTTGTTGGTGGTGTGGCACATTCGTTGAAGATTCAACTGAAATTTGAACTTCACAGTTGGCCTACTACGAATAGGTCCAATTCTCGATATTCTGCTCGAAACTTAGAGAAAAAATAACAAAAAGTTGTTTAGAATATTATTTTATCTCCGAGATTGATCACAAAATCTGTATTCCCAAATTCAATATTATGTTCTATAATTAGTATGCCATGAAAAGTAAGCAGTCGACAAACAGACTATTATTTTTATTATTTATTACTGTCAAGTATTGAAATATTCAGTGAAATAGTTCTCACACAGAAATAATTATTTTACTCAGACCGATGAAAACAACTTTAAATGCAAATTTCATCATCAAACTGATATTTTTGTCAATAACTCTAATATGAAGCAACTTATCGAGAACTGACCCTGCTTGTAAATTTGTAATCTAGAGATTCGAATCTAGATTTTGATTATCTATGAAAAAATGATTTCCATGTACATATTCTTACCGGATACTGTAATGTTCATGATAGAAAAGCAATTATGGTTCGACTTTTCAGCGAGTTGAAATTTTAATTTTATTCAATATTCCACAAGTACTGCGTAAGAAGAATTAGTACTTGTTCGTTCATGAATATTCATCATTATTTCGAACTTTTGGTTCCTTTGCCTCGACAACTCTAATGATATCGAAATGTCTTATTATTAGTTATGGGAATATGTAACAATTTCAGGAGGTAGTTATACCTTTTTCTCTTGAGGTTTGCCAGGGGAGTAGTTATTCTCTGTGTTCACAACCTAAACTGGTTTGGACGTGTCCTTCAAAGTTGATTTGATTATCGCCAGTCTTCAATTAGGCTCATCACTTTAGTTTGGAGTTTTATTCTCCAATACGAGAAGGCGAGAGAAATATCTTCAAGCATTCAAAAATCGGTTCTATAATCTTTCAGTTGGGGGCCATCACTCGACTAATTATTTTACCTCCATAGTGAGAACAAAACTCATCACGAAAGCATTAGAAATTGTAATGCTTTCGCTAAGATTGTAATATACAATCTTCAGAAGAAATAACATATTGTATTGTTATTTTTTTTCAAGTGTTCAAAGACTCAATCCTTGTTGAGAATTCTATTGGAATTTCCATTGTCATACAAATTTTCTCTAGGCCTGATAACTGATCCGCTGCTCATTGATCATCGATTTCGTGTTCTTGATAGCGATTTTAATCATATTGCAGCTGGTGAGCTGATTGCCATTGCATCCCAAAACGGCAGCATATATCTATTCAGAGTGAGCAGGGACGGATACTCCTACAAAAAATCCAACAAAATCAGAGGTTCGCAAGGACTTATGCAGATGGACTGGAGTTCGGACAGCAATTTCCTGCAAACAGTCACTGCCGATTACGACCTGTCATTCTGTGAGCAAAACAATAAAACTTTTGTCAGTAGTTTTTCATTCGAAACTTTCCAGGGGACGTCAAGTCATTGTCGCCAGAAAAAAGTCCTATTGCGATGAAGGACGTGAAGTGGTATACGCATAATTCTACGGTGGGATTCATGGTTGCAGGTAGGTCAATTTTTTTTCTCGGTAACCATTTTACAGTGACGGGCTGAAGATGTTCTGTTATCGAGCCCTAGTTGATAATGAAGACTTACATATTTTGTGGATTTCAGGAATCTGGAACAATAGGTTTTATCCAATGGTTTCCATAATAAGCACTGCAAGTAGATCCGCAGCACATGACCTATTGATATCCGGAGATACAGATGGATACCTCAGGTTATTCAGGTGAGACAATTTCCTATAATTTCGTTAATCTTCATGAATTGTTTTCAACTTGAAGCATAGTTTTCTATTGACGATGATTCTGTTTTGTCATTACTTCAGTGTTCAAGAAATTTTTTTTTGGAAGTTATTTTAAAATACATACTGTGAATATTTATACATATGTATAAATACGTAAGTATATTAATTTACAATAGCTTGTTCGGTCTGAATGAAATATTATATAAATATGCTGAAAGCGACATAAAATATTGAATTGAAATTGAAACAATTTCAGTGACACTATAAAAGTATTCACCTATCAGCATATCTTCAACTTTTTGAAATTATAAAAACCTTGAATGAGTTGATCATTCTGATTTCCTGAGGAAGTTAATTCCATATTTCACCGTCGAGATGAGAGTGATTCAGTTAACTTTTGAGGAATAATTTTTGGCTTTCTTCTTCTACGAATCAAAAAATTATAACTTTCATGAGAGAGAAGTAAAATTAAAATTAACAAACGGTCTATGTTGACAGGTATGTGTATATCATTCAAAGATGTTTGATTCAACTAACAGTTCTCACTTTGAAAAGAGAAACAACAAATAATATTTCTATTTGTAAGAAGGGGTACACATGATTCGCGGTATAGTTATTTTTGCACATGTATCTTATTACTCGTTTCTAAATAATGAAAATAGTTTATGTTTAGATACATAGCACCTTGTATATAGTTGTTGAAATAAAAGATATTCTGACATTGTCAAATATAAAATAAGAGAATTGTCAATAAAGTTATTCATAAAAATATCTACTAATTTGAGGAAATCCCATATATAAACATGGCGCAGTCTGAATTGCACTGAAGTTATTGATTCAAGAGAAGTTGAATGAATATGGAATTCAATAAACCCAAAGAACTTGATGTTCACGAAAATATTGCAGAAAATTTCCGAGTTTTCAAAGAAGAAGTGAATATATATATATATATATATATATATATATATATATATATATATATATATATATATATATATATATATATATTTACTGCAACAGAAACCAGTAAGAAACCGAGAGAAGTCCAAGTGACCAGACTGAAGAACCTACTCGGGTCAAATGCTCTCAAGTTATATAAATCAATAACTAAAACACCCGAACAAAACGAAACGGTTCCATCAATTTTGGAAGAGTTGGAAAATTATTGTTTACCCAAAAAGAATGAAATAATGAATGTTTTCAAATTCTTCACTCGGAAACAGCAAATGGATGAACCTTTCGATAAGTTTTTGGCAGATCTGAGATGCTTGATTAAACAATGTCAGAATATCTTTTATTTCAACAACTATATACAAGGTGCTATGTATCTAAACATCTCTCCATTCTCAAAAAGAATATTATGATAGAAAATGTAAACTTGAATGTGAATTCAAAAATAATGAAAAAGTTTTATTACAAAACATTTATACTAAATTATGGGAGCCAGCAGTGATAATTAAAAAATTATCGACCCCAAGATCTTACTTAGTTGAAGATAAAAACAAAAAGATACTAAGACGAAATTCGGTGTATATAAAAAAAATTATGGGGGTTATTCAATGAATCATCGCAATGATAACTTCAATTTACCCGGATGCAGCTCCACTAAGAAATCATATGAATAAAAATTTAAGTAAAACTAGATTCGGAAAATGTTTCAAACCAATTTCTTATTTCTCCTGAAGGGAAAGATGTTGTAACATGTTTTGGTATCTCTTGAAGGGAGAGATGTTTAGATACATAGCACCTTGTATATAGTTGTTGAAATAAAAGATATTCTGACATTGTCAAATATAAAATAAGAGAATTGTCAATAAAGTTATTCATAAAAATATCTACTAATTTGAGGAAATCCCATATATAAAGAGTTTAAATGTGTGATCAGTGGTTTTGATTCACTTCCCAGAAAGAAGTGTCATTTTTGACATGACACGAATGAGTGATATACCATATATGCTAGAAGGTAAACACATTTTTTGGAGATCACTGTTACTGCATAGCACCCTAAGGTTATTTTTGCCTTAATCAATAGATATGATAGTAACTTTCGATGTATCGTCTAAAAATGTTGTTCTCAATGAGGCCGACACTTGGATTCCCATGTCCATATTTCACTACAGAGTTACTAGATTTTGATATGTTTATTGCTAACTTATTGGTTCCACAATGTTCTTCAAAAATTATATCAACATTGGTCTTGTTACTTGGACTCTTTTCAATCCTACTGTCTGATGAACCATAAATATAATGGTATCAATCGCATAAATAGTGAACTTTCCTGATATTCCAATACATAGCAGATCATTTATGTCAATGAACCCTGTGTTCCTGAAGACTAATGAATTGAATTGAATGGGTCAAGGATTGAGCCTTTAGGAGCACCAGAGTAAATCTGTGCCTTAGCTGAAAGTAGTGAGATCTTTACTTCTCGTCCACGTTCAGATAGGTAGGTATGAAGCATATAAGTCAAGTACTAGTCCAAGAAGAATCTTCGAACAAATGAATATTGGGTCTGCATTTGAGTGTTGAGATTACAGCTTTTGGAAGGTTTTTTTATCTGTCCATATCGAAGAACATAAATCATTATAGGTTCTCATTTTATTTTCAATGAAATATAAAGATTGAAATAAAAAATATTCCTTATCTTTGGTTAGACCAAATGATGTCTTGTGTTCACAATGGTCACACACGAAACAAATCTTGCAATTATTCAGAACTCTTCAAAATAGAATATAATCATCTCTGAATGAGAAGAATTTCAATGTTATTTACCACATACTTAAAACTAATTGTTTTCGAGTTTATTCTTCGACTATTTACCAAAGTTGGTTGACGCAGCAGGTGATAAAACCTAATAAAAGCCTTCGGAATGAAGTCGGTTCTCAGTAACCTGCTTCATAAAACACTAGCCAACCCGTGCCCACTTCGTTGGGAGTTGATTATTTTTATGATGCAATCATATTGGGAAGTTCTCAGTAGTAAATTTTATCAGGTTCATCACAGCTCTGCCTTCTGGGTATACTCGAAAAAGTGTTTGATAGAAGTCGAAAATGTTATAAACCTATTTTTCACCACGTTAGACATTGAATTTCAATAAAATACGAAACACATCTTCCATGAATTATGTTAAAAACACAAAATACAGGAATTTGATGGACCTAGGACCTAGTGATCACGTTGTCCCATATGAACTTTGACTCCGTTTTTCACCCCCTTAGAGGTTGAATTTCGAAACCATTTCTTATCGTATGCCTACGTCATAAAAAGAACACACCCTGTAAGTTTCAGACCTCTATGATCAGCGGTTCACGCTGTGCGTTGGTTCATCCCCACCCTTCTTTTCAACCTCATTAGGCGATGAATTTCAATAAAATACGAAACACTTCATCAATTCTGTTGAAGAACGTTTATGCAATATTTGACGTAGATTGGAGCAAAGTAACACGTTGTCCAATATAAACTTTGAGCAAGTTATTCACCCACTTAGGGGGAAATTTTGGAAAACCCTTCCATATCGGATCCCTACGTCATACGAAGAACACCCCCTTCAAGTTTCAGATCTCTTCGATCTCATCTCGCCCTCTTTTCTTCGACTTGATTCAAATATATTATCATTTCCCTTTGAATTTTTTGTTCAATTAATAAAAAATGTAGCCTATGTCACTCCTGAATAGTGTAGTAGTTCAGGAAATGAAGCATTTTGGCTCGTAATTCTTTCGTCCACCATGAATTTACCTGAAATGTTCACAGAAGGTAGGGAATAGCTCAAGGATCATTGTCTATATCATGCCGCTGTACGCTAGAGCCTTGGGGGTGGTTGCCACCCCATCACAGGGGTGGAATTCACATTTCAACTATAGGAATCGACGGAAAAAGTAATTCTAAGAAAAAAATGCTCAATACGTTTTTTTCGTAAAAGTAATATTTTTTGAGTTATTCGAAGTTGAAAATAACAGTTTTTTGACGAAAAAATTGACTTTTTCAAATGTTTTTTTGCAAATAACTCTAAAACTATACATTTTATCAAAAAAGTGTGGAGAGGCAAATTGTAGCTCTTGAAGAAACAAAATCAATGCTTTCCTGATAATTTTTTTACGACACATACGAACTGAGATACAGCAAATTAATGCTTAGCTTTTTTCCTCAAATGTATAAATTGGAAGATTTAAAGCGAAATAACGAGATAAATTTGCGTTTTTCGAAGGAAGTTCATAGGATCTGTCTTGAAGTATTCAATAAGAGCTTTCAAATAAATGAAAAAATGTCTTTCTAGCATGAAAATTGACCAACCTATGATCAAAATAAGATCGGTACCCGCTTTTTTCTACGAAAAAAATCTGTGAAAACAACCCCCAAAGTAACCCTTAACTGAAATTGATAGCCACCCTTCTGTGATTCTCTTTATATATGTACTTTCAATACACCCACGAAGTTTGACCAATTCAAAATGCCCAATTTTAGAAAAATTTGATTTTAAAGAGAAAACGATTTTTTTCAATTTCGTGTTTTAAACCCTTTTCTTAAAAATATCTCCCAAAATAGTAAACGATATTGTACTAATTTGTGGCTTTTTTAATAACAAAAATTTTCCTGTTTGTAGATTTTTTGTGAAGTGAATATTCGGCGAGATATAGCCGTTTAACATCTACATTTACGATCGAACGTCACCTTAGTCAAGCGCTTTAAACTCTCCCCATTCAAAAATTAAGGGATCTTGAGTAATTTTATTCACATCGTCTCATAGCTCTTGAAAAGCCCTACAAAATCGTGTCTGAAAAAAATTTTCTATCACCTAAAATCAAGGAGCTATGCTTAAAAAACCGGTAAATTTTTTCTTTTGGAAAATTTGAATTATCCGCTATATAAACGGTGTATTCGGCCGTTACACGTTATATGTTCCACTTTTTCCATTCATATTGGAAGACAGAGAAGAAGAAACATCTACTCGCGTGTGTGAGTGTACATTTCGTTGATTTCTCACCAGTGTATTCTAAAATTCGAAGACATATTATAAAAAGTTCAATGTTTTCAATGGTAGTTTATAACAAGGGTAGGTTGAAAGATTATGAAATTGTATCCTAAAGCATGAAACAATCATTATTTAACTATTTCAACCCATATTTAGGTTCTTAATGTTATTTTATAATTTTTGACAATTAGGGGTAGTTTTCACCCCTGAAAAACAAAAAGCGTACAACGGCACAATATAGAAAATGAACTAGAGGATGTAATAAGCCTAATCCCAAATTTTTGTACAAATCGGTGTCGGACGAGGTTTTACCATTTCTTTTAGCTTCATTTTCTGAATTATAGCTTCCTGTTAGTGAAATAATTTTTATGATCGGATCAGTATTTCCTCTCTATGATACAGTATAGATCGGAGTTAAAGAGTATTATACATGGTGTCCCACATGGCTCTGTCCTTGGGCCACTACTGTTCATAATATATATTAATGATTTGCGTCAATTTCTTTTGCCGGATAAGTGTACGCTGTTTGCTGATGACACCACCCTGATCACCTCTCACTATGACTATGGCTATGACTATAACTATCCATAACAGACTTAGCTGGGATTGCCATATTGAGCAACTCAAGCGTAAACTTTCAAGTACTTTATTTTTACTTCGGCATTTGAAGAGATATGTTAATCAAGATACTATGAAAAGTACCTACTTTGCGCTGTTTCCTGCGCATTTGAGTTACGGAATCATAGTCTGGGGTAACTCCTCAAAGTCACTTCAAATATTTCGTCAACAAAAGAAGGCCCTGAGAATACTTTCAGATTGCAGTAACAGAGACCATTGTCGTCCTCTATTTGTTCGCCACAGGATTTTGTCGCTTCCTTCCTTGCACTTATATGAGACTCTTATCGAAATACATAAACAAAAAACGAATTTGGTTACCCAATCCCAAGTGCATTCCTACGGCACAAGACAGGCAAGTTATATCAGAACTCCCCGATTTAGGCTTACAGTCTCTCAAAGAAATTCACCGGACTATCATGCTTATAATATTTTATCAACAGATATGAAGTCACTCAATTTGGCTTCTTTTAAAAAAAAGCTAAAATCTTTTCTCCTACAGCACTGTTTCTACTCGGTGGCAGAGTTCAAGGAACATATGCAATGTTCGTCAATATCTTTCTGAACAAGCCATTCGGACCTCTTTCTCTCAACTCTGTCTGCTTTAGAGTATTTTGGTAGACACCATTCATCATTACATTTTAATATAATCACAACATACTCACCGTGTCAATCTCAATTTTAAAATGTATTTTTAATGTGCATCCAGTAAACTGACTTGCTATAAATATACTATTGTATATAACATAGTCAAATAAATGTTCTATTCTATTCTATAGAGTTTGGATGAAGTTAGCTAGTAGGGGCTGGTGGCAATATTGGGATCCTGATAATAATTGGTTCACCTACCTTAATTAAAAATTTTTGATTTTCAGATACCCGTGCTTGAACCCGAAAGCCGAATACAACGAAGAGAAAGTGTACAGCGGTACGGTGGCTTGCGCGCGATTCCTCTTCAATGATCGAAACGTCGTGACGGTCGGCGGGACCGACGCCTCGCTCATGCTGTGGCAGCTCGTCGAAGAATAGCAGAAAGCCCACGTGTTCTTGCCCTTCTTACGGAACAATAGTAATAACGTTTACCGGAACAACGACTATCACGACGAATCTGACTTCGCTTCGGATTCGGACAGCACGACTTTCGAAGTTTTGAATTTACACTACTGATGATGGCGTGTTTGCGGGTCGTAACTTTGGAATTTTCGATTTTATCCTATTGAAGATGGTGTATGCAAGTACTATGAAATTGAGGTAGAAGTGGGGGATGGAGAAATTGCATTCACGAAAATGAGTATAATGTTATTGGACGACCATTAAATCGACTGTTTTCGAATTACCAACACACTGTATGTTTTTTCAATGGCAGATGATATTCTAGTTACATTACTAAGGAAAAAGAGGTGGTATACTCTTTATTTTTCGAATTCACATTACAAGGTATCTTTCACATATATCCAAAACAGAAATTGCTACGAATATTTGACAGGAAGCCAAGGATGGAGTCATTGATATATATATATATATATATATATATATATATATATATATATATATATATATATATATAGTGAAATGGATTGCGGGGTCTCTCAGTCAATCTAAATGAAAAGTCTCTATTTTACTTCGCCAAGCTTTCGCTTCTATTGTGAAGCTTCTTCAGGGCCTATAATTTATTGTTTTTTTTTCATCACCATTATTGACTATACTTACAGTAAAAATGGTGTAAAAATATTGAATTAAACATAAATTGATAAAAAATGTGTATAAATGTTTGTAAAATTGTTTTTTTTTTTGAATGAATTCATTTTGTCTTGTCAGCAAACCTTAAATTTTTTCGCAAGTTTGTCGTGATTTTGTCTCGAAACCATGTACACTTCTTGTCTGCTTGGTCTGGACCCGGCATAAGGATCATTTGATACTGTCCTGTCTGTATATGAACGCATAATACAGATTTTCGAGAGTTGTTTGTAGGATCTCTGGTATTCTCAATTACATGAGTTGATTAACCACTTGTCTAGTTCGTTAAGTGTCATGAACATCATCACATACTTGTTCTGTAACAATTTTCATCGTTTGATATTTAAATGGATATCAAGGACAATTCGAAAAAATGAATTCTAATATATAGTTAGTTATACATTCAACTACATTTCGATTTCTCATGGAAATGAATGATGCGTCACATGAATCAATGTCAAAATCATTAAATCATTTTCCACTTACAAATGAAAATTGAAATTGTTTATACTTCATTTTTGGGAAGAAAGAACAATGAGTTTTTGCTTCCACCAAACTTTCTTGGTTATTGAGTAACTGAAATAATTCTCGCAGTTTATTCCTAATCCTTCAAAAGACTACGATGTAATCGTACTGCTGTTTTGAAAAGTCCGAAATATATCTCAGAAAGCCTATATGAATTGACATCGATATATTTTGATTCTAAAAAATTATCCTTTTTATTATTTTTTATGATCTAGTCTTTTATGACACTGAAAAAACATACAGCTTGTAGAAATATATCGATACATCTCAGATTTTCTAGAAGTTCAATAAACTGAGCAAGATTTTTATATTTTTCTCGATAAATTCAGTACATAAGTGAGTCCTAATACAAGTAGAGTACTGAGTACACAGAAGAAAAATATCGACTATTTAGGAAAATTTTTTCAATGAGTATTTTTTTGCGTGGATTGACAATTTGGTGATCAAAAAGGATATCACAACTCTAGTTATTAATCTGAGAATTTTGTGTACCTACCCGAAAAAAGTGTATTTATTATAATATGATCACGAATATAGAAATAGCTACTTTCTTCTGATTTAACTTTGATTAAGGAATCGGTACATGACCCTTTGGGTTACTCCAAACTGCCAATAGTGATAGATTTGACTTAGAATTGAGTTTGAACGAATGAATAATAAAAGCTTGGTGCATGATTAGGCTTCTATTACCTTTCTCGTGAGAATTTTACTATTGACAGCAATATTACGAAATCGATATATATTTCGTTGGATAATTAAATTACAATCTAGATAATAATTTAATATTGTTAAATAATTTTGGGAAATAAACTCTATAAATTGAAAATGGAACATTATTGACAATTCCCCAACACAAACGGTGGTTTGTAGACGATTGCTACGTATAATCCTTCTATTTAGGGAGAAATAACTCTCCAGTGAATTCAACTCAGTTGGATACCTGCATGTTGTAAAAAAATAAACATGTATTTTCCATGATAATTTTTTTGGAACGGCATTCGCACACAAAAGAAATACAAGAAATATTAACGGAGCATGACATGATATTCGGATATGTGCGAAAGGCCATGCAACAGATAGGAAACGATACTCAGATACAATTGAACAGGATGTTTCGCCACAATGGTTCTTTTTTTCTCATTCATCTTTCCCTAAAAGCATGACATCACCATGAAAATTGGTCACGTGATAGGAACGTCTTACATTATGATTGGAATATAAGAAGAAAAGAGGATGTCACGCTCTGAAATATTAATTTTTCGGTTCGGTCTTCGGAACGATATTGCGATCGAACCGTGCAAAGGACCGTAGTGAATCTCATGTTTTTAGAATGATATTACGAAGACGAAAATAATGAGCCCATTCGTGATGATGGCACTTTGAAAATAAAATATTAACGGAGCATGACATGATATTCGGATATGCGCGAAAGGCCATGCAACAGATAGGAAACGATACTCAGATACAATTGAACTGGATGTATCGCCACAATGGTTCTTTTTTTCTCATTTATTTTTCCCTAAAAGCATGACATCACCATGAAAATTGGTCACGTGATAGGAACGTCTTACATTATGATTGGAATATAAGAAGAAAAGGGGATGTCACGCTCTGAAATATTAATTTTTCGATTCGGTCTTCGGAACGATATTGCGATCGAACCGTGCAAAGGACCGTAGTGAATCTCATGTTTTTAGAATGATATTACGAAGACGAAAATAATGAGCCCAATCGTGATGTTGGCACTTTGAAAATAAAATATTAACGGAGCATGACATGATATTCGGATATGCGCGAAAGGCCATGCAACAGATAGGAAACGATACTCAGATACAATTGAACTGGATGTATCGCCACAATGGTTCTTTTTTTCTCATTTATTTTTCCCTAAAAGCATGACATCACCATGAAAATTGGTCACGTGATAGGAACGTCTTACATTATGATTGGAATATAAGAAGAAAAGGGGATGTCACGCTCTGAAATATTAATTTTTCGATTCGGTCTTCGGAACGATATTGCGATCGAACCGTGCAAAGGACCGTAGTGAATCTCATGTTTTTAGAATGATATTACGAAGACGAAAATAATGAGCCCAATCGTGATGTTGGCACTTTGAAAATAAAATATTAACGGAGCATGACATGATATTCGGATATGCGCGAAAGGCCATGCAACAGATAGGAAACGATACTCAGATACAATTGAACTGGATGTATCGCCACAATGGTTCTTTTTTTCTCATTTATTTTTCCCTAAAAGCATGACATCACCATGAAAATTGGTCACGTGATAGGAACGTCTTACATTATGATTGGAATATAAGAAGAAAAGGGGATGTCACGCTCTGAAATATTAATTTTTCGATTCGGTCTTCGGAACGATATTGCGATCGAACCGTGCAAAGGACCGTAGTGAATCTCATGTTTTTAGAATGATATTACGAAGACGAAAATAATGAGCCCAATCGTGATGTTGGCACTTTGAAAATAAAATATTAACGGAGCATGACATGATATTCGGATATGCGCGAAAGGCCATGCAACAGATAGGAAACGATACTCAGATACAATTGAACTGGATGTATCGCCACAATGGTTCTTTTTTTCTCATTTATTTTTCCCTAAAAGCATGACATCACCATGAAAATTGGTCACGTGATAGGAACGTCTTACATTATGATTGGAATATAAGAAGAAAAGGGGATGTCACGCTCTGAAATATTAATTTTTCGATTCGGTCTTCGGAACGATATTGCGATCGAACCGTGCAAAGGACCGTAGTGA
This sequence comes from Zygogramma bicolorata, assembly GCA_032362365.1. Classification (NCBI taxonomy): domain Eukaryota; kingdom Metazoa; phylum Arthropoda; class Insecta; order Coleoptera; family Chrysomelidae; genus Zygogramma; species Zygogramma bicolorata. Next base: position 308,925 of record JAVJAQ010002166.1, on the reverse strand, counting down.
ATCTCATGTTTTTAGAATGATATTACGAAGACGAAAATAATGAGCCCAATCGTGATGTTGGCACTTTGAAAATAAAATATTAACGGAGCATGACATGATATTCGGATATGCGCGAAAGGCCATGCAACAGATAGGAAACGATACTCAGATACAATTGAACTGGATGTATCGCCACAATGGTTCTTTTTTTCTCATTTATTTTTCCCTAAAAGCATGACATCACCATGAAAATTGGTCACGTGATAGGAACGTCTTACATTATGATTGGAATATAAGAAGAAAAGGGGATGTCACGCTCTGAAATATTAATTTTTCGATTCGGTCTTCGGAACGATATTGCGATCGAACCGTGCAAAGGACCGTAGTGAATCTCATGTTTTTAGAATGATATTACGAAGACGAAAATAATGAGCCCAATCGTGATGTTGGCACTTTGAAAATAAAATATTAACGGAGCATGACATGATATTCGGATATGCGCGAAAGGCCATGCAACAGATAGGAAACGATACTCAGATACAATTGAACTGGATGTATCGCCACAATGGTTCTTTTTTTCTCATTTATTTTTCCCTAAAAGCATGACATCACCATGAAAATTGGTCACGTGATAGGAACGTCTTACATTATGATTGGAATATAAGAAGAAAAGGGGATGTCACGCTCTGAAATATTAATTTTTCGATTCGGTCTTCGGAACGATATTGCGATCGAACCGTGCAAAGGACCGTAGTGAATCTCATGTTTTTAGAATGATATTACGAAGACGAAAATAATGAGCCCAATCGTGATGTTGGCACTTTGAAAATAAAATATTAACGGAGCATGACATGATATTCGGATATGCGCGAAAGGCCATGCAACAGATAGGAAACGATACTCAGATACAATTGAACTGGATGTATCGCCACAATGGTTCTTTTTTTCTCATTTATTTTTCCCTAAAAGCATGACATCACCATGAAAATTGGTCACGTGATAGGAACGTCTTACATTATGATTGGAATATAAGAAGAAAAGGGGATGTCACGCTCTGAAATATTAATTTTTCGATTCGGTCTTCGGAACGATATTGCGATCGAACCGTGCAAAGGACCGTAGTGAATCTCATGTTTTCAGAATGATATTACGAAGACGAAAATAATGAGCCCAATCGTGATGTTGGCACTTTGAAAATAAAATATTAACGGAGCATGACATGATATTCGGATATGCGCGAAAGGCCATGCAACAGATAGGAAACGATACTCAGATACAATTGAACTGGATGTATCGCCACAATGGTTCTTTTTTTCTCATTTATTTTTCCCTAAAAGCATGACATCACCATGAAAATTGGTCACGTGATAGGAACGTCTTACATTATGATTGGAATATAAGAAGAAAAGGGGATGTCACGCTCTGAAATATTAATTTTTCGATTCGGTCTTCGGAACGATATTGCGATCGAACCGTGCAAAGGACCGTAGTGAATCTCATGTTTTTAGAATGATATTACGAAGACGAAAATAATGAGCCCAATCGTGATGTTGGCACTTTGAAAATAAAATATTAACGGAGCATGACATGATATTCGGATATGCGCGAAAGGCCATGCAACAGATAGGAAACGATACTCAGATACAATTGAACTGGATGTATCGCCACAATGGTTCTTTTTTTCTCATTTATTTTTCCCTAAAAGCATGACATCACCATGAAAATTGGTCACGTGATAGGAACGTCTTACATTATGATTGGAATATAAGAAGAAAAGGGGATGTCACGCTCTGAAATATTAATTTTTCGATTCGGTCTTCGGAACGATATTGCGATCGAACCGTGCAAAGGACCGTAGTGAATATAATTATTAAAAGATGTCACTCTAAATATTAATTTTTCGTTCGTCTTCGAAGATATTGCGATCGAACCGGCAAAACCAAAGATAGGAAACGATACTCAGATACAATTGAACTGGATGTATCGCCACAATGGTTCTTTTTTTCTCATTTATTTTTCCCTAAAAGCATGACATCACCATGAAAATTGGTCACGTGATAGGAACGTCTTACATTATGATTGGAATATAAGAAGAAAAGGGGATGTCACGCTCTGAAATATTAATTTTTCGATTCGGTCTTCGGAACGATATTGCGATCGAACCGTGCAAAGGACCGTAGTGAATCTCATGTTTTTAGAATGATATTACGAAGACGAAAATAATGAGCCCAATCGTGATGTTGGCACTTTGAAAATAAAATATTAACGGAGCATGACATGATATTCGGATATGCGCGAAAGGCCATGCAACAGATAGGAAACGATACTCAGATACAATTGAACTGGATGTATCGCCACAATGGTTCTTTTTTTCTCATTTATTTTTCCCTAAAAGCATGACATCACCATGAAAATTGGTCACGTGATAGGAACGTCTTACATTATGATTGGAATATAAGAAGAAAAGGGGATGTCACGCTCTGAAATATTAATTTTTCGATTCGGTCTTCGGAACGATATTGCGATCGAACCGTGCAAAGGACCGTAGTGAATCTCATGTTTTTAGAATGATATTACGAAGACGAAAATAATGAGCCCAATCGTGATGTTGGCACTTTGAAAATAAAATATTAACGGAGCATGACATGATATTCGGATATGCGCGAAAGGCCATGCAACAGATAGGAAACGATACTCAGATACAATTGAACTGGATGTATCGCCACAATGGTTCTTTTTTTCTCATTTATTTTTCCCTAAAAGCATGACATCACCATGAAAATTGGTCACGTGATAGGAACGTCTTACATTATGATTGGAATATAAGAAGAAAAGGGGATGTCACGCTCTGAAATATTAATTTTTCGATTCGGTCTTCGGAACGATATTGCGATCGAACCGTGCAAAGGACCGTAGTGAATCTCATGTTTTTAGAATGATATTACGAAGACGAAAATAATGAGCCCAATCGTGATGTTGGCACTTTGAAAATAAAATATTAACGGAGCATGACATGATATTCGGATATGCGCGAAAGGCCATGCAACAGATAGGAAACGATACTCAGATACAATTGAACTGGATGTATCGCCACAATGGTTCTTTTTTTCTCATTTATTTTTCCCTAAAAGCATGACATCACCATGAAAATTGGTCACGTGATAGGAACGTCTTACATTATGATTGGAATATAAGAAGAAAAGGGGATGTCACGCTCTGAAATATTAATTTTTCGATTCGGTCTTCGGAACGATATTGCGATCGAACCGTGCAAAGGACCGTAGTGAATCTCATGTTTTTAGAATGATATTACGAAGACGAAAATAATGAGCCCAATCGTGATGTTGGCACTTTGAAAATAAAATATTAACGGAGCATGACATGATATTCGGATATGCGCGAAAGGCCATGCAACAGATAGGAAACGATACTCAGATACAATTGAACTGGATGTATCGCCACAATGGTTCTTTTTTTCTCATTTATTTTTCCCTAAAAGCATGACATCACCATGAAAATTGGTCACGTGATAGGAACGTCTTACATTATGATTGGAATATAAGAAGAAAAGGGGATGTCACGCTCTGAAATATTAATTTTTCGATTCGGTCTTCGGAACGATATTGCGATCGAACCGTGCAAAGGACCGTAGTGAATCTCATGTTTTTAGAATGATATTACGAAGACGAAAATAATGAGCCCAATCGTGATGTTGGCACTTTGAAAATAAAATATTAACGGAGCATGACATGATATTCGGATATGCGCGAAAGGCCATGCAACAGATAGGAAACGATACTCAGATACAATTGAACTGGATGTATCGCCACAATGGTTCTTTTTTTCTCATTTATTTTTCCCTAAAAGCATGACATCACCATGAAAATTGGTCACGTGATAGGAACGTCTTACATTATGATTGGAATATAAGAAGAAAAGGGGATGTCACGCTCTGAAATATTAATTTTTCGATTCGGTCTTCGGAACGATATTGCGATCGAACCGTGCAAAGGACCGTAGTGAATCTCATGTTTTTAGAATGATATTACGAAGACGAAAATAATGAGCCCAATCGTGATGTTGGCACTTTGAAAATAAAATATTAACGGAGCATGACATGATATTCGGATATGCGCGAAAGGCCATGCAACAGATAGGAAACGATACTCAGATACAATTGAACTGGATGTATCGCCACAATGGTTCTTTTTTTCTCATTTATTTTTCCCTAAAAGCATGACATCACCATGAAAATTGGTCACGTGATAGGAACGTCTTACATTATGATTGGAATATAAGAAGAAAAGGGGATGTCACGCTCTGAAATATTAATTTTTCGATTCGGTCTTCGGAACGATATTGCGATCGAACCGTGCAAAGGACCGTAGTGAATCTCATGTTTTTAGAATGATATTACGAAGACGAAAATAATGAGCCCAATCGTGATGATGGCACTTTGAAAATAAAATATTAACGGAGCATGACATGATATTCGGATATGCGCGAAAGGCCATGCAACAGATAGGAAACGATACTCAGATACAATTGAACTGGATGTATCGCCACAATGGTTCTTTTTTTCTCATTTATTTTTCCCTAAAAGCATGACATCACCATGAAAATTGGTCACGTGATAGGAACGTCTTACATTATGATTGGAATATAAGAAGAAAAGGGGATGTCACGCTCTGAAATATTAATTTTTCGATTCGGTCTTCGGAACGATATTGCGATCGAACCGTGCAAAGGACCGTAGTGAATCTCATGTTTTTAGAATGATATTACGAAGACGAAAATAATGAGCCCAATCGTGATGTTGGCACTTTGAAAATAAAATATTTACGGAGAATGATGATGATCTTGGAATAAAAGATGCCAATATTCTGAATGACCATTTCATCGACTCAGTTCCCTCACTATCTTGTCCAACTGACTATGTAGAGAGCTTTTACGAAAAAACTTTCTCTTCAACATCGTTTGAATTCACCCCTATTAGTCCTGACTTGATAAAACAACTAATACTGAAACAGAAGCCCTATACTGAAGGGCCCGACAAAATATCTGCAAAAATGATCCAACTCTCAATTAACTTCTGCCTCCTTCCTCTCACACACATTATAAATGTCTCTCTTGAATCAGGATGTGTCCCTCAGCAGTGGAAAGGATCAGTCGTCAAACCTATACCCAAGAAACACTCTACAAAAGTGAATAGCCTTAATGACCTTCGTCCAATAGCTTTAACTTCGGTACCTCTTAAAATCGCTGAAAAAGCCTTACTCTTCCAAATTCAAGACTTTTTGGAAGAAGAACACATTCTACCCCCGAAACAGTCAGGTTTTCGTAAGGGACACAGTACTGTCTCAGCCTTATCTTCAATGACTGATGACTTCATCAGGGCCCTCGACAACCAAGAGGTAGTATCACTTACCTTATTGGACATGTCGAAGGCTTTTGATACAGTTAACCTAGATTGCTTAGTAGCCAAACTTCATCATTATGGATTTAACGGTCGAATCCTGGACTGGTTCAGAGGATACCTCTACAATCGTTCCCAATTTGTTTGTGTCAATGACAATCAGACAGTGCTCACTTCTGATACACGAATTGTCAATAATGGCGTTCCGCAGGGTTCGGTACTCGCTCCCACTCTTTTTTCCATATTTACTTCTGACTTGCAGCGCCAAGTGAAACATTGTGATTTACATATGTTTGCGGACGACTTCTCTTTGTACCTGAACTTTCAGCTTTGTCGAAAACCTGATTCCCTGATAAAAATAAACAATGATTTGTTATCTATTAAGATGTGGACTGACAAAAATTCCTTACTTGTCAATCCCTCAAAGAGTCAGAATATTCTTATAGGTTCTTCCTTCAACCTGAATCGCCTGGGTGAATTTCCTGTACATATTGACAACGAGCCTATTCCCTATGTTGATGAAGCAAAATGTCTCGGCGTCATTTTTGACCAGCAGCTCAAATTCTCGAAACAATTAGGCGTCGTTGCAAGGAGAACCTATATGTGCCTAAAAAAACTATCTCCCTTCAAACGGGATCTGGACACCACTACCAAAAAAATGCTCTGCAATTCCCTCGTCCTTTCCCACACTAATTATGCTGACATAGTGTATGGTCCTTGTCTATCACATGAAGGGCGTGCAAGGCTGCAAAAAATGCAAAATCATTGCATACGTTTCATAACAGAAGTTTCCCCTCTAGCCCACATCACCCCGTACATCAGAGATCTACAACTCTTGAAACTCGATGAAACGCGCTTCGTCCACTTTGCCTGCTTTCTCAACAAGATCTTAGCTACTGAAGTACCTAGATACCTAGCATCAAAGATAATTCGTAGAGAGGAAATCCACAACAGATCGCTGAGGAACATACATCTTAGATTCACTATTCCTATCCATCGTTCTTCTCTTTTTGAAGGATCATTCTCCTACTTGGTGGCTTATTTGCTCAATAACTTGCCCGCAGAATTCCTGAATCTTTCTGCTTTCACTTTGAAGAAGAATCTCAAACAGGCTATCTTGAATGGGCAGCTAAATATTGATTTTAGTAAATTTTAATTCTGTAAGTTTTGTCTGCATAATATGTTTTTACTTGTTCATTGGGCTCAGTTTGTATCATTTTAAATGTTCTTAGTCCATTTGTGTGTAATTGTCAATTTTATGTATATTATGACACAATAAATGCTTTATTATTATTATTATTATTATTATTATTAATGACATTATATTCGGATATGCGCGAAAGGCCATGCAACAGATAGGAAACGATACTCAGATACAATTGAACTGGATGTATCGCCACAATGGTTCTTTTTTCCCCATTTATTTTTCCCTAAAAGCATGACATCACCATGAAAATTGGTCACGTGATAGGAACGTCTTACATTATGATTGGAATATAAGAAGAAAAGGGGATGTCACGCTCTGAAATATTAATTTTTCGATTCGGTCTTCGGAACGATATTGCGATCGAACCGTGCAAAGGACCGTAGTGAATCTCATGTTTTTAGAATGATATTACGAAGACGAAAATAATGAGCCCAATCGTGATGTTGGCACTTTGAAAATAAAATATTAACGGAGCATGACATGATATTCGGATATGCGCGAAAGGCCATGCAACAGATAGGAAACGATACTCAGATACAATTGAACTGGATGTATCGCCACAATGGTTCTTTTTTTCTCATTTATTTTTCCCTAAAAGCATGACATCACCATGAAAATTGGTCACGTGATAGGAACGTCTTACATTATGATTGGAATATAAGAAGAAAAGGGGATGTCACGCTCTGAAATATTAATTTTTCGATTCGGTCTTCGGAACGATATTGCGATCGAACCGTGCAAAGGACCGTAGTGAATCTCATGTTTTTAGAATGATATTACGAAGACGAAAATAATGAGCCCAATCGTGATGTTGGCACTTTGAAAATAAAATATTAACGGAGCATGACATGATATTCGGATATGCGCGAAAGGCCATGCAACAGATAGGAAACGATACTCAGATACAATTGAACTGGATGTATCGCCACAATGGTTCTTTTTTTCTCATTTATTTTCCCCTAAAAGCATGACATCACCATGAAAATTGGTCACGTGATAGGAACGTCTTACATTATGATTGGAATATAAGAAGAAAAGGGGATGTCACTATTTTTTACTTTTTACTATTTATGATGTTAAATAACTATTTGTCATCCAATGTACATATGCAGCAAAATATCAGCTCAATCGTAAACCAGCAAGTAGGTCAAATTTAACTTTTAAGATTCGATTACACACACACAGATAGATATCGAGATAGGTGGAACTAAATAAAAGATTGTAGAAAATAAGAACTGACAAGTTGTTATCGAGTTACCAATTAGTATTTTTTATTTTTCAGGGAACATCATATTGCCTGGTATGAGCCCAAAATCACTAAGCAACAAATTTTTGTGCAGCAGGCATTTCGACCCACGATCTCTTCAACGCAAACGGTTGCCATCAGATGCTGTCAGAGACAAATATTTCTCACAAGATGAATCTGAAGATGAAGACGAGAAGGAAAATCTGATATTTGATCAAAGTACTGTTAGAAAAACATATGGTGCTCCTTTGGATTCGAACCAGCAACAAGATCATCTATCAACAAGTAGATCAGTCTTTGAAGAAACACTTTCAAGTGAATCAACAGATGAATGGTTGACAGAAATTAAAAATTTTCCTGTTACATCATCTCTTTTTTTACGTACCACTCTTCAGAACTAATCAAGCTTATAACTCATGTAGAACCCCCCATGTAGTAACACCACCCCTTGTCAAATGTTAAATCCCCATTGCAATATAATTTTGTGTGCATATTCATATTGCTATATTTTATTTTATATGTGCTCATCCAGTTTATCAATAGTATTTATTATTTAATACTATTTAGTATATTGCATGTTATCTCATACTCAGAATCTTAGTTTTGTTTTCACCACACCTTTGTACAAACTTAGGCTTGCCTGTAAGATATATAAATAAATAATATTCTCATATAGTTTCATTGATTTTATCATCTTTTTTTTTGTTCCGACACAGCCAACATATTACTTTTTCTCAGAATTAGAAAAACTCTATAATGAAAAATTTCTAAATCTGAAATAATCTTTCATTTTCAATTGAGAATGTTTCCTTTGGATTGCATTCATATTAAAAATTGAACATTCAGGAATAGAAATCATAAAGAATTTGGAGAAGTCTGAAACTAAAGATTTATTTTCATTGAGATGACTGATTGAAACGAGAAATATATTTTAATAGACACAAATTATAATGGAGGTCTTCGTTAAGTGAGATGCCGTTCTGCATCATAAATATGCTATGAATGTTTTCTTCTGGTGAGTACATGCTTTGAACAGGCGCGGTCCCAGACCAAGATTTGGGGGTGGCAAGTTGGACAGACCACAACAACAACTAAAAATGTCGTTAAAATCTTATTTAATTCTATTAGGTCATTCAGGCAATCCGTCATCCCATTATTTTGAATCGAATTACAAAAGTCGTCACCATTCTGGGTTCTTGACAAAAAATTACTAATCTCTGACCTCTTTCTTGCCCTCACATACCAATTTTGAATCGTATTTAACCATAATCACAAAACTCGTCCGCCATCTTGACTTTGAGAATTGTCTCAAAATTCACAATCTCGGACCCCTAAAACCCCCACCTATCAATTTTCAATCGAAACAAAATCAAAAAACTCGTAGCCATCTTGGAGGCGCCATCTTGATCTTACTAAATTTGATTAATAATTCATAATTTCAACAAACCAAATTAGAGTCTGACCATAATCCAAATCACGTCCATTTTGTTTTTTTCTGTAGGTTAACAAAAATTTCATAATGCATTTTCACCGGAGTTATGCGAACATCTGCAATTTCAATAAGATGTTGGTCAAATTTCACTCCAAAAGATCTGTACCGCGAACAGACAGACAAGAAACCGAGCCAATAAAAACCTAGTAAAAAATCATGATCTCGGGCACAAAAAGCTCCTGTATACCAAATTTTAATGGAATTAGACCATAAATCACATAGCTCATCCGCCATCTTCAATTCAAAAAAATGCCTAGTATTCGACTTCAAAATAATTTTTTGTAGAATCGGAATAAATTACAATACTCATCATCCACCGCATGAATCTTGATGAAAATCTTTCACATTACCAAACTCAACCTCTGTTTTTTTCTATTGTAAATGTCGTTAATACTTTGTCACTCGAATGATATGTACCCCTGCCAAATTCAAAGATGATTGAATAAGTGGCCTCAAAATCATATTCTCTATACCTACCTCATATCTAGGTATACTTGGATATTATTTTTCAGGAAATCTGATTTTCGGAACATCCGAATGCAAATTGTATCTCGACTTAGATTCAGCTCAACATAATGATCATCAATATGTTCTGCACATCTACTGTGTCAGCGCTTTATTCAATTGAAGTTTTGCCACAGCAAACCTAAAAATTGGTGTGGTTTTGCATTCCTTCAGCTGAAGGCGCCACATTACAGGATACATTTTTCTGAGTTTCTAGTATAAAATTATAGATGGCTCTAGCAACATCTCATATTGAAACAACTCAATTAAATTTCAATACTTTCAAAAGGAGGGTAAAGGAATATCTTTTGGATAATTGCTTTTACTCTATTCATGAATTTATGAACTGTGTAGTTACTCCATGATAATATTCTGACATTTATTTTTATTTATATATATTCATTTCTACTTGTATACCATTTTAAAATATTTTGATGTTTTTATCCATCGCTTTTATTGTAACTGCTCCATTTTTTGTGACCTGTCATAAATGTGAATTCATTTTTACATAACATGATCAATAAATGTATCTATCTATCATCCATCCAATGCTTTTACCTTTGTATATAGACAAAGCTTTTACCTTTACTGTGCTTTTACCATTGCAGTTGACTGACTGACTGTACATCCTTAGACAATGTCAATACCATAGAAGTCGTAAATTTCGCCACTAGATGGAGAGCAAATATTCATGAATTCATTAACCATTTATTGAAGATATTCAGAACTTGTAAAAGAGAGGGCACTGTGAGCTATGGAAAAAATTATCTATTATATTTTCAACACAAAAACTGCAGCAAAATGATAAAAAATATTTTCAAAAACATGTATTTACTATAAAAATACTATGGTCACTCAGACTTGATCTATTTTATACTTAGACGTAACAAATCTGGTATCATTTCGGTGTAAATGGTACAAAATTTTGCTCTCTATGTGATCAACAGCAGCACGAGTTAAAACAAGTGTGTCATGTTTCAACATGGAATATACATTCAGTCCATAAGCTGGCATCAAATTGAAATGCTTCACACTGTCAGTTGCAATTGTAATGTTCCTTGGCATGACATCCTCCCTAAAAATAAAAAAGCATTGAAAACATTAAATGATAATAGTTGTTGGGAGGAAAAGTGCCTTACGTATCTACAAATAGAACAGAAGGTCCCCAGTTACGACTTTTAACTAGTTCCTCCAAATAGCCAGTTTCTTCTGTGGGTACTTCTAAACTATCGACAACGTGTAAATCATCTTGGGCAAACTTCACAGATAGGGTAGAGGTTAATCCATGAACTCTTGCATAGAATGGGAGCATGTAAAAATGGGGTGTTGGAGATTTAGGACCGTGAATAACACCACCCCCTCTAAACAGAGGGCTTCTTATAGATCCATGGCGGGCCTTACCCAACCCTAGAATTTTGAGTATTATATAACAATTTGAAAGACGTAAATACAACCTTTTTGAGGCCAGGGCTTTTTTCCTCCTCCCCTCACTTCAAATCTCGACTTGGTGTGGGCATAGCTAACAAATCGATACATAGTTTGCCACCTGGCATTCTGGTGAATTATGTCGATTCGTGGGCTAGCAGCGAATACAGAAGGATGCAATTCCAGTAAGGCTAGTTTTCTTTCGTCTATCGTATCCAAACTTTCTAACCAAACCTGCCTGTGTTCCTGATATTTCGGAGGGTACAGTATTGTCCTTGGTTCAATATTATTTTCTTTGACTGCGAGTGCCGTTGAGCAATTTCTGGCGATACATGTGCAATTTCTGAGTTTAGAGGTGATATTCATAAACATATTTAATTAGAAAATACTCATAAAAAACTCTTCGAACCAATTTAACAACTCCAACCTCAATAAATAGATCTGTCTTCTGTCTTAGGTCAATGATCTGTCACTGTCAGTCTATCATCAGTTTATTTTTCATTCGGTTCTACTTCTCTTCTTGATATTTACTGCTAATGCTAATAGACCGCGGGCATGTGACGTCACACACATCAGCCTGCTGGACAAACAATGGTAATTTACTGAGATTATAACTTCAATTCTGAGATACAAAATTCATGGATATACCGTTGCCCATTTCAACTTACCAGTACTTAAATCTGCTCTTCTAGTTGCTTGAATCCAAAATTCACTTAACAGCAAAAAGATTAATATTCTTTCTATTGTCGAAAATAGAAAGGAATCGATGGACTGACATCACAATCACTCAAAATTGAGTTATTATCGAGAAAAAATATTTTGAAATACGACACAAATGCACAAAAGCCTCTTTAGATCCGTTTGTTTGTCCAGCAGGCTGGACTTACAACTGTCAGATTTACTGTCGGCTGGCAGATATCCCCGCGGTCTATAAGACTGTGTTTCGATCGTTTTCTGTCTGATGCCAACAAACTAAAATATGCTTATTTCATGTATTTTTGAGATGAGTCATTTTTTAATGTAATAAAAAACTGTTGTTTACTAATAGACTGCTGTGATTCGTTAGTGAAAAACTTTTAAAATAGGTGAAAAAATACAAAATCACGTTAATTATCAAAGTGTTTTATCAAGTATAGCTTGGTATTTCGAGCATTCTCAACTCACGATAGTCGATAAGTAATTATTCCAATCGAAAATTTCATGAATATCACCAAAAAATACTAAAATAAAATGATTTTGAAGTTTGTTGGGATCAATCGTCATTATATGTGCCAAACCAGTAGTCGAATTACGAACATTCGAAACGGCTCACGTATACGTTTTCACTTGAGAATACGATCTTCTAAATTGAAGAGAAAATGAGAAGAAGAGTGATATTAAGAAGATGCCAAGAAGACAAAGTCATTTAAAAGCTGGAGTGGGAGAAAGTTCTGGAAAGTTGAAGAAATAACCGGAACACGAATGAGTGAGGCCGTTCAGCTGAATTTCGAGTCATTTATAAACGGTTTATTGGTATATCGAGTAGTTATTGTGCAGTAAAATGGATCAGGTGAGAAACTTAAAATCGCCTTTTTTCTATTGTAGTATAAAACTCATCTGAGAATAATTTATCAATAGTGTTTTCGTCGAAAACATGTAATGTGAGCACATTGTTGTCATAGGTCGCCGCACTGAAAGATAAAGGAAACGCCGCTCTTGCAGCCAATAATATAGATGATGCTATCAAGTACTACACAGAAGCTATCAACTTAGATCCTAGTAATGCGGTTCTATATTCTAATAGGTCTGCGGCTTACGCCAAAGGAAGTCAGTATGAACTTTCTTTGAAAGACGCCGACAAAGCCATAGAAATCAAACCAGACTGGTCAAAGGCGTATTCCAGGAAAGGTACGGCTCTGGCATACCTTGGAAAACTGGATGAGGCCATAGCCACTTACGAAAAAGGTTTGGAAATTGATCCAAGTAATGCTCAACTACGAGACGGATTACTCGAGGTGAGTACCAGTGATATGTTTTCGTAGTCTTATTTCACAAATTTTGTACCCGACTGCAATGACAAAGTGTTCTCCATCACATCTCTAGCCTTTTTCAATCTCTTCGCTAGACTTTATTTATTTTGAAGCTAAGGTAGTAGCTATTATTCACATATTAATAGTACTGTTGATCCTTTTCATTCTGTTGAGTTTTTCAGTCATCTCTTCTTAAAAGAATAACCTGCTGTTGTAGCTATAGGTTTGAATTTTCTTGCACAGGTTAGAAACCAAAAAGCCCAGAAGAGTAGATCTTTTCCTAACCCCTTTTCTGGGCCAGATGTTATACCAAAGCTCAAACTTGATCCCAGGACTAGGGCTTTTCTTGATGATCCCGAATATTTGGCTCTTCTTGCTCAGCTACAAATGAATCCACAGTTGTTGGGAACTAAACTTCAAGATCCCAGGGTTATGACGACTCTTAGTGTATTGTTAGGTGAGTGAACGTAATTCTTATATGAAAAATGGTAATTTTTTGTGGGGAAAAACGGTGGATTCATGAAGAAGTTAGAGACCTAAGATTTATGACTTATCATTTGAGACTTATCACTTGAGACAGATCGAAGATAGGAATAACACAGAAACTGTTATAGAAACCCTTATGACCTAACATTTAAGATCTAAGAAGATGGTCAACTTCTAACTTGAGAAATAGGATGTATGCAAGAAATTTACGCATGAAAATATTTTCTTTTCAGATGTTGATGAGAATTGATAGGTTATGTTATGCAATAACATTTTTTCAAGCCATGGTAATCATTATTCGAGTATATCCATAATATCTGCGTTTGGGTTCTATTCTATTGTGAAGATATTGTCAAACTGACATACATTAGATTGTCGCTCTGAGTTTAGTAGAGTTTATTAACTATTAGAAAGACTATATATCTTCAAGAACGAAATCCGTGTGAACTTTAAACAATACTGAATTGAGTGGTGATATAGGAAAACAGCAGAAGTGATTGGGAAACGAAATAGGAACTGAAAAAAGTTTGACACAACATCAAAATTGTCAAAAAATATTTCAACGACAAAATTACACCGTGGGCATGACTAAGAAAAGTTCGAAAATCAGCCAGGAAAAAAGCTCCAAGAAAGAAGAAAGAAATGATAGTTCTGACGATGAAATCAATTATTTACCTCTCAAATATCCCACCGCTAATAGACAAATCGTAAGTAAAATAGAAAATTTTCTAATTTCAACCCAAGATAAGAATAATGCTGGAACTTCGACTGATCTATGTGCAGAATGCAATCAAAAAATTAAAACGAATCAAAGTGCCATTGAATGTAAAGGAATTTGTGGACAATGGTATCACTTCAAGTGTTCAAAGTTATCGAACAAAGATTTTGAAATTTTTTTGAAGGAAGCTCATAAACCAAATGGACAACGATGGATTTGTCATTACTGCAAAAGTATAACATCAACTAATGATATTTCTCTATCCCAAAATACCCCAAATCAAACCAGTCGTGATCGTGCTGATGGAAAATTTGAGAACTTGACCAAATTAATGCTCGGTATTCAAGAATCAATAAACTTCCTTTCAACTAAGTATGATGAAATTAAATTGGAAAATAAAGAAATAATAGCTTTGCTGAAAGAGATAAAGAGAGAGAGGGATGAACTGAAGGCAGAGAATGAAAAAATGCAAATCGATTTGAAGAACATGAAAAAAGAAATCAATTTCCTCAAGCAACAAAATAATGATCAAGAGCAAAAGCAACTAGGTAGAAAAATTGAAATCAAGGGTATTCCACAACAAACTGAAATGAAAGATATGGATATAATTGAAAAAATATTCAAAGCTATCAAAATTGAAATAACTAATGCAGAAGTCTTGAATATACAGAGTATTTTACCAAGGAATAAAGATAATACCAAAATTCTAATCGTTGAGGTTAAAACTGAAGATTTAAGAAGTGATATTTTAAAAAAAGCTAAGGAATACTACAAATTGAATGGTAAACTCACTACAAAAGATATTACTTCAACAAAAATACCAACAGTGATATATATTAACGAAGCAATGACAAGCTGGAACAAGTTTTTATTCGGAAAAGCAAAGACACTCAAAACAGATAATTTTAAATTCATATGGTGGAAAAATGGCAGAATATTTGTTAGGAAGACTGAAGGCGACAAAGCAGTTATGGTGAATAATGAATTTGACATCGAAGAACTCAAAAATTCTAGGAATTAATTCCAAGATAATCGTAATTGTTATTAGATATTGAATTTCAGATAGTTTATGGATCCATATATTAACAATTTAGAGGAAATTGTTATCGAAACACAGGTAGTTAAAGATATGAATGATTATAAAAATCTCAGTTCCAAACAGGAATACTCTTTCACAATTTTTCATGAAAATATTAGAAGCATTTCAAAAAATTTTGATGAGACTGAAATTTTTTTGACATCTTTTGATAGAGAATTTGATCTGATAGTTTTCTCTGAAACCTGGAAATTACTTAATACAAACTTATTCAACAAAGACGGATATGATTTAATATATAATTTTGGAAATGTTAATCAAAACGATGGTGTCATAGTTTATATAAAAAAGTGTTATAATTATGAACATCAAATAATGAGTCTAGGTAATATTAATATAATATTTTTGAAAATTCACATTGAAAAATCAAAACACATCAATATAATAGCACTATACCGACCTCCATCTACTTGTCCATATAAATTCAATAGTGATCTGAAAGTTTTTTTGGATAATTTTCAGAAGGAAATAACTGAAGATAAAACAAGTATCCTCATTGGTGACTTGAACATAAATAATTTCTCCCATTCTATTTTTGCGGAAGAATATAAAAATACACTTTGTGAAAATAACTTCATATCTTTCATCAACAATTATACAAGAATTGTTGATAATCAAAAATCCTGTCTTGATCACATATTTATTAAAACTGGAGAAAATATGAACACATTCAAGCCCATCATTTTTGAATATCAAATTACAGATCATTATCCAATTATTCTACAATGTTGTTTCAATAATAAAAATGAATTCGCTCATGACATCAGATATAAAATGATTATTGATTACAAAAAATTATTCGAAGTTTTTTCAAATGAACGATTAGATACATTTTACACATTGAATGATCCCGACGAAATGACTGATTTTCTGATAAATAAGATAAATGAAACAGTTGAAAAATGTACATCATATTTTAGAATAAAGAATAAAAAAAGAAAAGAGTGGATGACTACAGCAATACTAAACTCAGTTGAGAAGAAAAATAAACTCTATAAGATTATGAAAGAAAACGAAAATAATTTACTATTGAAACTTGACTACAATACCTATAAAAATAAACTCACTTCTATTATTAGAGAAGCAAAATCCCAATTTTACAGTGACCAGATTGAGAAAAATAAATATTCTTCTGAAAGTTTATGGAAATGCATAAAAAAATTATCCAAAGAAAATAAATCAAAAAATCCAATAAAAACTATAAAATTGGAAAATGGTAATGAAATAACAGATGCAAAATCAATTTCGAATCATTTTGTCGATTACTATTCAAAAGTTGGAGAAAAACTTGCCGAGAAAATATCAAACAAAAATAATAATTTGAAATATATGATACCAAGGAACCTAAATACTTTTTTTATAGATGAAACTAATAATCATGAAATAATGGCAACAATAAAATCTCTTAAACGCAAAAAGTCTCCAGGAATAGATCAAATAACTTCTGAGATACTGATTTCTATCAGTGAAATGATTGCACAACCATTAACTCACCTGTTTAATACCATATTCGAATCGGGAATATTTCCGAAAGCATTCAAAATCGGCATTATCAAACCAGTCTACAAATCTGGACCCAAAAATGAAATAATCAATCACAGACCAATTACATTGATTTCTAGTTTGGCAAAAGTTTTCGAAAAAATTTTGAAGCAAAGAATGGAAGATTTCTTAGAAAAGTATGATATACTGTCTAACAAGCAATTTGGTTTTCGAAAAAAAAAATCAACTCAAGATTCCATTGTCCACCTTACGAATGACATTTATAAATCACTAGATAAAAATATACCAACCATAGCTGTATTTCTTGATTTATCAAAGGCTTTTGATTCAGTTTCACATAAATTGCTACTTAAAAAATTACATGATTATGGATTTCGAGGACAAATAACAAAATTATTTGAAAATTATCTCAAAAATAGGACACAGTATGTTGAAATTGATAAAATTCTGAGTAAACCAAAAATATTTGAATTTGGCATTCCTCAAGGAACAGTATTAGGACCATTACTTTTTAATATATATATTAATGATCTTTTTTATATGAATACAGCTGGGAACATTCATAGCTATGCTGATGATACTGTTATAACATACCACGCAGAAAATTGGAACCATATCGAAAAAAAAGCTGAAAACGATTTAAAACATTTGAAAAGTTGGTTTGATTCCAATTTACTCACAATAAATTTCGAAAAAACTAAATATATTGCCTTTACTAGTAATAAAAATTCAAATGAAAACTTGGGATCAATCGAAATTGACAAAGACAACATTATTTCAAGAGTGAATAGTATTAAATATTTAGGTATAATTATTGACCAACATCTCAAGTGGAATTTACAAATAATCTTTCTAACAAAAAAACTGAGAAGTTTGCTTCCTAAATTCAAGTTCTTCAAAAAATTTCTCAAAATTCCCTATTTAGAAATACTATATTACTCTCTCATTCAGTCTCAGATGAATTATGGAATTCTTAGTTGGGGAGGTGTAAATGATACTCATTTGAAACCATTAGAAATTCTTCAAAAATATTTTCTAAAAATTATATATGGAAAAAATATTAGATATTCTTCTGACCTACTCTATAAAGAGAGCAATAAGATGGATATCAGGCAACTATTTTGTTTTAATATAATGATTAATCTCTTCAAAAATAGAAATGAAATCAAATACAATGTACATCACTACGAAACCAGACATAAAGATAAAATAACTCTGAAAACAAAAGTACATAAAACAATTGGCCAAAAAAATTATGCATTCACTTGTTCATATCTATATGACATTGTACCAGAGGAAATCAAAAACACAAAATTATTTATATCATACAAAAAAAATCTGAAGGAATGGATACTTATTTCTAATAGAAAAATATTTCATGATATATTAAAAACACACTAATTATACCTATGTTTCGATCCTAATAATTTTTTTTTCGCATCTCTTACATGAGTAATACGAATATCCCACAACAAGTTTTACTTCGTGGGATTATGCATTTAGTTTATTAATAATTTGATTTTTTAATATTGTATACCTGTTTTTGAATTGTTTAATAAACATTATTTATTTATTTATTTTATTATTCTCTTGTGAAAAAACAACAAAATCTGAGATTCAAAATGAGCCTCTTTATTGTTCTAGTCAATGTTCAGATGTCAGCACTGACAGATGACTACTTATCTCTTAAATTTTAGTATTTTTCATAACAGCCCATCCTGTAGTTCAGAAAATGGAGCTGAAAAAATGGTAAAACATCGCAATTTTTTCGTCCAGCACCGATTCGTTCAAAAATTTGGTATAAGGCTTATTACACCCTCTAGTTCATTTTCTATATTGTGCCGTTGTACGCTTTTTGATTTTTAGGGGGTGAAAACTACCCCTAATTGTCAAAAATTATAAAATAACATTAAAAACTTGAATATGGGTAAAAATATTCAAATAATGATTGTTTCATGCTTAAGGATACAATTTCATAACCTTTCAACCTACCCTTGTTATAAACTATCCTTGAAAACATTGAAATTTTTATAATATGTCTTCAAACTTGTTGAGAAATCAACGAAATATACACTCACACACGCGAGCAGATTTTTTTTCTCCTCTGTCTTCCAATATGAATGGAAAAAAAGGAACATATAACGTATAACGGCCGAATATACCGGTTATGTAGAATACTACGCACCAAAGCGGGTAATTCAAATTTTTCAAAAAAAAATTGATTGGTTTTTTGAGCATAACTCCTTCATTTTTGGTGATAGAAAATTTTTTCAGGAACGATTTTGTAGAGCTTTTCAAGAGCTTTGAGACTATGTGAATAAAATTACTTAAGATCCCTTAATTTTTAAATGGGGAGAGTTTAAAGCGCTTAACTAAGGTGATGTTCGATCGTAAATGTAGGTGTTAAACGGCTATATCTCGCCGAATATTCACTTTACAAAAAAATCTACACACAGGGGAATTTTTGTCATTGAAAAAGCTACAATTTAGTAATGTATCGTTTAGTATTTTGAGAGATATTTATAAAAAAAGGCTTAAAAGCACGAAATTGAAAAAAATCGTTTTCTCTTTAAAATCCAATTTTTCAAAAATTAGGCATTTTAATTTGGTTAAACTTCGTGGATGTATTAATAGTACATAAATGAAGAGAATCACAGAAGGGTGGCGATCAACTTTAGTTAGGGGGTACTTTGGAGGTTGTTTTCTCAGATTTCTTTCGTAGAAAAAAGCGGGTACCGATCTTATTTTGATCATAAGTCGGTCAATTGTCACGCAAGGAAAACATTTTTTATTTGTTTGAAAGCTCTAATTGAATACTCTAAAAAAGATTCTATGAGCTTCCTTTCAAAAAATGCGAATTTTTCTCGTTATTTCTCTTTAAATCTTCCATTTCATATATTTGACGAAAAACGCTAAGCATTAATTTGTTGTATCTCAGTTTGTATATGTCGTAGGAAAATTATAAAGAAAGCATTGTTTTTTCGAAAGCTACAATTTGCCTTTCAACACTTTTTTTGATAAAATGTATAGTTTTAGAGTTATTTACAAAAAACCATTAAAAAAAGTCGATTTTTCCGTCAAAAACTGTTTCAACTTCGAATAACTCAAAAAATATTGCTTTCGCGAAAAAAACGTATGGAGCACTTTTTTCTTGGAATTACTTTTTCCGTTGATTCCTACAGTTAAAATGTAATAAAAAAATTCCACCCGTGTGGTAGGGTGGCAACCACCCCCACGGCTCTAGCGTACAGCGTCATGATATAGAAAATGATCCTTGAGCTATTCCCTAGCTTCTGTGAAAATTTCAGATAAATCCATGGTGGAAGAAAAAATTGCACTACTGGTGTAAATCTCAAGGTGATAAATGTCGTATGCTAAATGTTAAGAATTTTTATAAATCCACCCTGAGAATCAGTGAAATTCTTGACTTTCACTTCTTCAAATTCAGTCAGGGTAGTAGATGGTTTTAGATTTATTTCATATCTTTCATGTCATCAATAATCTGTAATGCAAAAATTTGGAATATAAATTAAAGTAATCTATGAAATGTAATATATAAAGAAAAGCAAATGGGTCTAACTCAAATCACGAATTCAGATCTCTAACAAAATAATTAATTTTATTTTCAATTTTTTACTAATTTTTACATTCCAAGAAGATTGCTGACAAAAATTTTGTTAGGTATCGATCCAGGCATGGAGGAACCAATGGACACCTCAGAACCCGTGTACACTCCCCCTCCCAAAAAACCCGAACCAAAACCGGAACCTAAGAAAGAACCCGAACCCGACCTACCGGAAAACAAAAAGTTAGCTAAATTGGAAAAAGAGAAGGGAAACAATTTTTACAAGAAAAAAGACTTTGAGAATGCTGTCGTCCACTATAGCAAAGCTATCGAACATGATCCGACAGACATAACCTTCTATAATAATCTAGGCGCCGTATACTTTGAACAGAAAGAGTACGAGAAATGTATAAAAGAGTGTGAGAAAGGTGAGTTCATCAGGATTGAATATGATTGTATAAATCATGCGATTCCATATAATAATAACAGTTTTTTTCCATGATGCTTTACATTGTGGAACAGGGTATAAATTGAAGAATAAAAAGAAAAAATTAATCATAAAAATCGGAAACGCTATAAAATGTTTTCTCCATCAAATATTTTTTGAATTTCTTCTTGAACTTTTATTTGGAGAGTCTTCTAAATTCTTGAGGAACACTGTTCAAAATTTGATACACAACATCTGTATAAATGACTATGCTTCTGTTTCATTTTCTGTATTTTTTGAATTATTTTCACTCCACTTTCCAGCAGAGAGAGATTTATTGATTGATTCAAGGAAATTATTATGTATCTGTAAATCCTTGAATTTTTTTAAACTTTTATTGTTTATTGAGTTACCGATCCCAAGAAGCTGATGCTCATACAGGAATTCACGTATAGAAAAATATTAACAAAATAAATTACAAACAGAAAAAAATTGCCAAAATTCAAATTTCTCCATAATATTCTCAGCAAAAAACACATGGATATGATTTATTTTTCTTTATTTCAATCTCAAATGAATTGTAGTATACTGTCATGGGGGGGAATTAATCAGAATTATCTGAAAAATTTGGAAAATTTACAAAAATGGTTCTTAAAAATCATGTATGGTAAAAATATTCAATATTCCTCCAATAAATTATTTTGTGAAAGTGAAAAAATGGATATCAGACAATTATTTTGTCTTAATATAATAGCTTTCATATTTTCTCATAAAAACTGCTCTAAGTATAATAAACATTTATATAATACACGAAATAAAAACAAAATTACTGCTGAAAATAAAATTTCCAAAGCCAAATCACAAAAAAAACTTTTTATATTTAGCATCATTTATTTACGATAAATTACCAAATTCGATTAAAGTAACAAAGTCAAAATATTCTTATAAAAAGCTGGTGAAAAAATGGATTCTTGAAACTCCCAAATTATTTTTCCAGAATCTTATAGAATTGGGATTTTCCATGTGACTGCCAGTGTGCTGATTATACTGTCATTTTCATTTATTGTTCAAATGTTATTATATTATTAAATCATTTATTTTCAATCCATAATAATTATTCAATAAAATATCTAATCCTTACAACAAGTGCAATAACTTCGTAAGGTTTAAATATTCACATATTATTTATTTTAAAATTGTAATATTGAGATTTATTGTGAATAAATTGTTATTATTATTATTATTATTAATATTATAAAAGAAATAAAACCGTTAGACCATAACTTTGAAGTGACGAAAAAAAAGTTCATTTATCCAAGAAATTTTCACATGTATTTTAGCAAGTACAAATGAACTTCAATATAAGAATAAGCACAATATATTGTTTGTTTATAGACCTGCAAGAAATATCTGTGAGCTTCATGTAATTGTTCTTTAGTATTGTATATCACGTGATATACACACGCTAGTGAATTATTTCTGCAGGAACTGTCATTTTATATAAAAAAATGATACTCTCCGCTTAATACACACTATACACACACAAATTTTCACCATGAAATTTTCAATGAATAAATATGATCGTTTGTGAAAACTACGTGAATTTTTTGCACGTCATATGGTTGTATATTATTCATATTATTTGTTATATACACAGAGTTGCATATACACGAACTCATAATGGGATTCCACGTTCTTTAAAAAAAATGGTTCTACCCTTGATTACATTGGTCAAGGGGGAGGTTTTCTGATACGATTTTTATCACTTCAACTTCAACCCTCTAGGAAGGGTGGGACCAACCCTTACTATTCCAAATGGAAGGGGTTGAATGGTATAATCAAAGCTATTTTCAAAGGCGGAGATAAAAGTGATATGAAAAATTACCGACTAATTACACTAATATTTACTCTGGCAAAAAAATTTGAAAAATTTCAAAATCTAGAATTGATAACTATCTAACACAACAGAAAATTTTATCTCCCAACCAATTTGGATTCAGGAAAAATATTTCTACAGAAAATGCTCATTTGACAAGTAATATTTATGATTCACTCAATGATAGATTGCCAACTATCTGTGTTTTTTTTGACCTAACAAAGGCACATTTGATACAGTCAGTCATGAATTACTTTTGGAAAAATTGCAGAATATTGGTTTTCGCGGAATGACCCAAGATTTATTTGCAAATTACCTAAACGAAAGAATACAACAAGTTAATATTGATGACACATTTAGGGATCCAAAATTTGCATATGGTGTACAACAGGGTACAGTTTTAGGTCCCTAGTTTTTCAATATTTATCTAAACGATCTTTTTTTACTCAAATCCAAAGGAAAAATTCATGCGTTCGCTGATGACACTGTTATATTTCACACTGTTAAAAGTTAGACAGAATAAAAAAAAATTGTACAAGAAGATTTTTAAAATGTTAAAAAATGGTTCGATACCAATTTATTAACAATAAATTTTGATAAAACAAAATATCTTTCCTTTTCTTCTTACGAAAATTTACTACCAAATTGGGGTCCTATTAAAATTACTAATACTGTACAAATCATGTATAGTGACTGTATCAAATACCTTGGCATAATGATAGATAGACATCTGAAATGGGATCAGCAAATATATTTTATAGTAAAAAAACTTCGGATTCTTCTTCCCAAATTTCGACAATTGAAAGGATTTTTAACAATACCACAACTTGAAATTCTATATTTTGTCTTAATACAATCCCAAATAAGTTATGGAATATTATGCTGGGGCGTGGTTTCTAAAATATATAAACATAAACTGGAAATAATGCAAAAAATATTTCTGAAAATAATTTACAATAAGGGCTGGAAATATTCACCTGAATTATTATTCAAAGAAAGTGAAAAAATGGATATAAATCAATTATATGTTTATAGAATGATGAATTACATTCATAAAAATATAAAATATAATGAACATAAATATGAAACTCGAAATAAAACTGTAATTAAATCTAATAAGAAAATTGAAAAGAAAATTGCACAAAGAAACTACAAGTTTATGATACCATATCTTTATGACAAAATACCACATGAAATCAAAAAAATTCAATCATTTAAACAAAAAAGTAAAATATGGATTATCACGACCTCTCGAATTTATTTTGACACATTTATGAAATTGGTTTCTTTAAATTGATGATTATCTAGGTGTGTAACTTCAAATGTATTGATTGTAAATTGTTATTACCTTCAGTTAACCTTACAAGTTCTCTTCGTAAGGTTTGTTTTTCAGTTCATTCATAAAAATGTATATTCATAAAATTTTCGGATTGTAATTATTATTATCTATTCATGAATAAACTTATATTTTTATTATTATATAAGGTAACAGATAATGTGACTTTGGATCATCTAATTGATTATGAAAAATCTAAGTATATATATATATATATATATGTGTTCGGATAGGTTTCCGCGGTCAGTTGTGTGTTGTTGTTGAGTTCGGGTTGAACCGCGTCTGGAGTTTTGTTCTCGACGTTTCGGCTCCGATTTTGGAGCCATTTTCAAGAGTTGAATGTGACTTCACGCTGAGGTCTCAATCTGCCTACTCCTCAGGTGTTGTCACAGGGGGCAAGGGTTTGTGACTTGACGCCGGGGCCTCAATCTGCCTACTCACCAGGTCTCGTCACGAGTTCTTTCTAAGGTCTCAATCTGCCTACTCCTTAGATCGAACTGAGGTATCGAGGGATGTTGGGTAGGATTTATAGCAGCGGGTGCTACTAAAGGACCGTCGGATGTCTTGGTGGGGACTGGGCATCTGGAAATTAGGGGTTTCCATGCGGTTGGAAGTCTCTGGCCGTCTTCACGTTTATTTAAGCAGGAAGGTCGCTTCTCGATTTCGATGGCCTCGCGAATTATACGAGCTTGTAGTGTTTTTGCTGTGGCGATGGTCTTAGTGTTCGCAAAGTCTATATTGTGTCCTGTCTCTTGATGATGTTTGGACAGAGCTGAAGATGGGTCTGATTTTCAAATAATATATTATTATCTTTTTCAAAAAGGTATTCAGTTTCCTTTCAAACTACAACACATTCGTGAAATTCGGTCAGACAGTTTCCGAGATAAGTATCTAAGTTTTTAATGGTTTTTCTAATATAATTTGACAATTTGACTTACGACCGATTTTTTTTCTGAATAATGATATTAATTAACAATTTATTCACAATAAATATCAATAACAATGCAAAAAAACATAACAATATGTGAATAAATAATTGAACTTCACGAAATTGTGCACTTGTTGTGAGGAAACATTGTATTAGATTTTTATATAATTCAAGTGAATATGAGAATATAAACAAAAATCATAAATATCAAAGATAAATAGTAGTGTAAAAATGAGTAGATACAATATAATCATGACACAGGCTATATTGGATATTTTCTTTCAATAATATTTTGGAAATATAGTCTAGGAGTTTCAGTAATCCATGTGTTCCCTTTTTTCTTATAAGTGTATTTCGATTTGTATTTTATATGAACGTGGAATCAGATATTTTATCTGTTTCCCTTCAAATGGTGATCCCATAGAATGAAATATCACTCATAACGTATCGATTGACCGAATCCTTGTAGGTATCGAGGTTGGTAGAGAGAACAGAGCCGACTTCAAGCTGATCGCCAAGTCTTTCATGAGGATCGGCAACGCCTACAAAAAGCTGAAAGATTACAAAATGGCAAAGGTATACTACGAAAAGAGCATGTCCGAGCACAGGACGCCGGAAATCAAAACGTTGTTGTCTGACGTCGAGAAAATCATCAAAGACGAGGAATTGAAATCGTTCATCAACCCAGAATTGGCAGAGAAGGAGAAAGAAATCGGTGAGTTTTAAGCCTTTGACGATTAGAGGTGACTTTTTTTTTCATTTTGCGCCTATAGAGACAAACAGCATATATCTGCTGATTTATTGGTAGAATTGGAGAAGCTGTTTTAAGGTATGAGGAGTTGAAAAGAGGGCCAATGTAAATTTTTGGTGAAATCTGTTCCAGTTTCGTTTTTTCGAAGAACGACTGCAAATATAAAATGGATTGCCATGTCGATTCTAGGGCTTCACGAGACGATACCAGACCGAGACCAAGACTTATTAAATCTTCTCAAGACCAAGACTTGACTCTCGAGAACAAGACTCTCTCCGAAGAGTCTTGGTCTAGAAAAAGAATAATGAACTCAAATTTACTCAATATTGGGAAAAATCTGATGGAAAATTTTACGGCAATTTTTGATATTATAGAAGTTATAATTGATAAACATCTGAAATGGGACAAACACAAAGCGTTCCTTTTGAAGAAATTACGAAGTTTATTATTAAAATTCAAGTATCTCAAAACATTTATGAGCGTAAAAACCCTCAACATTCTTTATTTTCCATTAATACAGTCCCAATTCAATTATGAGATTCTGGCTTGGGGAGGGGTCATGAAATCCCACATTAGAAATCTTGAAGTTCTTTAGAAACGGTTTTTGAAAATAATATACAATAAGTGTTATTTGTATCCAAGTGAATATCTGTACATAGAAACACAAAATGGACATAAGACAATTATTCGGATATAACATCATGATTTATATCCATAAACACAAATTGAGTATAAATTTCAATAATCATATTTATAATACAAGGAATAAAAATAATATCACATTAAAAAATAGAGTTAAAACAACAATGTCTCAGAAAAATTTTAAATATTTATTGCCATTCTACTATGATTTGATTCCAAATCATATAAAAATTATCAAGTCTTCAGTATCTTTTAAACTACAGATTAAAAAATGGATTCAAGAATCACGTCGAAATTTATTTCATGAAATCTATCACTTCAATTGATATTATTTTGTTGAATTCTACAAATTTATCAAATATATTATACATAAATGTAATTCGTATCTCTCGCAACAAGTTTTTAACTTCGCGGGTATAATTGAACTGTTTATTCACCTTTTTACAAATTGATGTATATGCTCTTTTTTATGAATTTTGAATAAACTTCATTATTATTATTATTATTATATGGTAGGTTTTCAATTTTTGTTCCCTCAAAGTCGAAAATACATTTTTCACATTCAGTACCGCAGTTTTAGAGTTTACAACAAATAAATACAAGTATTCTAATAAAAAAATTATACATTTTTTTATTTACATGCTTTTTTCTGAGCTTTTCAATTAATTTAGTTCAATGATTGAAAAAAATTGAAAGGGCGTAAAGATGAACCATATACATCTTAATCTCACGCTCTCGTGTATTTCAAAATGACGATTTTTTTTTCACATTCTAATAACAGACGCGAGTTTGCGTCACAACCAAACCGTCAACTTATTATATAAGAGCTTTTTTTTTAGGTTCACTTAACATCCCCTCAGAAAATCTGACGCGCTCGAGAAATTTTTTTTATTTTCAACCCTTACGTACGACCACCCCCATCATGAAAACAATCAGATTAACATACGTACATCTTTAAAAATATGTAGAACGTAGATGATATCAATATCTGACGCGCTCGAGTATGTCCACGCAATAGTTTTTTTTACATTTTTGAAAATCTATAGCCACTCCCCCCACCGATGAAGAGGTATACATTATATAATTTTTTTTCCTTTTTACCGTCTAAGCTTCGCAACCCAATAGATTTCTTTGACGCTCGAGTAAATCCCGATTTAGCATCGTGGGCTCTCCTACTATAAGGAATTCTTAAACTTGATGAGAAACTCCAATACATATTGAAATACAAAACATGGATTGTATTTGAGATTATAAGCAAATTTGTAAATTCCTTTGTTAGCATTCAAGAAATAATAGACTTGTTGAAATGTGAAGGAATATTCAATTTCAAAAATAGCTAAAAAATATTGTGTAAAAACTTTGTCCATGATGTAGTTACATGATATTCAATATTCCATATTATACTGTCATGAAAATGTTCTGTTACGAGGGGAGTACAAAAGTAATTTTTCATAAAATCTCAATTATACCAGAAGATTGTGAATTGCAAGTATGATTATGATATATCATTTGAAAGGTAACCTAATACCGAATTGTAATTTCCAAAAAAAATTTGTAGATTCCATTTGAAATATGAAAATTGGGGGCGCTTCTGATCAAACTGAATGTGTCATATATGGTTTGATAGTTGCTAAATAAATGTATAGTTTTTAAGTAAATTATACATTAATTTAATGCAATGTTATTGTCAGGGTGGGGCAGAATCTGATTTTTATTCAAAAAATCAAAAATCATAGATTTAAAAAAAAAATCACGATTTATTTGATTTTTTAAATTTGAATATAAAATGTAAACATTTTGATTCTTTGAAATTATTTTTGATTATTTTAATGTATAATTAAAAATTTTAATACAATTTGCGGCTAAAAAAGTTGTGACGACATCGCATTCGTCGAGCTTCTTGCAAGAAAATTCTTGTCGCGATTTGTTTTCCTTCTGTCCTATATACACTCGCTATACAGTGCCGAGTGAGGCACGAACACGAACGCGTTTGTTGTGCTTTTTGCAAGAATATTGCTGTCGAGGCTTGTTTTCCTTCTCAACCTATAAATTGACGTTGCCCAACAATTTTACGCATTTCGCTAGTTGTACACTCAGATATTAGAAACAAGATTTGGCATGGAAAAAGGAGAACTCGTGTTTTTGTTAAAATTGTATAAGGAAAAAAAATGGACTGAAAATATACAGTAATACAATTTAGGTGTTACGTTTAGTTTGAGAATTTGGAATTATGTACTTCTTTTTTGTTGTTTTTGCTAAAAGCAGATACTCCTTTTGATTTTCGAGAAAACTTTTATAATATGTTGTTATCTGGATCCGAATAAAAAAAAATGATTTAAATCATGATTTTAATTTTAAAAATCAAGCGATTTGAATCATGATTTTAATCGTGATTTCAATCACTTGATTTTAATCAGCCCAACCCTGTTGTATACGCTCGGATATTAGAAACAGATTAGGCATAGAAAAAGGAGGAAAACTCGTGTTTTTGTTTAAATTGTATAACGAAAATGAATAGAATGAAAATATACAGAAAATTTAGGTGTTACGTTTAGTTTAAGAATTTGGAATTATATACTTCTTTTTTGTTGTCTTTGCTAAAAGCAGATACCTACTCCTTTTGATCTTTGAGAAAACTTTTATATTATGTTGTTACCTGGTTCTGAATGGAAAAAAATTGATTAAAATCATGATTTCAATTTTAAAAATCAAGCGATTTAAATCACGATCACAACACGTCCCAAGAGCGGGACTCTGTAAGCTCAAAATCAAAGCGAAGCGATAGAGATTTACTTAGACTGTGACTGAGTTTTATGTTTTGAAATATACGCGTAGAGAGGATTTGTGAACAATTTGTCTCTCTGATAGCGACAAATATCTTCAAAATGTCCTTATTTTTCGCAATCGGCAGTTATCGACTTTAACGAAGGTACCTTCGGAATCCTTATGATTGCGACAGCGATTTTGATGTCTCCAGAAAGAGATAGTGCCTATCTCTTTCCAATATATGGAGACGACATGAAATGTTAATTTTGACAGATTTTATGATTCACTTCATTCTATTTCTCATTCATTCCCACAGATGGTACTTCGGCTGTAATTGTTCTAAAGGAGCATGAGAATGAATATCTTTGATAATTTCGCTATTAAAATCCTATGGAACTTGGATGGTATCAAATTTTGAGAAATACAATCGTATTCGTGAAGCTTAGAACAGATATAAAAAAATTAATACAACATAAAAAATAAAAATTCACATTCAAAAGAGACCGACTCTGTTTCCCTCTCTTACTTAATGACAATTTCAACTAAGTCACATTCTAACCGAGTCGCTATCGCTTCGCTTTGATTTTGAGCTTAGAGTCCCACTCCAACCCTGGTTATTGTCCTATTTGCTAGTAATGAAGTATTATTATTTCAAAAATATGTTAACGATGTGATTTTTTTTTATAGGTAACGAATTATTCAAGAAGGGCGACTACG
Organism: Zygogramma bicolorata; assembly: GCA_032362365.1. NCBI lineage: Eukaryota > Metazoa > Arthropoda > Insecta > Coleoptera > Chrysomelidae > Zygogramma > Zygogramma bicolorata. The sequence continues at coordinate 278,836 of JAVJAQ010002166.1, read as the reverse complement.
CGACCGCCGTGAAGCACTACACGGAGGCGATCAAACGCAACCCCGGAGACGCGAAACTGTACAGCAACCGCGCCGCCTGCTACACCAAACTCGCCGCCTTCGACCTCGGCCTCAAAGACTGCGACAAGTGCGTCGAACTCGACCCGAAGTTCATCAAGGGCTGGATCCGCAAAGGGCACATCCTGCAGGGCATGCAGGAGACCGGCAAGGCGATCGCCGCCTTCCAGAAAGCGCTCGAGCTCGACCCGAACAACGCCGAGGCGTTGCAAGGCTACAGGACGTGCACGATAGAGAACGCGAACCTGGACGGCGATCCGGAGAAGATCCGGCAGCGCGCGATGGGCGATCCCGAGGTGCAGGCCATCCTCAGGGACCCGGCGATGCGCATGATCTTGGAGCAGATGCAGAACGACCCGAGGGCGCTGCAGGACCATCTCAAGAATCCGGACATCGCGGCGAAGATTCAGAAGCTGATCGAGTCCGGGCTGATCGCCATCCGTTAGGCGAGTTGCGTAGCGCTTATTTTTATTATTATTATTGAATCACGCGAGGTTCGTTTCCTCGAGCTGCGGTTTTTGTATTTAGGTGCAATTATTATACGAATTCAGAGTCGGGGTGCGAGTTTTATTTGTTGCTGTCGGAGATGTTTACGATTTGACGAGTGTAGAAATGTTTGGATGTGGTGTACCGCAAGGTACAATTTTGGGTCCCTTTATATTCAATATTTATATGGAATATTTTTTTTTATTTTCTCGAACCTAGAAATGAAAAATTGCTAATTTTTTTGTCAGTTAAAATAATAATAATAATACAATAATGTTTATCGAACAATTGAAAGAAACAGGTACACAATATTAAAAATCAAACTCATTAATAAACTCGGAGATGTTTATGATTTGACCAGTGAAAAATGTTTGGTTATGGTGTACCGCAAGGTACAGTTTGGGGTCCCTTATTATTCATTATTTATTTTGGAATACATTTTTTGGGTTTTCTCTCACCTAAAAATGAAAAATTAAAATATTGGTGATTATTTTGTCACTTACGTATCGTATTTTCATGAGTTTGAAAATTTAAATGAATTCATTAAAAAATGCTTATAATTCCCCTTGGCTAGTCTCCCTCCTTTTTCAAACCAGTATTGCAAAATTTTCAATGAATTTGCAATTTTTGCTATGCAAAGTCACAATTTGTTAGGGGGGAGGGCACATTTTTTTATATATCAAAGTAATGCATTAAATTAAAATGAAAATATTTTTGGATAATACTTCGATTACACTGCGGTTGTTATGAGCACCTTTTTTTGATTTTTTTTTGTGGAACCTACGTTATTCGGTCCCCCCTACAAAAAATCCAAATGAAATTTTTGACGATCTCGTATATTTTCGGAGATACAGGTCCATTTTGTTGTAAAACTTCTCAATTTTTCACATCAAATTCCTGTTTTTTTGAACACACAATTCGTCCTAATCAAACACCACTCGCTCTCTTATTTACTCGTTTTCAACATTTTTGAGCAGAAAAAACAATAAGTTTTTCAAGAAATGCATTAATTTTCAAACCAAACCAATTTGTTGCAATGTCATAGTGCAATGATTGTTATTGTTGAGAACTGAATGTTTTCATGTTGACTTTTGGAGAAAGGTGGATTTTTTGAAAAATGTTTTTTCTGCTTAAAAATGTTGAAAACGAGTTATAAAGAGAGGTGTAGTGTTTGATCAGAAGAGGGACGAATTTTGTGTGTTCAAACAACAAATATTCTATGTGAAAACTTTTGAAGTTTTACAAGAAAATGGACCTGTATCTTGAATATACGAGACCGCCGAAAAATTCATTTGGAGTTTTTGTATTGACCGAATTACGTGAGTTTAACAAAAAAAAATCAAAAAAAGGTGCTCATAGTATAGCAGGACCATCTCAAGAATCCGGACATCGCGGCGAAGATCCAGAAGCTGATCGAGTCCGGGCTGATCGCTATCCGTTAGGCGAGTTGCGTAGCGCTTATTTTTATTATTATTATTGAATCACGCGAGGTTCGTTTCCTCGAGCTGCGGTTTTTGTATTTAGGTGCAATTATTATACGAGTTCAGAGTCGGGGTGCGAGTTTTATTTTTTGCTGTCGGAGATGTTTTTGATTTGACGGGTGCAGAAATGTTTGGATGTGGTGTACCACAAGGTACGGTTTGGGGTCCCTTATTATTCCATATTTATTTGGAGTTTCTTGGGTTTTCTCTCGCCTGGAAATGAAAAAAATAACGAGACTATTTTGTCAATTACGTATCGTATTTTTATGATTTTTTTTATGCAGATTCACACGAAAGGGAAGCCCTGTAATGTTCAAAGAACACCGCGTGAATCAAGGACAGGAGATACGAATTAACATTCACATTGAAGTTTTTAAGCCTCGGGAAAAACGTCTTTCGGCAAGGAGTTCCAAAGCTTAGCTGTTCTATTGAAAAAAGATCCCTGAGCAAGAGAAGTTCGACAGGTTTCCAAATTCACAACAAAGGGGTGGGAATTCTGTACTCATCCGTGTAGATATTGCCAAGGGTGGAACGATTGATAAGAGCATCGACCGTTAAAGTATCTATAGAAGACCGACCCTTCTACGATGTTCCAATGAAGTGAGCGAGTCTGTGAGCGAAGAATCACCAACAAGACGAATTGTGTTTCTCTGAATAGAATCGAGAAGCCTCAATGAATGTTTTGGTGCCGAACTCCATACATGGGAACTATATTCCAAGACAGGTCGTATCTGAGCCTTGTGGATCAATGGAAGCTGACGAGAAGTGAAGTATTTCTTCGCACGAAATAGAAATCCGAGTTTCTGGAAAGCACTTTTAGCGATCGATCTCACATGGTTTTCCCATGAGAGATTATCACTGATCGTAATTCCAAGCATCGAGATACTTGATTTTTTAGAAATAGTTACTCCTAACATCTGAATATTTGATGATGATAGATCGGCTTTTCTTGAGAGGAGACATGCCTGGGTTTTCGTAGCATTAAATTCCACCAAGTTCATCTTACCCCATTCTATTATTTTTGTCAAGTCGTCGTTAATTTTATTGACGTGAATGTTTCTTTGAATTTTTGTTTCTCGAGATGGTATGGGGACTCTGGAAGAGAAACTAGTTATAAGAGTACTGTCGTCCGCAAAACTATGTATTGAACAAGATGTTTTCTCGAGCAAATCATTGATATGAAGCAGAAACAAAGTGGGCCCCAGAACTGAACCCTGTGGAACACCTGCAGTTATTGGGAGAATATCAGATGATACTCCATCAACAATATCAGATGATACTCCATCAACAACCATATACAGAGACCTATCAGACAAGAAACTCTTCAACAAAGCACACAACTGAGGAGGCAAACCATAAGACGGCAGCTTAGAAAAGAGATTTAATTAACAAATTTATTAAAAAATGCGTATAATTCCTCTTGGCTAGTCTGCCTCTTTTTTCAAATCATATTGCGGAATTTTCAATGGAATTGCAACTTTTGCTATGTGAGGTCAAAATGTGACACTGGCGTGACTTAGGGTGGATTCATGCAGCAATCGTAGTTCGGAAGTCGGTAATCGGAACTCGGAAATCGTAAGCCTTAATTCGTAACAAAATATGCACCATTCATGCAGAAATCTTAAGAACTGTCTATTCGTAAGAGAAGCTTTCCTAATTGTTTGATTTGACGCAGTCACTCTGACGTCTGGCGAGGTCATACTTTTAAACAACCAATTACGATACGCGACATTTGAAAATATAATGCGAACTGGATAACGCATGCGCATTCCGAAAATTCGTAAGTCGTAACTCGTAAGAGTTGAAACTTGGTCAACTTTCCTTACGAATTCCGACTTACGATAGCTACATGAACGATCTTATCGAAAGTCATTGACTGAACTTATTTCTTGCGAATTCCGACTTCCGAGCTACGATTGCTGCATGAATCCACCATTATTCATCCATAGCTATACCAAGCATGGGCGCCGTTACAAAAAATGTTAGGGGGGGCACATTTTGTTTTAAAATCAAAGTAATGCATTAAATTGAAATTAAAATCCTTTTGGATAATATATACCGAGTGTGGTTTAAAAGAAATCGGTAATCGGTAAAAATGTTGAAAACGAGTTAAGAAAGTGTGTAGTGTTTGATCAGAAGAGAGACGAATTTTGTTAGTTCAAACAACAGAAATTTGAACTTTTGAAGTTTTACAAGAAAATGGACCTGTTTACGAAAATATACGAGACCACCGAAAATTTCATTTGGATTTTTTGTAGAGGAGGCCGAATTACGTAAGTTTCACAAAAAAATTCAAACAAAAGGTGCTCATAGTGACTGAAATATTACCAAAAAAATTAAAATCAAGTCGATATCTTGTCTAATAAATGAAAAAATGGATTCCAGAACATTTCAAAATCACCAAAAAACTTCTAACAATATTTGAACGATCTGCTTACACCTACATTACCAGGAAACATTCAGTTTTCTATACATCCTAGAGTAAGACGGAATCGAAAACAACTGTCATAGAAGATTTCAGGAAAATCAAAAAATGGTTCGATGAAAATTAACAATAAATTATGAAAAAATAGATATATTTCTTCCTCTTCCTATGAAAATTCATTAACAAACCCAGAGAATTTTCCTGAGAACCTTTCATTTCATCATCTGTGAAATGTTGGTGTTTATATAGTTCAACATTTATTGGAATTTCTAATGTCATAGAAATTATACCAATTTTGGGATTTCATTAGCGCATTCTATATTTAGGCCCTTTTTTCATTCAATAGCTCATTTTACATGAATATCCTATTTTGTTAAGAAAAAACTGCTTATTACTTTTCAGAAAAATAAGTTTTCAAGATATTACGATAACTGAAAAACAGCTTTTTTAATTGACTATTTACAGCCAAATCAACTAGAAAGGTGGTCCGGCCAGCAAGTTCACCAGATTTAATACCACATTATTTGTTCAAAAGTCTACATCAACATACAAGTGTAGAAGGCAGATTTTCAATCTAGCCTAAGATGTTGCAGCAAGTTGCTACGATAATTCAAAAAAATTGTTCCTTCCGTTCAATAAGTCAGCAACTTTCGTATATCTCAAATTTGCTTGTCAAAAGAATACAACTGATATTTATCAAAATACTTGTCGTTGACGTTTCGGAAACAAAACCTGCTTCTATTTTCAAAACATTCATAAATATTCCCTTCTAGTTTAGTGGCATTTGCCAAAAAACCTTTTGGGGCTGAAATTAGAAACCATGATAACGAGGATTTCAACTTTTATGAAATGCCAACTTCAAATTCATACATTTTTCTTGTTTGAAAATAAAATTTGAAACCTTAATGGAGCATATCTGCTCTATTAGATGTATCAACTTTTCAAGTCTGGGGGGCAAAACATGGATAGGGAAAAAAATATTCAAACATTAGCACTAAGATATATGTATTGGGATCTCGAAATAAATAACCATTTTTCAATTTATATTTATTATACTTTCAAAATAGTATATAAAACATCCAATAAAACAACTAAAATGGAAGAAATTAAAAATATTGCAACTTACATTACATAAGCAAGACGATGGCAACATACACAAATCACTAATCCAACAATAATTTGGACACATATACAGGGCGTGGACGAAACGTCATCCACTAGCAAAAAAGTTGAATATCTAACGCCTACGATAAAAAAGAAAAACGAATCAAGAAACCTAAATTTAAAACATTCGTTCATATAATAACTAAAACTTAAAAACAAAAATAATTCATATTCACAAGAATATAATAATCTTCGTAATAAAAATTTAAGTAAATACAATATCAACAATGATTTTCGAATTTGGTTCAATTGAATAAATATGTCAATTTTTTCCATAACGTCAAATAGGTACTCGCTAAAAGAGGTTTTTCAATCTGAACAAACATCAAAAACATCACAGCAAAGGCATAAGTGGTCACACTCTCCCAAAAAAAATTAACAATTTTGAGCTAACTTTCCATCTGAAACTATCACCATAGTCAAACATTGAAAAACTTTTCAATTTCACATCTATATTCTCTTGTTTTGTTTCCAGGTAGTTAAATAGCAAATTTCTGAGTCAAATAGAGAAGAGTGAGACCATTTATCTCTTGACTTTGATTACATTCAAAATATTTTACAATATATCATGTAAGTGAATCTTAAAATATACTTACTATATTAATTTACCTAGTCTTTCGATTCATTAAGTATTGTATCAATATTTCACGTTAAAATAAAAAAAAATCTTCATAAAGGCACAGCAATAAAAAAATTGCACTCATTTAGGCACGAAATTCTTCCAAGAGAAAATTATGAAAAAACCAAGAAGTATTTGTGTGTTATAAAGCTTGAAGAACTATTTTTGGCTTTTTTTCTCAATAAAAAAAAAGAAATACAAAAAAAAAAAGTTAAAATTTTTTACACATACTTCTTGATAGTTACATGTATATTATGAGATATTGTCTTGAACGATATACATGTACCTACCAAAAAAAAGTTTCAAAGAAGTTTTGTATTTTTTTGACCACGGATTTCAGATGACTTTCAACTAGGTTTCATTTTCATAATTTTCCCTGCGGAGGCACATTCAGCAGCAAGCAGTTGTCGAAAATATTTGAAAAACAAAAAATATAGGGAAAAGCGGTATAAAAGTATTCACAAGTTTTGTGAATCATACAGTTGGTACAGAAAGGTATTTGGAGTAAATCATGAATCAATAATCGACAAAGGACCAAATTGAGGCTTGTAAAACATCTGAAAGAGCAATTAAACTCATCAAAAACCTCAAATAACTTTTTTAGAAATTCATCAATTACATCAAAAACTTGGTACACCATTGAAAGGTCTTGGTTATATCACGTAATTATCTTAAACAATCCACTGAGTTCAATTTAATATTTAAACCAGATGATCTAGTTTTTAAAAACACTGATCATTCAATAAATTTATGAAACATGATCACTGAATATAACGAATTTTGTTCCTTGATCTGTATGATATCATGAATATTTGGCAAATATGTAATTTTCTAAGATCATTTTTTTCAATTTGAAAACAACATTGTCTTGATTGTAGAAGCACTGAGAAACATACAATTGTTGGTAATGTTTTCTATTATTTGTTTTTGTTTATGTGTTATATATTATTTCATTTTGAATGATTATGATGGAAACAGTAAACAAACCTAGGTGAAAAAAAATTTCTCGAGAAAGGTGAAAACTTCGTCTCGAATACAATAACAGAGCTACGTTTCAGACCCATTCATCTCTTACTGGTGAATTTGTGCACGCTCAAGTATTGAGTAAAAATATAATATCACCATTTTCCGTCGCTCGTCTGTTTCAGATTCGGGGTCCTGCCTTACCGTTTGCGAATTTTTTGAATATACACATGACTTTTTGTTGTGTTGTTATTAACAATCAAAATTTCTTCACAATCATACAAAGGTTTAGGAGTCTATAAACGACTATTTTTTTATATCATCAATTGAACAAATACTGATGGCAGTGATCATGACATTAATTGAAATAATAATTCGAAAATAACCTTCGTGTTATTAGTTTCTTGTATTGATAATAAATTTTACTCTACTTGCATAAAGATATATAATTTTTGTTCCGTAGTTTTTTGAATTTGTAACCTACCACTATCTGAAAAAAAAAGGATTAATATTGGAATCTATACAAGTATAGAAGGGCAGATTTTCAATCTACCCCGAAAAGTTGCTGCATCTATTGAAAAACAGTTCTTTCTGGATAGAACGAGTCCAATTAGTCAGCAATTTCTCGTATATTTCAAATTTTGCCTATCAAACAATAATAAGAACTTATATATAATAATATAGATTCCAATATTAATTCTTATTTTTTCAGATTGTGACCCAAAAAACTACGAAACAAATATTGATCCACCATAACACAATGACGTTCAAACATTATATATAAATTTCTTTTCTGGAAAACTTTTCTACACTCAGATGCATCAAAATGTGAGCTTTCAACGAAAAATCACGTGAAAACAAACGCTTTCCCCTCAAACAAACTTTGAAAGAACAGATTCACTAAAAATTTTACAAATTACTAACGTTTCTCACTGTATATTTGCAGAGATCACCATAAAAAAAATAAAACTAATAGTTTAAGATTGAAAATATTCCTGTAGCTCGCTTATTTCCTGCATACTAACAACATTAAAATATCCATATTACAGTTACACACTCAAGTTCATATTCTCAAGACAGTTTCATCCGAACTGGCTCGTTTATAAACCAGTTTACAACGCCATATGCACTTCAAATTGCTCGGCAATTACATATTTTATTCAGATTTAAAAATATATATTATTAGCCCAGTCAAAGTTTCGAAAAAATTGTCGAATGAGAGTAAATGAAAAAGTTGCTACATAGCGGTATCTTTACCGCTATTTTAGGAGGGGGAGAGAAATTGTAGAGACGATATATTCTGATTCGTTGTACAGGGTGTTAACAGTATTATTGTGCTAATTTAAAATGGGTAGATTTCTGAAGACAAAATCTCCATGCCGCATAATTTGACAAAAATTAGAATGGATTTAATGTCAGTTAGAAACAAGTCAACAGTTCATAAAAATTGTGTCAGCGGTAATATCAAATTAAGTCACACGTCAGCCCTTTTAGCTGGATCAGCTGATACTTATTGTTCAGTGTTATCATTGTAATTTCAGCAAGTTCACTAGTTCAAAAAAATGTCATGAATTTTTTTTTATATTTTCGAATGCACCTACAAAGTTGGGAACATTAAAACCAATAACACCCTCTATTCAACTACCATCATAATAATATGAGCCTTATATTTGGGGGGGGGGGTAATATCCCTTTTACCCAAACTCATTAATCTGCCCTTGGCCAATATATAATTTCTTTTCTCAATGTACAAACGCACACATGGATCTTACCTATTTCTTAGTAGCAGGAGCCTCGGAAACACTCACAGGTTTTGTGAAGATCTTGCTAAACTGGGAGAAATTAAAAAAATCAGGGACAAGTTGTTACTGACGAGATCTGTTAGTTTGAAACATAATTTTTACCTAATTATCACTATCAATAAATATGCCAATGAAAATATTTTTTTTTGTACATTTTAGACAAAATAAATAATTGATTTGGAATCTGTTCAAGTGTAGGAAGGCAGGATTCTAGTTTACTCTGAGAAATTATGCCTGAACATTACACTGTAGAAGTCTGCCTTTCTATACCTTCATAGATTCGAAATATATGATTTTTTTCAGTTCATGGTAGGTTAAAATGAAAAAATATCCATCCACTACGAATCAAAGACTTTTTTATATTTCTTGGGGAATGATAAATGTCAATATTAACAATGAATAAGCCATAATCATGATTTCAGAATATCTATTCAATATTTTTTTGTGTGGACTGAGGAATTTGTTCAAACCTAATCATCTGCCAACCATAATGAACATGTTGGGTGCAGTGAATATTTTTTTAGGAGTACCAAATATATTCAACATCTTTTGTTAAAAATTAACGATTATATTTTATTTTACCGAATATCATACTATTTTTAAATTTGACACCGTGATTACTGGACTATAACCAGTTAAGAGATCCAAAATCTCAATTACAATTCCGAGTAACTTAACGTCATAGGCCTTGCGAGATTTACTAGGTGACACGTTGTTTCCGTGATTTGATACCCTCAGCAGCTTTGGTGGAATTAAATAAGTGTAAAGTTTTAGACAAAATTATACAGAGCAGTAGCTAATGATCAGAGATGAGATCTATATCGGTCGATCTCTGATTGGTACCTGATAGGTTGTACAGGGAGATCCAAGTCTAGGTGTCTTCTTTTGTTCGATCGAGTTCTCACATAAAAGCATTGTCTGGAAAGAAAATATATAGATCAATATTAACAAAGTGATAAAATGAGACATTGATGCACATTAGTTATAGATTGAACATCTTACCCTTAATATTGACTTCTGATTGAAAAATTATTTTAAAGAGTTTTCAAGTGGGCACATTCTGCAACCTTCAGTAAAATTTTATAAATCCAATATGGAGGTCATAAAATGGCAGACGAAAATTTTGTTTATGGGTCGATTGCATGGAGGTTCTGGAGGAGAACATTTACATTTGCAATATGGCTGTTCCAAAATGGCGAATGAATTTTATATTATGGTCCGATTCAATTGGGAATCAGAATACAGGTATTTTCGATGAAGTAAATACAGATCTGTACATTTATGAATCCAATATGGCGGTTTGAAAATGGAGGATGATTTTTTTATAGACCGATGTTGCATAAAATCGGAACAGATAATATATTTTTAGGGTTGGTCTTTTCATTTATAGATAATGTCCTTGATAACTTATCTGTCAGATATTAATATGTATTACTGTGTAGTTTATGTGATGGATAGTTATCAGAGACCTTATCTATAAGTGAAAAGACCGGCCCTTAGTGGGATAAATTATGAATTTGTAGTGAAACTGAATAAATCCAACATGACTGCTCACAAATGGAGGAAGATATTTATGTTTATGGTTCAACTAAGAACACAGTGGTTTTCAAAAGGGTTGATTACAAATCTATAGTCGAAATTTACAATTATAATATGGTGGCTAAATAATGACGGACGAACATTGTGGATTATGGTCCGAATATTCTGAAAGTTGGTACTAGATGTTTTTCGGGAGGAAACATCAGGATTTTTTGGTAAAAATGTATAACACTCTGGTTCAAAAATAGCGGAAACATTGTTTGTTTACGGTCCATTTGACTGATAATTGAAAAACAAGGGTTGTTAATAGGGTTAAACAAAAATATATAGTCAGGACTACACTAAGGCCACCCAAAGATGGCGGACAAAAATGTATGTTTATGATTCAAATATCTGAAAAGAGAAAACTAGTACTTGAGGTTTTTCAGAAGGGTACATTACATTAAATACAATGTCCCAATTTGACTGAGAGGCATATGAGGATTTTTTGGTGAAAATTTACAATATGGCGGTTAAAAAATAGCGGAAACATTTATTGTTTATGGCCCAACTTGACTGAAAATTGAAATACATGATTAGGTTAAGTTTATATCTGTAGTTGTAATTCAATATGGCGGATACAAATTTCTGTTCGAGACCTGAATATTCTGAAACCTGATAAGTAGGTACTTAGAGATTTTGAGGATGGACATTATATTCTGTAGTAAAAACAAAAAAAATATGGCGGCTGAAAACTGGCGGAAAAAATGTGTTGTCCATGGACGAAATTCACAGAAAATCTGAACACAGGGATTTTCAATAGGGTTGAAATGTATAAATACAGTATGGTGGCTCAAAATGACGCCAAACATTTTTTTTGTTTATTTTCTGAATATTCTGAAAATCGATTCTTAGGGCTTTTCATGGGGGGTTGTCACAATTATTTACTCTAAATTTACAAATGAAATGAAAATCGGAAGAGAGATTCAGAAAATGTAGTAATTTACAAATCTGTAGTCAAAATTTATAGTCCAAATATTCTGAAAAAAAATAATGATTTTTCACGAGGATTTATTAAAATTCTCCAGTGATATTATATTATTGATAGAAAATGGTATAAGATTTTTTTATGGCCCAGTTCGACTGAAAATCAAAAGTTTGAAAAAAATTAAGAATCTGTACATGAATTACCTAGTTGCAGACTGAAAATTGGTGTATGGGGGTTTTCAGGAGGGTCTGTGGTTTTAATTTTTGAATCCAATATGGCAGTCCCAAAATGGCGACCGAATTTTTTTTACAAAACAATATTTTCTGGATAGTAGAAGTAACATGAGGCTTTTCAGAGGAACAATCAAATCTGTACTTGGAAAGTATATAAACATTAAAAACTTTTTGAAAATGTTTTTTTCAATTCATATATGGAAGTCATGCTTTGTTGTCATTATTTTCAAATTACAATAAAAATATATTTATTTTGTTTTCTATGATGATGTCATTTTTTGTTCATCAGTTTTCAATAATTTCACTATTTACCCATCTCAATTGAGATTAGAGAATTTTTCATATTAGATTAGTTTCAATCATGCCCTCATATCAATGGTAAAAAAAGTTGCACTCCAGTTTTCCTTACCTTTTTACGAAACAGAACTGATAGCGTTGTGAGGCCCCACCATCTGGGTCAAAACCTTATCCAGCCACTGCAGTGGCCCATGGAGGTGCACCTCTATCCAACAAGGGGTGCTGGTGACATCTTGCCGATGGTACTCCGCCCCCCACCCTTTCACAAAGCTCATCCTTATCGTACACATTTTGGTGAGCTCGTAGGTGGCTTCGAAGCCGTGATTCACACAATCAGTCAACAACTGAGCGAACTCAGCATTGTTGAATATTCGCAGGGAACAACCCGGTGGAATTTTACAAACTGTGGAAGGGTGGAACCCATGGTGGTGGTTGCAGTTGCGCGACTGCACGAATATCGCAGAATCCGACATACACTCTGCATAAACTTCTCCGCTCACATAGTACAAGTGGACTCCCTTGCCGATGTGTCTCCTCGTGTTTTCTATGGTGGAATTTCTGTTGACATTGCTGAGCTGTCCGAGACAGAACCTGGTGCTGTTGTTGCTCGGATTCGTGAAGCCGTCCACAGTAACGGAGGTTGACTGACAGTGAAAAACTTCCCCAACTCTGCAGTTGAGCTCGTAGTAAGCTATCGAAGCCCAGTAGGGCTGTTCTTGATAAGCCACCGGCACGTTCATGGTCAAAGACGCATCATTGTTGACGTTGTTATTGGTGTTGCCTTCATCTGTGGGACTGTAAGCTGGAGGGGGAGTTCCAGCCACATTGGCATAGGGGGACTGCGGGTTGTTCGAGGAAACACTACCAGGACTGGGTACACTGGATAACGGTGAACCAGGATTCAACTGATTCATATTAAACCCATTCGAAGAGTATCTAACATTATGCGGCATGTTAGGCTCTGGCAGTTGCTGGAACTGCAACAAAGAATGTCCCGGAACAAAGTCATTATGTCTTGGCACTAGCACAGGGGGTAACACGGGGCTCTCTACACGCTTGTAGTGGTAGGGGTTGATGCAAACTTCTTTGTGTTTGGCGGTGAACGGGAATTGGCAATGTTCTATTGGTTTCAACTCGTGATGAGTTTGTAAATCAGGCCATCGCCACACACGGCAGTATATAACGTGTGGCAGGCCCTTTCTGTGTGACACTTGAAGCCTTCCATCCAAGCTCCTGGGTATTGTCACACATTTGCTTGGAGTTCCTGGGCAAGACAAAGCTCTTTCTAATTCTTCAATGGCTCCTTTTCGCTTCTTTAGTTTCTTCACCAAACTGTCTACAGCTTTTTCAGCCCATTTTTCCTCTTCATCGCCTTGTTTCCATCCAAGAAGTTTCTTAACAGCGGGGCTTGTGAAGGAAAAAAGGCTGTTCAATGTTGATATCGGTCCACTACTTGTAGACTCAGCCTCGTCAGTTTCCATGGTGAAGCTGAAAAGAAATTCTGAATTATTTTCACAAACTTCGCCTACACTTCTGCTGTTTTAGCATGCTAGATCGAAATTAAAAAACTAATCGTCGAACATAAAACAAAGTGCAAATGACTCACAAGTTATTGAAATGAGTCACATAGTATTGATAATCTGTAGCCATGTTATGTTACGAAACTGCACAGCACTCGACTCAGATGAGTTCATTCATCACACATCTGTTATGCGAGTGATACTAGCAGTACATTTCCTAGTAGTGGGTATTTATCGAGAGCAACATATTTTTTTTCATAAGCAACAAAAATAAAGCAGACATGAATGGTAGCACTTGACAGGTCATTTAGCATCTAGTGGGCTAGCGTTTTCAGGGGATTCGGGATGTTAGGCGGACTTACCTTTATTTGTATTGAAATATCCTGTATTTATAGCACACTTCGGGTATTTTTTATCACAAAAATGTCCAGAAAACACAGAAAATTCCTACGTACAAACTAGTTTCCGACGCCTGGCAGTGTGTTTCTGAAACTGGACACTTGTTAAAGGGGGCGCTGATGCGTGGGCTTTGGATTTCGCGGGAACTTTGAACGAACAAGACACATTTCTAAGTAATAGATAGTTCAGGCAGTGTTTAAAAATCAACCGATATTTACGAAAATTGCATACAAAATCACAGGACCGTCCAGTGGGTAACTGGAGGTATAAAAGTTGAGGTCTGTGATTATAGCTTTTGACCTTTATTTTAGGTACCTCCAAGAGCAATCTTTACCTCTTCCCAGAATGGCATAAGGACTAGGATTTAAAAAAGCTATTATGGATTTCAAGAGGTTTATAATGAAATAATGTTTGTCAGGGGCGTTACCACTTGAGAATTTATTGAGGCGAAAAAGGGTGTCCTGTTCTTTTCACTAATGCCTGTTAAACTGTGACAGCGACTTGGAGATTCTTTATTGTAAAAAAAATACTTTTTCAACTTACCACTGTCTAATCTCACTCCACATTACTCGGATTGTTGAAGGGTTTACCGTTAATATAATAATAGGTATATAGGTATTGTGAATATTTCCATTCAGATGGATTAATAAAAAAATTGATAAGTGGTATTCATTTATATACCTACCAACGAGAGCAGGTAAAATTTCGCTTGAAACGGTACATAGGTGGTTAGGGTACCAACCAATGCATATTTTAAGGGACGAGGTAGGTATTAAATTGATGCAAGTTGATGCAAGTTGATTCAATAATTGATAGTTATCAGGTTATTGAGGTGACAAAGTCTGCATTATCTTTCAATATTTATTTAAAATATGATCTTGGAGTTGATTCTTGGTTGAAAAAGGAGTGAAAATGTTAAACTTTATGTAAAATTCAACTCAAATTTTTCAACGAGTAATTGGTTACCTTGTATCCTGCGTTGCCACCAAATTCTTGAATTAAAACGTCGAGGAATTCAAGTCAATTTCAATGTTTTCATGAAAAATTGAAATATATTCATTTACTGTGACACGCTCAGTTCGTTGTTGAAAAAAATACTAACAAAAAAATTGTTGAAATCATGATTGAATTCAACTTGGAAGTTTTTATTCAGCCCAATATGAATTAATATAAAACGAAGCAAGAGAAGAAAAAAAAACGTCAGCTCTTAAAATAAGAATACAACAATTTAAAATAGAATATACCTACATGAAATTTGGACTACAGTGATAGATCGCAAGGACTACAAATTTAATCTGGATTTCAGCTTCCTATTAAATTCAGATTTAGAAGTGAATTTGAGACGATTGCTGTTCGTATACCTATACCGTTGTACAAAAGAGTGAAACTATATACCTATTTGTTCTGCAGTGTGGCTGAAAGAACGTGAGAGCATTATTCGTGACTTTAGAAGTAGAAGGTACTATGAAAGACGAAATTCGGATACCTAGTAGATTAATAATATTCAATCATGTCTAAAAATATTCATCATTCCCCATGTTACTGGGTAGTTGGAGATCTACGAGCGGGTAATTGATGTTTTTGTTTTTGTAAATTCTGAAAAATCCCCGGTAAAAAAATGATCTGTTTACAAATTCATAAATTTCCTTTTTTGGTCCAATCCCGCCTCCATTTTGTTCGATGTAAAACAAAGTCAGGGAAACTTTAAATAATGTTTCATATTTGTATTATTTTCAACATACAGTCTTCCAATATTTTCATCGATTTTTGTAGCTACTGTCATGTATTAAATGTGTTTGATGGTTGAGTGTATTTCACAAATAATATTGGTCCCTACGGGTTTTAGGGAGCTCTGACCAGATTTAATGATCATACAATGAGGATGAGAGGTAATAGATGAATAGCTGAATTTGTTACCAAAAATCAATGGAAAAAACAAGTCCAAATTGGAAAAAAGTGAGTTTATGATGAAACGAAAACGAAAATAAACGATACCTCAATACAATGAACGAAATATCTCATTGAAATTTTTTTCATAATATAAGATTATAACAAATATAAAACAGCATTGAAAGTTCCTCTGATTATTTTTCATATCATTAAAAATGGAAGAGGTAGAGTCGAAAATCAAATTCTACAATTCTAGTTATTGGCCAATATTTCAAAAACAATCACAGATATTATCGATCTAATCAAAGATTATTCTCGTTTCCCGAAAGAGGCAACTCTCTTCCACTTTAACTGTAGCTGTAGTGGAATCAGCTAGAAAAACGACCAAAGGAACTATTTTCTGGGTCATTTTTCCACATTTTCAAAAAAAAATGAAAATTCATGGTTTTGAAAAACTCACCACAAAAGGTTTCAATAAAATCTTAAGAGGGAGATTATTTTGAAATTGTAGGTACCTACCTACCTACTTATCTAGTTTGGTATTTTATTGTGACTTTTAACCCCTTTTCATTGAATGACTTTCCGTCCTTATACCTGCTAGATTCTAGATAGTAGCTCATCATTGAAATAGGTAAAAGGCATTAATTAAAACCTATCTTCGGTTTCTTAAAAACCAAATATGCATTTGCATTGTTTGTATTTGATTCAATAAAACTCACAAAACATTGGTAATTCAATTGTTGACCTGTGAAAACAAACCTTTTCCTCCTCCGCCACCTCTTCAAAAAATTGAAAAGTAGAAATCAAAGTCTAGCGCAAACTCGTTGGCAATCGTTGGTATTATTGTTTGCACATTGAATCGTCTTCGCATTGTTGCCACGTTTGATTTTTCTACGTAAATCATGTGGAACACTTCTAGAATAAGATCACGCCGAGATTTTTTAATACCAATACTGCTTCGATCAAATGAAAATTCGAGATGTTGTTATAACTAATTCAGAGATAAACACTGCTGGAATAGCATAACAATCAATTTCAAATAGGTACATATTCATTCTTTTTTCAAAATTTCTGTTTTCAAACTAATAGCATTTCACATACGAACTAACGGTTTTTTTCAATTATCCATTCCATTTTCATAAGCTGAAACAAGTTCTATTGAGTAACCTTTGGTGACAGATCATTTTGAGTATTTAAAAGTCCATCTCGATCAAAACTTGTAATAAATACTTCTGAGATATTGGAACTTATTTCATTGACAAAATAGAATTGTTCTCCTGAAAACCAAAATCGTATATAACGTAACGAGGGGGGTAAGTGACTCAAAACAAATCATTTGTAACAAATAAAGAAATGGAAAAAAAAAAGTTTCGACGCCAAAAATTGAACCCAGAACCTTGGGTTCATCTTACCGGATACTCTATCAACTGAATTCAGATTTGAATAATCGTTATCAGAGATATGTACTTACATCCCGTGAGTCGATTTACGTCAATCTTATAATGACATTTCTTGTATTTTCATTGAACTTTATGCTTCTAAATAATTCAATTTGTTCCCCAGTAGTCGATAAACATCAATCCTATAATGATATTTCTTGTATTTTCATTGAACTTTATGGTTCTAAATTATTCAATTTGTTCCCCAGTTGTATCTAAACTTACTTATTGTCATTTTTTCAAATAAACGTTAATTATCGTTATTTACTTATTTTACTATAAAAGTAATAGTAAATTCCTGTGAACGTTTTATAGAAACAATATTTAAACATAGACTGTCACAAATAAAATGTAATTTCAGGTAACTCAATATACACGATCTGATATTTACATTTTGTTTAATAAAATAGGTGGTGGTAGTAATAGAGGAGCCCAAGCGGGGATTTCGAGATTCACAAAAGCGCGGCAGATTAATATATAGAGGGATACCTTGTACCCGGTTAAATACTTCCACCATATATGAGCCCTATATATATGGCCGACCTTCAAGGATAATGGATCAGATTAATAAAAAAAATTGATCATCTGAATTTCTCGAGGGCGTCAGGTAGGGTGAGTTAGTACATCCTGAAACGTGTATATTCCACTAATCTGACAATTCGAGAGTGACCTAAAGAAGGAGAAGAGGCTACAAAGTTATAAAAAAAAACGTGATTTCGACATTCTCGAGCGTGACTTATTTCATTTTTATTCTGAAGAAAATAGTTCAAGAATTGCAATTGCAAAAAATATATAATCTGACGATTTCCACAGGCCAAAATAATAATAATAATTCATCGATAGAGTTTAATGTGTGCAGCTACGTGACAGTTGATCAAACAGACCCGTTGGTGGCACGATATTGTTTACAACGAATATCCAACGTTTAAAATTTTGAAAATTTAATTGCTTATATAATTATTTCCTTATAAATGAAAGTATTCTACTAAAAAAATGATATACTTTTTTATTTGCATGCTTTTTCCTGAACTTTTCAATTGATTAGGTTCAATGAAAAAAAAAAAAATGAAAAAAATTCAAATTGGTAGAATATGCGAATCCCTCCATATAATCGGCAGATTATAAGACTGCAACTTCTAGGGCGTAAAGATGAACCATATATATCTTAATCTGACGCGCTTGTGTATTTCAAAATGTCGAATTTTTCTTCACATTCTAATAACGGCCGCGAGTCGTATAAGAGCTTTTTTTTAGGTTCACTTAACATCTCCTCAGAAAATCTGACGCGCTCGAGAAACATTTTTTTATGTAGGACATAGATGATATCAATATCAGACGCGCTCGAGTATGTCCATGCAATTTTTTTTACATTTTTGAAAATCTATAGCCGCTCCCCCCACCGATGAAAAGGTATACATTATATAACATTTCTTTCTTTTCATCATCTAAGCTTCGCAACCCAATAGGTCTCTATGACGCTCGAGTAAA
Source organism: Zygogramma bicolorata (assembly GCA_032362365.1). NCBI lineage: Eukaryota > Metazoa > Arthropoda > Insecta > Coleoptera > Chrysomelidae > Zygogramma > Zygogramma bicolorata. Next base: position 260,067 of record JAVJAQ010002166.1, on the reverse strand, counting down.
TCCCGATTTAGCATCGTGGGCTCCCCTACTATAGGAAATATAGTGTACACTTCTACGCCTCGTGCTACAATATTTCCGCCCACTCGTGTGATAAATGTCAGTTTCCTCACTAATGATGTAATATATCATTTTCCGCTATTACCACTGAAATATAAACATTAACTCAAGATTTTCATTTCCACTGAAGGAGCAGTCTCAATTCCCGTGTTTATTGAGCATATTATTAAAATTTTGATATATCAAACTAGCGTAGCTAGGACGGCGTAAAAATAAAAAATATCTCCATTGACAGATTGAAATCTGTTAATGACATATTTCAATCTGTCAATGGCGTATTGACATATTAAAATCTGTCATGTTTCATTTTTACAGTGACTCTAATATGCCGTCGTACGTAGCAGTTCAGTTGTCAAAGTGAAAAAAAAATCGACTTTGGTGTCAGAAAATAGACGCTGAATTAAAATTCCAGATGAACTTTAAAATGAATAGAAAAAAGAGTGAGAATTTAGGTGATACTGATCAGAACAAATGCCTCAACTGAAAAAATATGTCTTTATCGACATCAAATTACGAATGATTTTTTATTGTCACGTAGGTATGGACCATTTTGAGAAATATCTATCGAACTCAGCTTATTTTATTGATGGAATAAAGTCAAGTTATTCCAAATGATCGGAAACTCGAATATTCGGACGATTTTTAATGGAACCAATCAGCAAACGAGCGAGTATAAAAATAAACAAATTCGAATGAAAAATTATCACCACGTTATCATTATCTCTCATTAATATCGAAATGCAGTTATCAGAAGCAAAGCAAGATACATTTCTGCAACGTACCCACTGGATATACTGGGCCTCCCAATAAAAATATTACGAATCTTTTAAATTTCAGATATTTCCAACAATTCATATCGAAATGACAACTTTAGTTATCGATCATAATTGCACGAGTGCATAAAAATTATCGATAATTTTGCAAGAAAGCGTGATATCTAAAAATTGCAAGAGTTTATTTTCATATTTTGGCGAAAGTGCCCGAGTCCGAAGGACGAGGGATCTTTTACAAAATATGAAAATAACCGAATGCAATTTGTATATCACGCTTGAATGCAAAATTATCTGGTCATTTTTATGCACGAATGTAATTCACTGGAATATTTCACGAATAAAGAAATTCTCAAGGAAATGTTATTTTTTGTTCATTTATACTTTCCTCTATAGATTGTATGGAGCAGTCACCAAAACGCGAAATGTTTTTTTTATTTTTGAAGTCTATCTGACATTTATGTGTGTTGTTTACTGACATCTAGCGATACGGTTTCAAATGTGTTGTTTTGGTGACTTGATACAATGCAATTACCGCTGTAAGTTTCCGATAATTGCATTGCTCTTATGGGACATTTTATATATGAGGAAAATATCCGCTATAACTGACATATACTGTAAGTGGCTAAATTATGGAACACATTTGTTATTTCCCAAACAATACGCTTCTGACAAAAATCTTGAAATTGGCCAGTTTTCTTCTTTAAATGCTGATTCTGAAGAGACCACGAAACCTGTTCTGATTTGGTGGTAAAAGATGGCTTTTTCAAATGGAAAAAGATGTCCTGTGGAAGTCATCCAGAAGGACTTTCAATAACAAACCCAGTGATAATACTATCACTTTGATTTATTTGCTCAGGGTGAGTGAGCAGAAATTAAAATTTTATCTAAGAAAAAATGCTTGGAGGAAGTGATTTTTGGCTTTTTCTTCTCAAAACAAAAGAATACAAAATCTCTATAAAAGTAGTAGCATCCAATATTCAGCAAACAAACTCCATATTGATATTTGTGAATTATTCATAGACGTTTGCAAGTCTTTCACGAAAAGAAAGAGTTTATCTCATTTACCAGAATGATTTCTCCACCCCCCAACCAGAAGGGACAATTCAAAAATGAAAATAACAAAATATTTGGAGAACTATAGTGATAATGTATCCAATGATCAACAAGGAATCATCTTGAAAATGTTTGGCCTTGGGAATATCAGATATTTCCGTTCTTTCCGAAAATATTCAGTCAGAATTTTTTTTTGGGAAGCCCTGTAGTTTGCTCCTATCAGTTTGCCGACCTTTCGCAGTCTGGCAACACCGCCATTCAGCGCGAGCATGTGAATTTCGGTAATAAACGATCAATAATACTAAGTATGAGTGAAGTAGAGTTTTTAGTGATTTCGGTGAAAAAATAGTAATGTCAGGTGCGACAAAGGTGAGTGAATTGTTTTGCATGAAAATCACCAGCAGGCGTATTAGATCGAATCGTGTAATACTCCAAGATCTTCCATCGAGAACACAGAGTTTATCTATCGAATTTCCCTATCTGGGATCATGTCATTGTGCAAAAAACCGGTTGTTTTTCGATTGTTTCGTCTCTGAATCGTTACGTATGGATTGCCTTTTATTGGTATTGACAGGAAGACACAACAATACAGCATTCAACGAAGGGTTGGGTATTATATCTGAGGGTATCACCGCTGGGAATAGTTTCAGGAATGAGGGGTTGCAACAATAGGGTCAACAGATTATTGACATTTGGCTAATGCAAAGTTCTCGAGCTCCCATCCCTTGTGATTATTCAAATTTGTCCTGTTATTGAAGTAACAACTGTGGATATATTGGGAAAATCTTCGATTTTTGATCCCTAACAAAGCTGTCATGGTTTAGTACTGCTTTTTTATTGAATTGTTGCGACTAGATGGAAATCTCAGATCGATTACTTTGAAAAATGTGTCGAGATTTGCCTGAACTAGTTGGTAGAACTGCTAAACGGAACAAAAAATAACTATGCACATTTCCAAGACATTCTGATATTATATCACAATAGCAATAAGTACCTATTAATAATCAAAAGAGCCTGGAAATCAAATCAGAGTCAAGACTCGAATATTGGGGAGGGTATTGTAGCCATGTTATGTCAGTATTTTGATTACGAAATTCAGTAATGGGGCTGCAAGGAATGTCTCAAAATTACGCTTTTTGTTGATGCCAAAGTAGCAGTCAAAGTTTCAAAATCCTTTCTAAGAATTATTGTAAACCGAATATACATCTAAACATCTTAATCTAAACCTAGGAGGCTTTGATCTCTGATTTGTCTCTTTTGAGGTGTATTTTTGTTTTATGTGGTTGCCAGTACTTATCACAATGTTCTAGTGAGATTTTTCCATTTCGCTTTCCGAATGCAAAGTACTAGATTCAAAATATGATGTGTAGTTTCAATTACTATTAGCTACCAAGATTTAATTGAATTGCTATTCACAGGAAAACGCGATAAAAGTAAACATTTTTGAAATGATGATAAAACCGGGGATAAAATGGACGATACTATCAAAATGACACTCTCACTTGATTTTCAAAAGAATATATTATTATTATGAAAATACGAGAACCATCGTTGTTGTGTCTACTATCTAGATGTTAACTGCTTTTTATTTGACAAAGAGAACCAAGTATTCTTCGAGTTTAGTTAGAAATGAGCATGTAAGGGTTACTTTTCAACAATTATCAATAATATTAGGCAAGGGTACGTTTGACCTACATAAGATAGTTATGAAAAATTTCCAGCTGCGGAGCATGAAACCGAAGTCAAAAGCAAATCACGGCACGCAAGTAATACCCTTTCAAAGGTCATTAAAAGGGCTTATTCCACCTTTTTTGAATAATAAAACCAATACAACACACATTTCTTTAGTCGCCTCGCCCCCCTCTGCAACTTATTTGATAATTTTTCATGGAAAATGAAAATAGGTTCGAAAAAAGATTTCAAATAAGTGAGGTGAAATGAATTCTAGGACATAAACCTGTTTTAATTTTTTGGTAAAAATCGTGTGTTACGATTGAAGCAATCTTAATTTCGTACAAAAAAATAATATGCTTCTTTCCTGACTCGCTATAATTTGGGAATGAAAGAAGAGCGCCGCCTTCTGACTTTGATTTTTGTACAGTGGCTCAAAATGACTCAAAGGTTTTTTCAAAAATATGTGCTGTAGTTTGAACGAACCTTTACAAAATATAGAAATATTGACCTTTCTGCTTGGTTACCAGAATTTTTTGAGCATTAGTTTCATTCCGCTTTCTACATATTGCCGTTCAAATCAGGTTTTCCCTTCAATTCTGTAAGAATGATTTTGGTACATAATTTATTCTTTGATAATAATCTTCCAGAAAATGATGATAGTTTCAGAAACTGTACGACTGGATAGAATAATTGACTGACGCTCAACCTTGGGAAAATGACGATTGTTTATGGATTGATCACTTTTATTGAACCGGGAACTGCTTGTGAACAGTTGATAAAAAAATCATAATATAACAATGAAAAATTTAAGAATTTCAATTTAAATGAGCAGAAATGGAATGAAAAGCAATATTGAGAATGAAAACCCAATAATAAACTTATCCGGTTAAAAGACCTAATTAAAATAAAAGGCATTGATTTGTTGAAACTTTTCCTAGAGATCAATTACCCTAACACCAAACTAATATTTTTGCACTCGACGCGCGTTTCGCTAACAAGGTTAACATCTCCAGGAGAAGAAAATTGATTTTCTACTTCTGAAGATTTAACCTTGTTAGCGAAACTCGCGTCGAGTGAAAAAATATCAGTTTGGTGTTAGGGTTATTGATCTCTAGAAAAAGTTTCAACTCTTACACCAAAGGTTCGAATGTCATCGTTTATTCATTGATTTGTCAACAAGAAAATTGAAATAGAATCTGATGAATAGATAAAATCGAAAAATTGAAATAATCAGAAGATGAAATGGTGATGAGCAGAAATTTAACGAGAATGGTGCTGAAATAAATATAAAAATGTCATGAAATCAATAAAATGGAACAAAAATAGTGGAGGAGAAAATAAAAAATATTGGGGCCAAGTTTTATGTTGTGTACTCACGACGTTTAGATTACTGGTATCCAAAATCGTCTTCGGGTGATCTTATATTTTTATTTTTTATATTTATTTCAGTATTATTTTATATATTACGTTTTTTTTCATTTCAATTTTCCTATTCATATTTTAGTACCCTTTGAGCATTTTAATTTAGATTTTTGACTCAATTGTTTTTCGTATTTCTGCTCATTTAGGTGGAATAATTACTAAAATTTTTGCATTTCAATGCTTTTGTTTGGATTCTACCAGAGAACTTCATTCTTTCATAGAAAAACGTCAGAGCAAGGCGAAAAGTCTCGTGTATGTAACTATGTAATTAACATAAAAACCTCAATTGCCCGCTGACGATTGCATTGCGACGTTCGAGGCAATTTGCATGGAATAATCCACTTGCTGTAGGGATAATTATTTGTGGTTTCCATTCAAGTTCATTGGCTTCGAAGCTCCGTACAGGTTAACAAATTCGAAAAAATCGCTGGAAGTGTGCCGTAGTCACGAGTAATGCCTCTACATTTACAGCTCCATCTACTCTGTGTCTAATATTTTTCCGACAGCTCTTAGCCTATCACCATACTATGTAGGTACAGTGGACGCCGGCCTAAAAAATATGTTTAAAGGTGATTGAAATGATGAACTTTGAATTTATGATTTTTTTTATAATTTTTCGTAATTTTTGCTTTACCGATTTGGACAATACCTCATATTTCATATTTTTGACGAATATGAGATCTTCATGCCATATCTAGTACAATAATTATAAATATTTTTGAAAAATAATCACGTCTAAGAATTCGTCTTTCAATTTTTTTATTTCAATTTTTTCAAATTTTTTCATGAAAATAAACAAATTATACTTGAAGTTTTTAATATGATAGACTTGACCGCGTTCATTTTTTGTGGCAACAGGTCAATAAAATAAATCATTAAATTCCGGTATTTATCGAAAATTCAAAATCAGATTCAGGTTTCGTCCAAACGAATGAGTCAGCATTCTAAGAAAGAAACAGTTGAAACTTGGTGGAGAAAGACGGCTAAAAAGTGAGCAACTTTATGTAAGGCGTTTTTGGAAATTTTCAGGAAATTTTTGAAGAACCATTAGAAAAAATGTCAAATTCAACAAGTACAGGAAATGATAACCGAAGTAGGGTTTATGTTTACTCATTTTGATGAAACTATTATTTTAATTTACTGAATATGCGTGAACTTTTTAGTATGTTCATCAATGATGTTATTATACGGTTAAAGCCGATTTCACCGACTTTTTCTTATGAGACCATCGAGAAAGGAAGTCTTTAAGATAGGTGAGGGTTCATTATTGGGTATTTAATAATCTCTTAAATTGTGGTGCCATCGCTGCAGTGCGTTAAATGACCTTTATTTACAACTATAATGCTGTCATTACTTACGTCATTGAAGGTTGGGAAGTGTCACATTACACACCTCTACTTCCCGCCCTCATTTCATCTTCTCTAGACTTTATCTGTCATTTATTGACTTTATCTGACATATATTTATATTGGTGACAATTGTATACCCTGTAGTCACGGTAATAATATATCTACTTATTCTGAGAAAGTCGCGTTCTTGGTAATTTGTATTTAAATGTAATATTTTTGATATTTTCAGAACGAAACAGAAAATTATTGATTTTAATCGAAATATGATGGTTTTGAATAAAATAGTATACAAACCTCGGTAGGAAGTTTCATTCATGTCTCGAGATCATAGCTTACCTTGACCTGATTTTTCTATTGATATTCCATAACGTGTATTTCCATTGAAGGGTACTAATTTCTGTTATTGAATTTGAATGTACCTCTCAAATAGAATATCATAACTACTTTTCGAAAACTTTTTTTATTTGATACCAAGAAATATTAACATGGATATTTATCTCCAGTCTTTTATAACCTATCTTCTACAATATTCCTCGAATCTTGAAGGTTCATCCTTTTGCTTGATACCAAAGATAAAAATACCTCCGTCCTTGTTGCTCACAACTTTTGAGTGCGAGTGTAGTGCCCCTATTTCCCCGCCATGCACCGTATATTCTCAGGTGCGGCTGCCATCTTCGCGTTGATCTAATCTGCGAGAAAATATCCGCATAACATTACATTAATAGCCGATTGATCACTCGATATTTTCCGCAGTTCCTAGTTGGATTCGATGCGCAAATAGACAACTAGGATAACTATTAGTACGGGAAAAAGGGGTTTCCAACTTCCAACTTTTATAGTATCACTACTATGGTTCGGGCTTGAATGCCGTCGTTTTTTGGAATTTTTTCCTGACGTTTCGCTGGCGCGAGTGGCTAGCTTCTTCAGAGGCACATACATCTTGAGTTAGACTCCTATGACGAATAACTCAAGATGTATGAGCCTCTGTAGAAGCTAGCCACTCGCACCATCAAGACCAAGACCAATACTACTACTACCAATACTCGCGAAACCCTAAATCATCATATGAAGAGACTTGGACTGTCGAAAAATTTGGCGTGTCGCCGTCTCTGTTTAGAAAATCATGAAACAGTAGGGTATATACGAGGGGAAAGCAGCTTCATTAAATCGCGTACATCAAAATATATTGAGTCTTCTGAGTCCCTAAATCCTTCAGTTTGAGTCTTTCAGTCATTGGGTCTTTGGATTAAATCCTAATATAAGTTGAAATTAGATCGGTGCTTTGAACTCCGGAAAGAATATGTTTATAATCATACAATTCTCAGAGAACATAACAAAAGGGTGGGAGGAGTCAACTTGTCGGATCAACCGCAAGCTGATGCCTCGGTAAATGCTAAGGATGAAACGATCGATGTTATTCTAGGGCAGAAACGGTAATAAAAATATCTTTCGAATAAGATGAATCCGAAGATGAATCGCTACGTATTTTTCGGTGTTCCGGAGAAGTGAGCAAGTTGGTTTGTGAAGTTCATACACAGTTAAATAAAACCATTGAATGATTTGGATATAGAGTATTGAGTACTCAAACGCAATTTGGTTGAAGTAACATTTTAAAAATTTGAGGAAGTTGGAAAACTTGAATTGATTTGAGATGAAAAAAAACATTGGGATACGCATAATAGAAAAAAAAATCGAGAAAAAATATGAATGAAAATCAGAATATCATCGATCAATTTCATCGCAGTTGACCCGATGATTGTGGTCTCTAGGCATTTTTGTGGTACACCTCTCACTCTCAGGGGCTGTTTTCAACAGATCGGCTGAAATTTGGAATTCGTCATTGAAGGATGTATTTTCCAGATCTGATATCTCCAAAAGCTGAGGGAAAAGCTCAGTAAAAGCAAATTTGTATCATCGGTATTTTCTCTTCTTTGGTGCATGCGATGTTTCTTGAGCATTCAAGGTTTTTCCTTCCATATGATCAGAAAGACTAGAGTTAGAGTTGAAATTTTATGGTAGAAATGGAGTCAACAAGTTCGGTTCAGATAAACAGGTTGTGTTAGTTTTGTAGGTAGCGCGTATTCATTTCAGAAACGGTTCACTCTAGACCGATATTTTGGATTTCCGCTAGAATTTTCGTTGCCTACATTTTGAGTTTGAGTTGAATGAGGTAGTCATTTCCGTACAGAAATATCGAAAGACCTAAAGACCAGCAATATTTACAAGGGGGATATGCTTAAATGCTCCAACCTCATAGTTACAACCTTCCGAACGTTCCTAGTATTTTCAGTCTTTATGATTGAATATTGAGTCTTTTCAATCTTCAAGATTGAATATTGAGTCCTTTCAGTCTTCATGATTGGGTATTGAGTCTTTTCAACCCCACTATTTTGAGTCTTTTAAATCTCGTACAAATTCAACCTTGATGGTTCCCCCCTCGGGTATATACTTTGTGCCTGCTCCGCCATCGGACCTGAAAGGTCACTTTCCAAATATACTGATCTGCTTCGTCAAGAAGCTAGGTTTATTTGCTGAGGTATGATTCAAGTGTGAGCTACAATAAACCCTCATGGGTTGCAGTTCGTACCTACCCTACCTATACCTACCACTTTCCAAGAATATCTGTAGATCCGCGAGGATTCCTTCATGAACTTCCTTGCCGACTTCATTTCTGGGAGGTTGCGCCACCAATCTTGCAATTTTCCTTGCATTCATGACTTGATGGACATCTTTATACATGCTTTCGATAACCCAAGATGCATAAAAAATTACGTTAAGTGATATGCTTTCGTTTAGTCAAATCCTTTCGAATTCAGACACATATTACCAGAACAAATTTGGGCATACCTCATCCTTGTGAAAACCAAAAAGTATTTCGCAACCTTACTGTGGCGGTTGTTTACCCCAATTATGGAAAAAAATGATGGATTCGAGAAAACTGTAGAAACTACAAATTCAGAATACTGTATATCGACGAGCTGATGACAACTTCTCCATTCTTGAATCGTTCGATACGAACCAACCAATAATAAAAAACTATCTCGCTACCACATTACAATACATTTCCTGTGCAAGAAGCAGTTTTCTTCGGAATATCACCTACCATCTTCTTCCTTTCACTGAATATTTCCCTCATATATAAAATGTCCCATACCCAGCCAACACAGTTACATCGCAGAGACGTCCCTGCGATATCACGACGAGGCGTGTGACGTCCCAAAACTTGTCGCAGGGAACTTGCATTTACGTCGCTCACATGTCGCGATGTCACACTCAGGCGACATCGCCTGTGACACAACTGCGACAAGTTTTGTGACGAAATTGCGACAAGTTTTGTGACAAAATTGCAACAAGTTTTGTGACGAAATTGTGACAAGTTTTGTGACAAAATTGCGACAAATTTTGTGACAAAATTGAGATCAATTTTGCGACGTAATTGCGACAAGATGTGCGATGACTCTGCGATTTATTTCGCTATCAATCTGCGACGTACTTTCTGCCTTTAATATGTGGGATATATTCTGATATCTATCCAGAAATATTGGCAGGCCTGTATTCTGTATCATTGATATTTCATGGATACTACCAGAATTATATACACTGGACATCATAAGAGCGACATCTACTGGACATCATAAGAGCGATATCTACTGGATGTCACAAATATTACATCAACTCGATATCGCAATAGTTACTTGCCAAATGTGTACATCGCAGCGACCTAACAAAAGTAATGTCCCAGTGTTACTTGATAGTGACATCGCAGGGATGTCATGTCACAGATGTGTTGGCTGGGTAAGAGCAATGCAATTATGGAAAACTTACAGCGGTAATTGCATTGTATCCAGTCACCATAACAACACATTTGAAACCGTATCGCTGGACGTCAGCAAACAACACAAATAAATGTCAGATAGACTTCAAAAATAGAAAAACATTTCGCGTTTTGGTGAGTGCTCCATACAATCTATAGAGGAAAGTATAAATGAACAAAAAATAACATTTCCTTGAGAATTTCTTTATTCGTGAAATATTCCAATGAATTACATTCGTGCATAAAAATGACCAGACAATTTTGTATTCAAGCGTGATATCTTATACAAATTGCATTCGGTTATTTTCATATTTTGTAAAAGAGACCTCGTCCTCCGGACTCGGGCACTTTCACCAAAATATGAAAATAAACTCTTGCAATTTTTAGATATCACGCTTTCTTGCAAAATTATCGGTAATTTTTATGCACTCGTACAATTATAACCGATAATTCAATAGTTTCAATATTTTTTGACAGAAAGGATTTATATTTCCAAGTGTAAAGCCGAGTGTAAACCAGACCTGCAATAATAATTGCCGCGATAAGTATTGCGAACTGTAAAGCGGATCCGAAATTGAATATACAGTACTTTTCAGATAAAAGTATCCACTTTTAATAACTTTTGTAATACTGGTATGTAGGAAAAATCCAAAAACACATCAATTTATTGAATTTATTTTTTGAAGTAGCATAAATAGCACAGTTAAAAAGATTACTGTTGTACAACCCATTTTATTACAGGCAAATAAGGTGAAAGTAAAAAATAAGTAAAATTTGTGCTATTAAAAGAAAAATTGTTTATCTCATAAACTAACCACTTTAACCTACAAGTATTATACATTTTTGAAATCAGCTCAAAGAGGAGTATCCAAATTTTACATGAAAACTATGAGAAGTAATTTAAAAAAAACAAGGGATGATGCTAGGGGTGAGGGGGTGGCTTTTCCAGTAAGTTTAAATGGGCCATAATGCTTGCCCCTTCCAACATAAATTGACGTGTTTTTGGATTTTTCCTACATACCAGTATTACAAAAGTTATTAAAGGTGGATACTTTTATCTGAAAAGCACTGTATAAATATTTTTCCACGTTCTTCCCAGTCCCAGCTACATTCGTACCCACCCGATTGAAGGAAGTCCGTCTGGTATACATCAGCCGCTAATAACAGCACCGACGGAGATAAACACATATTCATTCAATTTTCAGGCAAGCATGGCTAATCGCATTCGCTCAATTACAATAAAAGTTAGCTTCGTGCACTTCGCGGTGTCTTCTTCTTTTTTCTTCGCGTCGGCACTTCGCCTTGTTGCTCTCATCGCATGGGTTACCGCGGTCACGTGGGCGAACATTCAAAACGAAATGGTATTGACATAAACACGTTATGGTAGATTCTGTATTTTGCAGCGGCGCGCCTTGCCCATATATGGGACACGGATGGGAATAGGGAATATGCGTGATTTTTTTGTTGTGTCATGAATTAACCATTTACATATTCATGAAGTATGAAAACATTTGAATAGGCTTGAGCATATTCAAGTGAAAAAATTTGAGCAGTTCAAACGTGATCATTTAGCGCGAGCTTAAGATGTGTCAAGCGACGTTTCTCATTTTTGTTTATTCTGAGCGTTTTAGCACAGTATATCAGTGCTTTTCAAACTTTTTGAATACACGACCCCTTTCAAGGAAAAAAATTCTGGCGACCCCCTTGGACAACAGAAAGACAAAAAATAGTAATGTAATTAAAAGACTACATGTAATTTGTGACTTTCTCTATTTAGGTACCTATATATTCTAAGAACTAACGTTCACTTCAATAGTGGACATCAAAACTAAAAAAAGGCCTCAATTAGAAAACGATTTGATTGTGAATATTTCAATAATAGCACCACGATTTGAAAAATAAACAGGCACATCCTTCTCACTGAAATTGTGTTTTACTGTAGGTAGTGAATCATGTAGAACCTTTACTCATTTTCTTTTGCCGGCGACCCCCCCAGGAAGGCTCCGTGACCCCCCTGTGGGTCGCGACCCACAGATTGAAAAACACTGCAGTATATTATAGCCATATATTATAGTCCCGGTATACCGTAGCCATACAGTAGAAACACTCAAATGTCAATCCTTTGTTCTCGAGAGTCAAATTTCTGTGACCTTCATTCTGTGCTCGGGGTGTGTAATGCCATTTTGTGGCGGTAAATTTGAATGTACGGGATAGTAGTGTCAAATCAGTATGTTATTGCATATCATAAAATTAATATTTTGTCTTGGATAACGTTTGAAATAAATGTAAATAATCTGAAAGTCTGAAGTACTTACAATAGCTACTTCACTTTTCTGTTGCTTTTTTTCTCCAATCCATGATTGTTTGGAAAGGTATATTCGATGACCAGGAAATAAAAAGCTGTCAAGAGGATGTTTTATTCGCAGCAGTTTCAAATATGTACAAGATATATTTCTTACATTAACAATCTAGTAAGGGCTATAAGTGACTTAAAATGGTAATTTTCGATTTATTAGTTTTGTTTTTTTTTTCAAATTCCTATTTGCAAATTTCAATGTGTAGAAAATTCTAGAACAATTCTTTCTCAAAGTGACATTCACACAAGCGATAGTTGTTATAGAGAGCTTCAGAAGATTTTCAAGTAAATTCTCTCGGTTACATGCCTTAAACCATGCCTCACACAGTGCCTCACCATGCCTCACAGGAGTTATTGGTAAAATTTCGTTAATCGGGCTCCGCCCCGAAAATGAAAAATTTCTGGTGGAACTTACGTATTTTTCCCTCCTGAACGAAAAATTCAAATTAAATTTTTGGGGCTTTCAACTCGTTTCGGAGATACGGCCCCAAAAGGCAGGAAATCGGGGTTTTACACCTATGTTTGTTTCTCAGCCAATTCCGCTAGAAATTCCTCCTTCTTTCTATCAGCACAATATACACATACTATACCACCCTTTTAATCACTTTCCAACCGAATTATACGCATTTTTTCATTTTTCACTAAAAAACTCCAAAATGTAAATCGTCGAAAGAATTCGAGGTTAGTAAAACCTCGCTAACCTCGAATTCCTAAGACGATTTACATTTAGAGTTTTGTAGTGAAAAATGTTTATGATTCGGTTATATTGTTGTTTGGTTTAATATTAAGGTGTATTTTTATAGAGCTGATATTTCGACGCAAATTAGCTTCTATTTGAAGTTCTGCAATTTGTAAAAAATATATGAAAAATTCAAAGAGCTACTAATCTACAGAACACTAATGGCTATTACCCTTTGACATCCCACGGAAACCTCAAGAGATATGATAATTTGTCTCTAGCCTTCGACAAACATCCGCTATAAGCACACACTTTTCCACCTTAGTAGTTGGCCATAATAATTCAAAATACAATATTGTTACGAATCTCCTAGCGCCGGCCCTGACGAGATCGTAAACGCAGATGAGGGATCGCGTCGTAGCGAACGTCACTTTCCAGGAACCCGTAAACCGCGTGTGGAGAACTCGCGAAGATTCTTCATAGGCGTACGCAGGTATATATACGGGACAGACTTCGTCGCGGGCAGAGTTAGTTAAGTGGCAAGTTTTATTCAGAGCTAAGTGGCGAAAGTAATTGGGAGCTGAGTGGAGCAGAGCTTTGTGCGGAAGTAGAATTTGTATAACAGAGAGTTTGTATAACAGAGAGTTTGTTTTAGAGAGAGTTTATCAGAGCGTTGGATAGTGAGCGGAGCAGTTAAAGTGATTGTATTGTGTTGTGACAAAGAGTTATAATAAAAGTAGTTTAGTGTTGTTTGGTGTTTTAATCATCGAACCCAAGGATAAATCGTAACAATATTTTAACACACATTGACGCTCATTAATCAAGTTGATTGATAACACCTCGACATGTCAAACTGCTGAAGTTGGTGTTCTGTGGCGAGTGTCTCTACTGTATGGTTATGGTATACTGGGGTATAGTAGAGACACTTGAATGTCAATCCTTTTTTTCAAAGGAAAAATGTTTGTGACTTTCATTCTGTGCTCGGGGTATATAATGTCATGTTGTGGCTGTGAATTTACATTTACGTGGTACTGAATAGTATTGTATGTCATTTTGCATGTTAAAATGAATATTTTGTATACAATAACGTTTGAAATAAATGTGAAATTTCTCAAGTATATATAAAGATGAAAAAATAAACGTTATTTGCTAACAAACTCACAGAACGATGAAATTAAGTTGAGATGTGAAACTGCCGAAGTTGGTGTTCTATGGCGAATGCCTCGACTGTATGGCTATGGTATACTGTGGTTTTGTGTTGTTCGCATAAACATTGGTGGGGGCTTGATACTATGAAGATTTTGTGATTTTTATTTATGGGAAGTCATCGACTTTATGTTGATGTTGGCACTGCCTTGTACTGACGAGTGGCCAAATACCCGAAACCGGTCTGCAATTGTGTCCGTCCCTATAATTGAAAATCAATCCCTTCATTTGTATCACCAAAAGTAAATGCAGGATTTTCTTCTGTACTGCACCGGTCGGATATAATTCAATACCCTTTGTGGTATTAGCCAGGGGAGTAGTTGTTTTCTGACAGTTGCTAGCCAAAACCTACTGTGTAGGTAGATTTGAGACTGGCCTGATCGAATTGTTTCAAAGATTTAACGCCAGTCTTCAACTCGAGTTACTTTTAATCTCAGTGCGTTTGATATGTCCAACTTATTTCGGTATTGAGGGCTCACTAAAAATTCGCCCGCGACCCACCAATGGGTCGCGACCCTTAGATGGGGAAACCCTGATTTACTTCTTCTCCCCAGGATGAATCCACATTCTTTCACTCCAGGATGTTCTCTTGTTAACCTAAAGAAAGAGAAAAAATTAAAAACACATTCTTACAGAGTATAGTAGTTAATGAACTGATAATTAGTCCCTCCCAGTGTCTCCGCCGCTGTAATTTTCATAGTGTTGTTAACTTTTTAAGCATGCCATTCAGTTTGAATTGTGACCGCGTTTGTGGAAGTTGCATTTGTTTTGGATATATCGATAGTGTGCGGTGGAGACAAATATCGGCGATAAGGCATAGTTACACAGTAAGGGCAGTGGCAGGTATTTCCTGTACTATCGAAGTGGACTAGGTCACTAGATTCACCGGCTTGGGATATTTTGAATCCGGTGAGTTTGGACATGTCGTTGGTTGTTGATGTTGTTATTCAGTTGTTTTGAGTAGGAAAATTTGTGATTTCAACGGGACGGTAAACAGTTTAAGCTGTTGTTATTTGTTTGCTAGTCGAGTAACTTACAATATATGACTTGAGTAAATGTTGACGGTTTTTTTCATATCTAATCAATAGGAAATTTCTGAATTTGAATTCCTAAATGTTGAGCCTCATCTGATGATGATAGTACTGAAATATTTTTTTCATATGCAGCTAATACGGAACAGTTTTTATTACTAGCTAACACATCTAACTTGCCAAATGATAAAAATGTCTAACGAATCAATACGCGCAACATTATTTGATTTGTGTTATATCACTCCATAATTAATATATATTTTTTTTTTCGGAAAAAACTATAATATGAAAGTTGACACCTCATATAAGAATTGAAAAAGAACTATTACCTTTCAAAAAATCAATAAAAAACAATTACTTACATTTAATTGTTCCAGAATGCTCTGAGAATTTATTTTATAAAAATGGGCATACATAATCGTAATCATCCCATAAAAAAACAATAAACACGGAAAAAAATATGTCCCAACAATGTGAATAAATCCTTACAGTCTCGCTATTGAGGATCAAGAGCAGGTCTAACAATCCTTAAACTCATTGACCTCCATGCTTAACAGGAAATCGAATTTCAAATGTTCGTCATGAAAATGTAGAATTTGAATATTTGCAATTGAATTCGTGCCTCTCTATGAGCAAGTGGGTTTTTCCATTATGAAAACTACTATGTTCTTTCGTGCATGTTTCGGATGTTCTTTCAGTTTGACCTACATTCTACATAAAATTTTAAGCACGATCCAAGCGGCTATGTGACACTGCATTTTTATCCTTGTTGAATATGTCTCACAAGTTCCATCAAGATAATTGAGTCCAGTATATCCTCTTTGTGTCAACAACCATATGTGTTCAGTGAATATTTCATTATATGGGGTCAGTTACGTCTATACATCGATAGTTATTGGTCTAAATTCCTCCCCAACGTACTGTTCACATTTCAAGAATATTTTGGATTTTATCGAATTTTCTGCAATAAACATAATTAATATCCCACTTCATAGAGTATTTCCATTAGATGGAAACTTCCTAGGTCTTTCCATACGAAATACAAGTATCCGTTGGATTCACCTCAACTTCCACAATATTTGAATAGTTGATTACTGAATGTTTCCTGATGTATAAATAATGGAAAAAATATGTTTCGATAATAATTCCATAGTTCTCAACGATTAACAAATAGGTTTTATGCTATTTTCGTCGGCAATCAAGAACTTGTTCGATATACCGCGACAGCCTAATTACTACGTAATTGCTACCATGTTGAATCTATTTGAGCGAGTTGACAAGTCCTCATTAGATATGGGGTGAACAGCCTTATTGCAATGAAACTTCCTCGAGACTGAAAGGAGTTATAGTCTAAGAGCTCGTGACAAAACACTGCGAACGTTTTTCAGCTCATTATCAGAGCAAGAACAGGTAGTGGAACACCGTCTTCCTATCCATACGTCCAGAAATGTAATTCTCGGTTATAATTTTACAAAATATGAAAATAACCCAATGCAATTTGTATAAGATATCACGCTTGAATGCAAAATTATCTGGTAATTTGTATGCACGAATGTAATTCATTGGAATATTTCACGAATAAAAAATTCTCAAGGAAATATTATTTTCTGTTCATTTATACTTTCCTCTATAGATTGTATGGAGTACTCACCAAAACGCGAAATGTTTTTCTATTTTTGAAGTCTATCTGACATTTATTTGTGTTGTTTACTGACGTCTAGCGATACGGTTTCAAATATGTTGTTACGGTGACTTGATACAATGCAATTACCGCTGTAAGTTATCGATAATTGCATTGCTCTTATGGGACATTTTATATATGAGGGAAATATTCTTATCTATCTCCGTCTCCATCTCGAACTGAATCTTCGGATGCCTTCGGATCTGATTTCCTAGAACCCAAAGATACGTCCCGAAATGCAATCATCCTTTTCTACTGCCACCTATAAAAATGTTTATCTCTTTAAGGGCCAGTTTTATAGGTTCGGTTTAAACTGGAGTTCAACCTGAAGATTAAACTTCAGTTATCCATTGATTTAAACTTAGTTTAAACCTCGCGCAGCAGTCGAGTGTTTTACAGGTTCCGATTATAGTTGACAGTTTCTAGGAAATTCATGATTAGTGAGTTGGTAGAATTGGCACTTGGCAGTATGGCCTCATGACTGTCATGTTTATTTACCTTATATTTTGAAATTTCATTGTTTCCCTATTTGTTGCAGCAGCATTTCCAAGGATTGCTTAGAAATTCTGAAACGTGTAATGAATTCTGTATCATCCCAAAGAGCAAGATGATCGAATCTGTCTCTGAATATTCGGGGCCTTCTTGGAACTTCGACGACATTTATGATGGCTTCTTCATCATCCGACAGAAGTTCCTCGAATATATCTTCAAAATCATCAATCGTAATATCTAGATGATGACAATATAGTTCAAACACCAACACACTGACAAAACCTTGATTATTTCGAATTTCCACTCATTTTTACGTATCACTTGTCAATTTTATTCTATCATACTTATCATAGTTCTACAAACATATTTCTTCGGCTGATACACATGTCCAACCCCGATCTGAAGTTTAACTACTGCTCAATCCACCGATCACGTTAACGAACAGTCGTCGGAGTTTAATCTAAAGATTTTATTTCACCGGAACTTATAAAACGCACAAATCTGTCAAATGCGTAGTTTAAACTTCAATCTTAGTTTAAACGGAACCTATAAAACTGGCCCTAAGTTCACTAAACGGTTAAGTAGGCGATTCCAGTCAGCTGAATCGTTATGATTTCATATCCACACAAGGTAGGGATGATTTGGAACAATCACGGAGAACAAAATACTTCGTTACCAGGGACAACCGTGTAGAAACGTCAAACTTTTGATCTGCCTACCAGATTAAAAAAAAAATTCAAGAAAATATTGTCAAAAATTGATGGTTTTGTTTAGTTATACAAACTACTATATCATTCTTTGTCTCCATCGTCAACTGAATCTTTGGATTCCTTTGGATCTGAATTCCTGGGACCCAAATATCCAATTCACGATAGAGACGGAGAAAGATGAGACCATTACCCTCTGCAGAAGAGAGAAGTAAAAATAGTTTGGTAGGAAGGGCGGAACGCATTTCTGAGACAAAATATAATGAGGACAAAAAAAGCCTTCAAAAACGCCTCTTTGGGTCGATATCACTACATTTCTTCGGGTTTGAAGGCCGTCGTTCTTTGGAATTTCTTCCTG
The DNA here is from genome assembly GCA_032362365.1 of Zygogramma bicolorata. Taxonomy (NCBI): domain Eukaryota; kingdom Metazoa; phylum Arthropoda; class Insecta; order Coleoptera; family Chrysomelidae; genus Zygogramma; species Zygogramma bicolorata. Next base: position 241,415 of record JAVJAQ010002166.1, on the reverse strand, counting down.
ACGTTTCGCTAGCACGTGTGGCTAGCTTATTCAGAGGCTCACTCATCTTGACTATTGACAGTCAACGGAATGATAGTCAAGATGAATAAACCTCTGAAGAAGCTAGCCACTCGCGCTAGCGACACGTCAGGAAGAAATTCCAAAGAACGACGGCCTTCAAACCCGAAGAAAAGTAGTGATATCGAAAACCTCGGCCGCGAAAGCCTCAACCATTTTGCCTCCTTGGATGATGGCTGCCGCAAACTCAAAGTTTTCCGAGCCCTTCGACCCAAACAGGAGGGTTCAATGAATGGCCCCGAACCAGTCACTAATGGAAGGAATTTCCTGACCTGTATTAACATGGGGTGAAATCCATTTTCAAGCTCACAAAAATGCGGGAAAACCTCAGATCTGCAAAATACCCACGAGATCCATTATCTATCCCGAGAGTGTACCGAACACCGTGCAGTTGAAGTTTCTTCTATATAGGAAGCACCAAAAGGAGCATGAAGACGCGGTTGACGGAACACAAAAGGAGTTGTCGATATGGCCAGAAGCAAACATCGGCGGCGGCTGAACATGCTCTGATAGAGGGTCATGACTAAGGCAGAACGCCATTACTGGATGAGTTATTACCTACGGGCCTTAACCATAAGACCATAAAAATTTACAAGCATAAAAACAACTGCAACCATAAAGAAGAGAGTCTCAACATTGGTAGAACATGGATTAATAGAGACTCATCATATGAACCACGTCTAACGAAAAATCTCGCAGCAGAAAAGGATACTTCCGCCATTGCCGCATCGCCTTAGAAAATGTCTGCCGCACATGCAGACGAGACCTCAGTACCAAAAACCTGCAGATCACGGCCTAGAAGCCCGGAACCACCTAACAATTCATTCGTAAATATTGTTCGACTTTTTAAATTTGTCGATTTTGTTGCGCAATCTCAACATAAATAAGTTCAATGACTCTTTGAGTGATTCAAGACGGATCGAAAAAGGTATGAAGTAAGCTTTCGTGTCCAATTTTTGGTGTATATGAAAATTATGTATGGATCTGTTGTTGCTGATGTGTACCTGACTCGTTAAACTTTTTTCCGAGTGTACAGAGTACGTAATTCGTCAAGGTGTTCTGAACTCGTGCCAAATTGCCGGCGACGAGACCAAGGAAAAAACAATTTAAATTTTTTCGAACATAATTATTGTATTGTCTTCACTTAGCCAGACTGAGTAGTTGGAACATTGTAGCCATATAAACAAGAAGAATTTATTCCAAATCCATTCGAATGTGGATGCATCGAAAAGCTTAACAGTTAGTCGAAAAACCAACGGAATGATGTAAAAATTCAAAATGTTGACCTTCAAAATTGAAAAAATTTGTGCCACTTGGAAAAATTGATAACTTCGAAAACACGAATTTAAAAATAAAGATATTAAAATCCTTTCATTCGTATGTAATTTTCTTGTTCAGATTTCATACTTGAATACTTATTCATTAATATTTCATTTCTGATTATTTCAATTCTCTTATTAAAAAAATCGTTCAGATCCTAGCGTCTGATCTTATTTTTCATATAGTAGGAGAGCCCACGATGCTAAATCGGGATTTACTCGAGCGTCAAAGAGACCTATTGGGTTGCGAAGCTCAGATGATGAAAAGAAAAAAATGTTATATAATGTATACCTTTTCATCGGTGGGGGGGGGCGGCTACATATTTTCAAAAATGTAAAAAAAAACTATTGCGTGGATATACTCGAGCGCGTCAGATATTGATATCATCTATGTCCTACATATTTTTATTTACATATACGTATATTTACATATACGTATGTTAATCTGATTGTTTCCATGATGGAGGTGGTCGTACTTAAGGGTTGAAAATGAAAAAAAAAATTTCGAGCTCGTCGGATTTTCTAAGGGGATGTTAAGTGAACCTAAAAAAAGCTCTTATATAATATCTGACGGTTTGGATGTGACGTAGACTCGCGGCCGTATCAGAATGTGAAAAAAAATCGTCTTTCGAAATACACAAGCGCCTCAGATTGAGATATATATGGTTCATCTTTACGCCCTAGACGTTGCAGTCTTATAATCTGACGATTATCTGGAGGGATTCGCCTATTCTACTAATTTAATTTTTTTCAATTTTTTTTAATCATTGAACTCAATTTATTGAAAAGCTCAGGAAAGAGCATGCAAATAAAAAAAAAGTGTATAATTCTTTCAGTAGAATACTTGAATTTATAAGAAAATAATTATTAGCAATAAAATTTTCAACGTTGGATATTCGTTGCAAACAATATGATGCCACCAACGAGTGTGATCAACTGTCAGGGCATCATGTCATCAGAAACCAGATTGGGAAGGAGTGAGAGAGCAAAAGATAGAGAAAGAGTGAGAGAGAAGTAGAAACGTGGAGAGGGGAATATAGGCATCGCGTAGCTGCACACATTGAACTCTATCGATGAATTTTTATTATTTCGGCTGGTGGAAATCGTCAGATTATATATTTTTGCAATTCTTGAATTATTCCCTTCAGAATAAAAATAAAATTAGCCAAACTCGAGAATTTTGAGATGACGTTTTTTTTTACAGCTCTGTGACCCCCCTCCTTCTTCAGGTCACTCTCGAATTGTCAGATTAGTGGAATATACATTCAGGATGCAACTAACTCACCCTACCTTGGTCTGACGCGCTCGAGAATTTCAGATGATCAATTTTTTTACTAATCTGATTCTTTATCCCTTGAAGGGCGGCTTTTTTATAAGGTTCATATATGGTGGAAGTACTTAACCCGGTACAAGGTATCACCCTGTATATTAATCTGCCGCGCTTTAGTAAATCCCGAAACCCCCGCTTGGGCTCCCCTATACTAGTACTTCAATTCATTTTATTTTTTAGATAATAGTTCCTTTTATTTGATTTTATTTTATTCTTTACAAGTTTTATTTTTATTATTCCTTTTAATTTCCACTCATTCAAATACATTTCTCTAATTTTCAATTCTCAAATATCAATTATTGGTTATCAATAACTTGTGTATTTTTATGGAAAGAATGAACGTTGAGGATTTTTTTTGCTTTCTTCTTTGTATCGAAAGATAATTACAACTTCTATGAAAGAATCAAATTGAAATAAAAATTACAAAATAAAATAGGCAGGTGTATATTATTCGAATAATTCATCAAACTTCATCCAAAAATACTCAAGTTCCTGATTATCATCAAAACGGTAGCTGGTTTGGTTATCAAAAGAATAAAAGTGACCGAAATGTCAATTAAAAGTGATGTCAGACTTGTCACGAGTTGAAAATTTTGGAATTGTTTGGTGAATCCACTTGAAAGTGTTTCATAATCGAGCCATTTTGCCACTGAAGAGCTCAAAATATAATTTTCTCTGAGCGAAACAAGAATTTGTCTGAGCTCGAATGAAATATGACTTGGTGATTAAGGTTTTTTCTACAAATAGATCTCTATTTTGCTTCATTGTGTAGATATTTCCTATGTATCTCGATGCTAGGAATTACGATCAGTAATAACATCTCATGGGAAAACCATGTTAGATCGATTGCCAAAAGTACTTCCCAGAAACTTGGATTACTATTTCGTGCGAAGAAATAGTTCACTTCTCGTCAGCTTCTAATGATCTACAAGGCTCAAAAACGACCTGTCTTGGAATCACCAGAACATTCATTGAAGCTTCTTGATTCTATTCAGAGAAAAGTAATCCGTCTTGTTGGTGATTCTTCGCTCACAGACTCGCTCACTTCATTGGAGCATCTTAGAAGGGTCGGGGAATTATCTCCTTCTATAGATATTTTCACGGTCGGTGCTCTTCTGAATTGTTATCAATCGTTCCATCCTTAGCAATATCTACAGGGATGACTCGACGAGTACAGAATCCCCATTCTATTTTTTCAGCCATTTCAGCCAGGAAATGAGTCGTCATTAATAATTGATTTACTGTGAAATATTATTTTCTTGTTGGAATTTTATGGTTCCAACTGATTCCATTGTTAACGACATCAAACCAAATGTTTGATTGTTCAACTATAGACATATTCAAAATTCGTTGCTGGAAAGAATGAGTTAAAAAAGTTGATGTCTACACTCAAAAACAAAGAGTGACGAATAAACTAACATCGAGGAACATTTTATTACCGATTTTCACAAATGAACCATCAGACCTGATTTTCTTCTGAAACTGCTCTTGGTCTATTCGTTAATAATGCTCGTCCAATAAAATCGCAATAAAAATAAACAAAAATTGATGTTTGGTAATAAACTGTTGACCCAATTAGCTCCGTCCAATTTGAACGCCAAACAATCAAAATAATGATGAGCGAAACGTAATCATTTAGCTGGTTTGTTTTCAATTGAAGATTAATTTCGAGTAAACAAAAAATTGAAAACAAGCAATATCGCTTGCAATGGAAAGCAAGGTTACTAGATATCCTGACCTATGCAGTCCGGGATCATTTGTCGAAAATTATTTCGAGGGAATTTTTAGCTTCTTTGATATCTGAAGGAATTACATATTTGTTATCATTACAAAACTAACCAAGTGGAAAAATCTTGAGTCTGCTGCCGTATTCAGGTTTAGGTCAGGTTCATTCACACCTTAGTACCTATGTACCAACGAGAGTTGGTTATTACTTGTCTTCTCCTTAACATTGGGAATATAAAACTACACTCTACATCATTCCCAAAAAATGCACACTCGTTAGAAAGGTTTACATATTTCAGATCGTTTGGGTTACAGAAAACAGTAAATCTTGTTGGGAAAGAGTAGTCATTGATGTACAGGCTGTCTCATTATATTGAATGAATTGTGAAGAAGATAGTACTCTAGGTTACAAGAAGCTAGGTGACATGTTACAACTATTGATGAGAAAAATCTGCACAAGATCTGTTATGATTCTCAACAAACATACATCAAGTAATATTCTATTCTCAATCATACTAAAATGTGCTTGTAGTATACTGTTTGGTTGGAGAGGAATCAAATGTTTATTCAGAAGAAGAAGAGGAGTGAACATAATTTGGCCGACTTTATCCTGCTCATTGGAATTAAAACCAGGCTATTATTTTCAACCTATACGCAGGAGAATGACATTTACAAAGAATCAAAATAATGACATTGGTTGGGAACATGCACTTTGAACACATAATTGATTGAAATCAACTTTGCAAATGTTTATTTTTTATTCATTATCTAATATTTTTTCGAATGATTGTCAGTCAAATAGTACAAAACAGCAGAAGTAACATAACTCACTCGATACTCTTTTCTATTCAGTTGAAGATTCAAATTATATTTTCAAAATGGTGATGTTTTCTTTGGAATATGTTTGAAAATTGGCAATCTTCAGTCGACAATTCCTTCATGCAGGTGCGACCTGAACTCTAGATAAGTTCAATTTCAATATTTGGATGTCAAGATAAACCGAAGCCGTTAGAAAAACGTAGATAAACACTTATTGATGTGTGTACATAAACGCCTATAGGTAGGTACACCGTAACACTTATCTTTAATAGTGTGAAAGTCGAATGAATTATGGTTGAAAGTTCTATTGGAGATAATTGCCGATAAGGGAATTTTAACGCAAGTGTTCTTCAGGGTTCTATCCTTGTACTCTGGCTGCTACTATGAAATGCATATTCATTGTTGATTGAAGTGGCCGCTATTCGATTGAAATCCCTATTCAACACGAAATACCACAGTTTACGATTCTCACACGATATTTGTATCCTTGACTAGGATTTTTTTATTCAACTCTACGGAAACTATAGAGTTCTTGGTGTCACTTGTTGTTTGTGTGAAACTAGTCGACTACGTTGAGTGGTAGTGTCTAAACAAGTGAGCTCTTTTGAAACATGTCATAAAATCTTAGTGGCTGAAAATGGAATGATGTAGCTCAATAAAACGAAAATGAATAGTGAAATTGTGAAAATAGTAATAATGAAATATTCAAGTACTCGATACTTTTCTCGTAGAGAATGAAATTTGGGGGAATATTTCAAAAAAGGGTTCCAAAGTACTTGGGAATTTTCGCGTAGAAAATAAATTTGGGAAAATATTAAAAAAAATGCTTCCAAAGATCAAAATATGTTCGAAGGAATTACGATATATTCAACAGAGACCTTTAAATGTCAGATACTTGAATGAAAAGAGAAATAATTGAAAAACATCATTGAAGTTGAAAAATTTCAGCAAAAATTCCTACATAATTGAACGCAAAAAAAACGAATAATAAAAGGAACCGTAATGGAAGTAATATGAAAATGAAAATTCAGGATTGAAATTAAATTACCATATTTTGTTGGAAAAATCCGAATGAGTTAAAATATAATGATTAAGCTCTGATAAGACGAAAATAATGAAAATCAAATCGTGAAAATCATCAACTGAAGTATAATCTATGAAGAAAGAAATAAACATCCAAATAAAATTGATGTAGTCAGGTCAGTTAGTGTGAAAAATATTTGAACGAGATATGAACAAAAAATAATAGTATATTATGCAACGATCATGGAAGTCATAATCATGGATCATGGAACCAGGATACGAAACAAACCGAAGGTATCAATAACCATCACATGCAGAGTTGCATACGCTATTTTTTCTACACCCGATAGATGATGAAGAACCATAAATATTATATTGCTATTTTGGGTCCCGAAGATCTGAATGTGGAAGGAATATTAACATTTGTATCATTATTGCTTGTCTCAATAGAGTTCGATATTGTTTTGATTTTATTCTGAACAGAATTTTCAATGTTGTTTTCCGTCATTGAATTGGATTTCCAGTTGATTATGAATCTGTATTGTAATGAAAAATCCGTATCAAAATGAGCTCATTCGGGTACAATTTTTTTATTACGTATAGATTTTCAATCCTTTCAATAATGGATGTTATTATGAAACGGATCATGGGCATTATAGTGTTTTTAACTGTACTTCGATTAAAAATCTAAATTTTTTTTTTTAAGGAAATAAACATTCATTTTTAATATTAAAGTTTAATCCTGATATATGCTTAGTGTTACCAATCTTAGATTCTTAAAATTTGTCGCGCCTTTACTGGTGAACAACGTGATGCCTTGGTCTAATCTACTTCAAATTTTACATTGAAATTCTTTCACAGAATTGATGGAAGACATGTTTCTTATTTTATTGAAATTCATCGTCTAACGGAGTTGAAAAGGAGTAGAAAATTATTTTAGGGGTAATCAAGGAATAGCCTAAACCACTTGGAGGGTGTCTTCTTTGTGTGACGTGGGTATCCGATAAGAAATATTTTCCAGAAATTCCACTTCTAAGAGGGTGAAATACGAGTTCAAATTTTATGTTGTACAACGTGATTCATAGGTCCAATCTATTTCAAATTTTGCATAAAAATTCTTCAACAGAAAAAAAGTGGAAGTCGTGTTTCGTATTTTATTGAAATGAATCGCCTAACGGGGTAGAAAGTTATTTTAGGGGTTAATCAACGCACGGCCTATACCACTGATCGTAGAGGTCTGAAACTTAGAGGGTGTATCCTTTATATGATGTAGGCATCCGATATGGAAAGTTTTTCCAGAATCCAAGCCTAAGGAGGTGAAAAACGGAATCATAGTTTGTATGGAACAACGTATTCCAATTTACTTCAAAGTTTGCAAAAATATTCGTCAACAGATTTAATGGAAGACGTGTTTCATATTCTATTGAAATTCATTGTCTATCGGATGAAAAAGGATTCAACATTTTCGACTTCTTTCAAAAGCTCATTCGAGTGCGCCTAGAACTCAGAGCTGTTATGAACCCAATTAAACTAAGTACTAAGAACTACACAATATAATAGCATCTTAAAAATGATTAACCCCCAACGAAGTGGACACGGGTCAGCTAGTAACGTTATAAATGGTTCAAATTTTCATAATTTGCTGCTCAGCATTGAGTGCTAAATGTTGAACTAGCCAACTCTTCTCTTCCGAAAAATTAATTACCGTTCAAAAAATATTAATGGAACGCTTTGTACATTATCCAACTATTTTTTACATAAGATTAGCCGCCGTAAATCAATTCGGATCGTGATTAAAAATTCAAATCGCTCGTTGCAACATCCCATTTCGTTTTCATTATGATTCTATGCAAATTATAGCTTTTGTTTTGGTTAAATAATTCGTTGCGAAGCTATCGTATAATTTTGTTTAGAACAATTAGATGTTTTCATTTAGCCACTGACACGTATCGCTCTTCATCAGGGTTACCTGATTTTTCATGGTGATCGATAAGCGAATGATTAGGTATGGACAAGATGTGATCTCTCCTTTGTCACATGAATTTCAATGGATTGGGAAGTTCATGCTGTGGAATGACAATAGGAATATTTTGCATTCGAATTCAAAAATACTCTGTTTTGTAAGTGTAGTTGGAACAAATTATAATCTTATACCACCTTTTGACTATAAGTAGTAACTGGACCTTTTTCACTAGTTCATAACACTTTTCGTCAGAATCCAAAATGTGGCAGCACTACCAATTACAGCATTTCAAAGTTACAAGCCATAACTAGAACAAGTCTATTTGTGAAAGTATAAAATACTGTAACCTTGGTAACTTTTACTCGGCCATGCTCGAAAAGTACTGTTTTGAAGGACTCAACAATTGCAGTAGCTAATAGTTATCATCAATGTCTTCAAGTCACAAGCCAAGATTAATAATAAATTATTCGCGCAAGTATTAAATACTGTAAACCTATTGGTTCAAGGTACATACCAACTACAGGAGCTAATAGTTTTATCAATGCCTTGAATTTAGTAGCCAAGACTAGTATTAGATTATTTGCGAAAATATAAAACACTGTAAACTTGGGACCTTTTGTTGAGCCTGCTCAAAAAACTATTAGTTCAAAGTACATACCAATCACAGGACCTAATAGTTTTATCAATGTCTTGAATTCACTAGCCAAGACTAGTATAAGATTATTTGTAAAGGTATGAAACACTGTCAACTTGGTATCTTTTAGTCGACTCTGCTCGAAAACCTATTGGTTTCAAGTACTCACCAATCACAGGGGCTAATAGTTCTATCAATATCTTGATGTCAAAAGCCATGATTTGTACTAGACTTTTTGTGAATGTATAAAATACTGTAAATTTGGAAACTTTTACTCGAACCATGCTCGAAAAACCATTGCTTCAAAGAACTTACCAATTACAGAAGCTAATAGTTTCATCAGTTGAGTTACAAGTTACTATTACTAAATTATTCGCGAAAGTATAAAATACTTCTGATAATCCCATTCGATTTAATCATATTGTAGTTGTAAATTTTTTCAATGAACCCGAATCGGTACTTGTTCAACTTTTATATGTCCGACAAAAAACCCATCATTATGCAGACATATGTTTGACTGATTTGCGTGGAACAATGCCGTAACAGTGACCCTAACTGTATTTTGCATTTATTGGGACGGCCGTTTTCGTATTGAAGACGTCACGACAGAAGCCCACATTCGTTTATAATGGAAAACATTAGGAATTTCGAAAAAGGAGAAAAAATTGAGAAACCGGGCTCGGTAGAGAGAGTCTGCAAACACAAGTGTATGGTAATCGTATGTAATTGAGGAAAGTGGTTGGTAACCTTCTTTCCTATGTGGTTTATCCTTTCCGTCATCTTGGGCTTGTATTCAGTATACAAGGTGTGTTCTTTTCTGAAATGTTCGTGGTCAGTGATACGTAGTTTCGAATAAACTGGTATACTTGGATTTTCTGTAGTTTGTTGGTGAATCAGTCAGGTAAACTCGCTGTCGTAACAATTTTGTAAACTGTGCACCAGCTAAAAAAATGCAGAAGAATAAGGAATCACATTTTTTCACCCATCCTTGTATCATGATACCGTACTGAAATCAGATACGAAATATTTCCCAGGACTTGAAAAATTTTAATATTTTCTAAAGAATCCAAGTAGCACATATATTGGACCAATATTGATACTTCACTATTGCTATTTACTATTACAAACAATAATAATCATATATTGCGATTCCAATATTGAAAACTGAGTTCAGAACAGATATAAAAATACTATCTCAATCTCATTATCGTTTAACTTATTTTGTTGATTCAATATAACCATATAAAGAAATTCTTATATTGGTGACGAAATCATCAAATCAATTTCGTCCCAATATTGGACCTATGTTGTTGGAATTTGTTGAAACGATGTCAGACCAATTTCTATATTGAAATAGTGTGTCCTTTATATCAATACGTAGTTGTTATTTTTTTTATATTATGATACATTTATATTAGCTCAACCTGAGATCAGGGTTCGGCCAAAATGGCGTGCTACATAGGATCCAAGGAATGCATTATTATATACAAAACACAGTTGAATGTCTCCAAATATTTGTCATAGTGCACTAAGTATTTTCAATCAAAACTATCTTCCCCATTTTTCTAATATTATAAATATGGTTAGTGTCAAATGATTTGAGAGTTATGATCTGTATCCAACTGATGATCTTTCGTAACGAAAATACCTTAGCACTAAACAATGTCGTATAATAAAAATCAAGGTTGTCATTAATTATTATGGTTAGGAATATTTTACCGATAGTCCATATATTAAAGAAATCGACATAGAAATAGTCGTCTGGATCTTATCTAAATTAGGTACCAAACTTTTCGTCGGTTTGGTAGGCCTTGAGAAACGATAGTGAATGTTGCCACATTTTTATTGATGCTTCACTTCTACCTGATTTATCATCACTGGATTTGATTTCAAAGTCTCGTTCAACCACAATAAAGCACAGAAAATTCCCAATGCAATAATTCACTTGTTATTTCTTGGTATTTTTATTCAATCAATCTAGTGGTGCTTAAGTGTTGACTTCTGATCTAGATTTGACTTTTTGTCACCAACGGGTTTCTGTTCGAAGAATGAAGAAATTGAAGGTTTGATTAATGAAAGAAAATAAAATAATATTGTGGCAAAAAATTAGGATATTGAATATGAAATAGAAAAGTCAATAAATTTGAATAAGGAAACAAATGTTGAAACCAAGTTTCGAGTTGAGTCAATCGAAGCTATAATTTTATTCTTTGGCTAAAAAATCCATTTCCACTTTTTTGTTTGGATTTGATTCCTTATTCGATTTTTTGAGTTTTTTCTTTGCAACACGTTTCAATAGGAGTTAAATATATAGACAATGGAATTTCAAACCAATACCAATCAGCAAAGCACTTTGTCAACCACATTCAAGCAAATTGGTTCATATCAGACTATAACAAATATGAAACTATTCCTACAAAGTCAAGTATCTCGATGCTAATAATTACGATCAGTGATAATCTCCCATGGGAAAACCAAACTGAGATCGATCGATAAAGGTGCTTCCCAGAAACTTGGATTTCTATTTCGTGCGAAGAAATACTTCACTTCTCGTCAGCTTCTAATGATCTACAAGGCTCAGATACGCCTTGTCTCAGAATATAGTTCTCATCATGGAGGTCGGCACCAAAACATTCATTGAAACTTCTCGATTCTATTCAGAGGAAGGCAATCCGTCTAGTTGGTGATTCTTCGCTCACAGACTCGCTCACTTCATTGGTACATCGTAGAAGGGTCGGAGACTTGTCTCTCTTCTATAGATATTTCACGGTCGGTGCTCTTCTGAATTGTTATCAATCGTTCCAACCTTGGCAATATCTACACGGATTACTCGACTAGAATAGAATTCCCACCCCTTTTTTGTGAATTAGGAGACCTGTCGAACCTCTCTTGCTCAGGAATCATTTTTCAATATATCACAGAACATAAATTTCTTGTTTAGAGTGGCACCATGTTTAACACCTTGGTCTAGAAAAACAGTATATAATACGATAATATTGCCTCATTTCACATTTGCGTCGTCTATACTGTACTTGGCAAATAAAAATGAGATGGGACGGATGCAGAAATTGCAGAATAAAGCCATGAGATTTATATTGAATGTTCCAAGAGACACGTCCATCAAGTCCATGTTACGTACATTGAATTGGCTCTCGATACAACATTACTTGAAGTACCATACTATGATTTTAATCCATAAAATGAAAATGTCATTAGCTCCATCGTATCTGTCATCTAAATTAGTATTGAACAACAGTTTGCATAACTACAACACACGAAGAAGGGCAGATATACGAGTCTCAACAAAAAAAAAAAAACAAAAAAAGCTCAGAAAAATCTATTTTCCATAAAGGCATAGTACGTTATAATGAATTAGAAGATGTTTTGAAAACCTGCGGCACTATTACAACGTTCAAAAAACAATTGAAAATATCACTTTTACGCGAATGTCATACATAATTGTTACTATTACTCTTGCCTACTTACTCAGTTCATGTCTTACTGTGTTTGAATTACGATGTTTCTACTATTTTTTTTTTATCGTATATGTTATGTTTGCATTTTTAGTGTGATATATTTGTTAAATTTGTGACTGTAATTGAATTGTATTGTATATATATTTCAATGTATGTTACTTTAACAATTAGCTTTATGTGCTAAATAAAGAAGTTATATTATATAGAACAGCTGAGCTTTGGAACTCCTTGCCGAAAGAGGTTTCTCCTGAGGCTTACAAACTTCAAAAATTCAAAGTGAATGTCAATCCGTTTCTCCTGTCACTTGATTGAAGCGGTGTTCTTTGAACATTACAGGGCTTCCCTTTCGTGTGAATCTGCATATAAAAAAAACCAGTTTGAAAGTCACGCTAACTTTTTTCATCTCATTTGAAATAAAGGTGGCGGTGACAAAAATCAGAATTCGAGAATTCTTTTTTTTTGGCGCATGTTTTAAAAACAACTACTATTATTATTTTTCATCTGGAGATAAATTATTCCATTTCTGAAATAGCGATAGTTGAACCAGCTAAAAAACAGCATATGTAATCAGAATGATTGAAACGTAAGACAACCGGTACATCTTTTCTGCAGAATAGTAATTGAATTCATATCGTGGTAGTACCAAACTCAATGGGCTAATGAGATACGTACATTAGTCACTTAATTGAACCAGTGACCCGTGTCATTGAGAGGGCGTGCATAAGAACTACAAGCTTCGGTTCCTGAAAGCACTTGAGACTGATCTAGTCGGCGTAGTTGACGTCGAATTATCTTCAGCGTGGAGCCAGGATAATTTTCACTCTCGAAAGGCGAATTGATCAGACTAGAAAAAAATACTTACGATAGACGATAATGGGTATTTTCACATGTTCGCATAGAGGATCTTTAAATAGTATATTACGTAACTAGGAGGATAAGTAGCCTATCACGCATGGACGACAGCAAGTATAGTATTTTTCACAGTAAATGGTATTGGCTTATTAACTGTAATAAACCACCCGATTTAATTCCATTGTGTATAAAATCATCTGGTAAAAGATGCAAATGTGCTACAGGGTCGAACTCAAGAAATTTGAATTTTGCATAATGTAGGAGATGTACAAGTAATTTATTTAAATGTTACAATTCTATTCTATATTTAGTTCAGTGTTGCTATCGCTATCCTCATCTAAATTAATTATAATTGGCGCAATTAATTTTTCAGAAAGGTACGAGTTTTCAACATTTATAACATGACTAACAGAACTTTTCCAACTCTCGGTAGGAATGTCATTCATACAGTTCCTAATTAATTCCACCACACTACCACTCAAAGTCGGAGAAGTATTTTGCATTGTCCATTACTATAACGCTGTTTGGCGGAATGTTGGGTAACAGACAATTTTTAAACCAATCTTCAAAAAGCTCTGCTGTCGTATCTTCGTGATAATCAACACAAGAGTCCTTAATATTTTCGGCAGAAAGCCACATAGCGTTTGGGATCCAACCATTTTCTGATCCTGCGTGTAATATTGTGATTCTCTTCCCTTTATTTGATGGTGCTTTTGTTTTACACTTATCAGAGGAATCAGACCATCCTTTGGAAGGGGTGTCATGCGTGTCAAACCACGTCTCGTCGAGGTAGAGTATTGGCCGATTTTCAGACCGGTATTTTCTTATTGACGTTATATATTCAGAACGCCAGTTTATTAAACGTGTGGATTCCATTATTACTTGTCTCTTGTCAATTTTGCGATATTTAAAGCCCATTGCAGACAGAGCTCGCCAAAGAGTAATGAGACCACAGTTGATGTGAGTTTCGTCATTGATGAGCCGCTGTTTCAGACTTTTGATTGTAGGGATACGCTGCTCATCGCACATAGTGTAGATTTTTCGCCTTATCAAATCTTTTTCCCAGTCGTCTAGACATTTTGTGACACCGGAAGCTTTACGCTTTTTTCTTGATTCCATGGAATTTTCAACAATTCGTCAAACTGAAGTAAGAGGCACCTTCGTCAAATTACTGGTTACTTTTGCTGCAGCACCCGCGTTATATCCTTGCTGAAGTAAGGAACTATACACATTTTTTATAATGATTTTCGCGTCACAAGATAAGTGATTCTTCTTTAACGAACCACTGGAAGAAGCACTATTACTTTTTATCCACGGACGCCACATACTGCCGATTCTGTACGATGGGGTATAAAATCTTTGCTATTAATGCCTGTAATAACAAATGAATGTTATAAAATTATTGCACGCCGTAACACAAGTGAACACTTCCAATGAAATACAAAGACTAAAATGAACAAGAAGTGTAAGCTGTAATCCTCTACAATTCCTCTCTGAGAAACAAAATTACCTGAATCCGGTCCTTTTACATTTATGATGTGCATCTCGGATTTTACAACTTAAGGGTCCAATTGGTTTTATTATAATCCTCCAGTCAATACCATTTATTGTGAAAACCACTATAGGTGAAACGATTGCTTGCTTCTTGAATGTAACTAGATACAGTACCAATCTACAAACTGTTAAACACAATCATCCTGAAAATATCATTCTTAATTCCATTTTACAGATAATTTGATACGCAAATTCGCTGAAACTGTTTTTTGGGCCATTGAATCTAGTTATTAGGTCAAATGTTACATATCCCATCATTTAAAAAAACAATTCCGGAAGTGAGAAAGACTGAACTCAAGAAGGAACGGGAATATGCTGTATTGACATAATGAGATTATAATAGGAGGTTGCTAGAGTGACGATCAGAGGTTGGCAAAGAAATGTTTTAATCTCCTCTTCTTCATGAACATTGGTTCGCTTTCCAACCTGAACGATGGTTGGACATAAACAAATTTTCTAATGATTTTTAATAAAGATGATATCGTAACTGTATTTTCAATATTATTTGGTAATTATTAGTAACCGTGTAGTCATTTTTCTTACTTTTCAATTCGAAAATCACTGAACTCTTGACTCAAGGCTGAAATCAGTCAAAGAATCCAGTATTCATACCCAAATAGAAAAATGTGTAGAGTTATTATAAATTCTCTATATGTGAAGGCACATTCCAAAGTGATTGGAATATTATCATATACGAGTTTGGGTATTCTTGTAAAAAAAGTGAGACTCCAAATCCGGAATTGACCTTCTGTCCGATAATAAAAGAGTGAATTGTTGATTCTTACCGGTTGTGTGGATATTCTCAATTTAAAACCCATTTCTTACTAATGGATCGGTTTCACATTGTGATCAACAGAAGTTAATTTCCTATTGAGTTAATAAACGATTACCAATGAAATAACCACAATTACACCAGATCTATACTTGATTGTTGAGTCATACAAAACGATTTCCGATCTGCAGGTTAACGAGAAAAATTTAATAAATCAAAGATGATGGTTCAAATTTTATTTCTGTCAATCTCTTCCAAGTTGTTTCAGTGTTTAATTTGAAAACAATATTATTACAATAACTGCTATCTTCCTTTACTTATCCAGTATAAAAACTAATTACTCATCTGAAGAAAATATCATTCACTATTCTCAAAATCGACAACTGTGGAAATTACGGAAATCCCTGTAATTGTTTTCAGCTGGCAGTGAAACGTTTAACAATCTTTCTCTTTCACTGTGAACCATGACTAAGAACCTTGGCCGTACATGGACGATAATCACCTTTTTTACTCTTTGATTGATTTATGACATTTCTTCAATCATCTTTGTTTTCACTCGAACAATTCCACACGCGATCCTGCTGTTTGAACGATTTTAAGAATCATTTCCTATTAAAAAGCGAAATTAATCTAATTAAGTACCGTTTATGTTAGGAAATAATAATAATTAAATAAGAATTAAGACACACGCGAGTTTCGCGGATGACAGTACCACGTCATGCTGGTGAAGTTTTATGTATAGGAAATTTTATTCACATTACATACAAAGGATGATAATGAATTTCACAGGTATAGTATTATCATATGATTAGTCTCGTGAATCGATAAGGTTGCCCATATTGACATTGTCATTTGAACTTTCGAGATTCTATAATTAGGTTATTACCATTGGCATTCATTGTTGATGTGCCATCTCTTTTCGTTTTCGAGCTCTGGACAGAACGTTTCTTCGCTTCCTACACGACAAGCAATCTTGATAAACAAGATGAGCAGCTTTCAATACATGAATCATAAACTCTGCTTCAACGGGTAATTTGACAGTTTATAGTCTCCTCTTTGAGAGTAACCGACAGATATTATTTCTTGATAATGGACGAATAGATGCACACATGTTCAGTAAGCAATTGACAAATGTACTAGTATGCGTCTAGTGTTGGGTGATCCATGTTTGTATAACTAGTAGTTGTGTGTTGTTTCAGATGCATCAGAGAAGTGTGACATTTATTGTATGAGTGATGAAAAGTATTCTTATAGGCTTGGATTTCTCTTCAGAATGATTTGAAAGCATATACTGTTTTATAGTCATTGCTGGTGGATGAATGTTTTCTTCCTAGTTTTTTGAGTTTTTGTTCTAACAATCTGAAGAAATGAAGAATCAATATCGAAATCTATCGAGTGTTGAAGGGCAGATTTCTAATATACCCCAAAATTTACTTATCACAGAATACAAGAAAGATTAATTAAAAAAACTTATCCTTTTTTTTTTTAGTGAGACAAATGTTTTGGACAAGCAAGGAGCAGATTTTAAACTGATTACCAGAAAACTCCAAACGATCATTGTGTGTGACAGCAATAGCTAGAGGCTGAATAATCAGAACTAATTCAATATGTTATTTATTGCAGCATAGAAATAGCTTGCGAATCGGCGTAGCCACCAAATGTTAGAAAATTGAAAGTTTTCTACGTCTTTCCTCTCAAGAGGAAGTTTCTTCACTCTAGTCGAGTATTGAATTTTATTCTTTATACTATTCGAGCATTATATAATGTTTTTCTAGTAGTTAATGGCTGAACTACCAGCCTAAAAATGTCTAGGACGTGCTGAAACGTTTATCAACTTTGCCATATTCCTAGATAAAACTATACGCTTTATAGTGATTTTCTCTGTTCATACCATTAGATATTTTGAATGAAATTGTCATTCGTTTATAATTCTTAGGGCTGTCAAGTTCACTTTGAATTTGCTCTATTTCAAAACGATATATTGGGATATAAACAATATTTTTAACATTTCAATTGTTTTAATAGCATAGATAAATCTCTGATTTTTATTCATACTGAATCTCAACTTGAAATTTTGAAAAGAATGAAAATAAAATAAAGGAATATTAAAAGAACTGATGAAATTACGGAAGACTGAAGATATTTGACCCATGAAGTGGCTAATTGGTTTATTCCAAAGCCAAAAAAAACAATCACACAATTGACCCATGAAGGACACGCGACCTAGGCAACTCAAGAAGAGTTTTCAATATTCAGGCAGAAATGTGTACCCTCAACTCAAATGATTCTTCTCGTAATGAAGTTTGAATGGAAATAGGTAACTTTTTCTTCAATTGATCCAAAGAAATATTGGAAACATTTTTCTTTATACAGGATTCTAAAAATCATCAATTCTTAGATGGCGTAAAAGTGGTTATGGGAAATTTATGTATTCATTAGTGGTCTCGGTAGTGTAGTGGTTAGCATATCTGCCTATCAAGCGGAAGGCCAAGGTTCGAATCCTCGCCGGGCCACCGTGCTGGGTAATCGCACGTTAAAAGGTAAGGCCTCGTTGATCCATTGCTCGCACAAGTTTCGACTTCTGAGGGTTGACGTTCATCAGCTGGTTAACGAAAAACGAACAATATAGGAGTTGGAATACTTAGAGGTGCCAAATGGGTCAGAAATGGTCACATTGTATGTTTTATGTTTGAGAGTCAAATGTTAAATTGAATGACTTTTATGTTGAATTTCTGATTCAATGTCAAATATTAAAAAGTTTATTCAATTATGTGGGCATAAATTATCTTAATTTCATTCACAAATTCAGAAAATGGCAACATTTCAACAAGGATTCCACCAATTTTCAATAATAGGGTCGAGTATCGTCAGGGTCTGAGTCAAACATCTCAAGGTGAAGGAATATTCGACGCAACTGACGGCTTTCAAAAAAACATTATTATTTTTCCATGGTACCTGAATTCTTGGTTCTCATTTGTGTTTATGATTAATAAAAGCTGATGGAACACATCAGTAATATTCTGAAAATTATATTTGTAACTATAAAAAAATTAAAACTGAAACCTGAGTCAAGTATCCTCAATTTTCTCATCAGCGAATAAAGAGAGAAAGAAGTCAATAAGAAGAAGAAAATTTTCCAAAAAAATCCACGAATATAAAATATAGGCGAGGAAAACGAGAAAGAGAACAGAATGAACTATAGAAATCGATAATGAAAGGTAGAAAAAAAATCTGTCTATATCTAATTTTATCAGTTCTTCATATAATTAACCTTTTTCTTTTTTCTTTTGTCGAAATGTTCGCAATTTAAATCAACCTACTTTCGTATTGTCAAGTGTTATCAGTTCATTTGGAACTATTTATTTTTGCAGCAGGTTTCGGAGTTGAAAAGTTTCGCCAATAGCACTAAAAATCAGCACCACGTTACTAACATATTTCTTAAGGACGTTACCTCAGACTGAGATGAAATACTAAGTGAAACATCCCACTCGACGTTGTATATTACTTCTCTCTCAATTTTAATCTATCCGATCGTCGCCGCAGTCCACAGTAAACAAGAATTTAAAATCCAGTCATGATCACCGTCCGTAGAAAATTGTGCTCATTGATAATTCGTATTTATTAACACATATACGGGTATTTAACCAGCGAGTTCTTCGAAACACGATTGGCGATTTTTCTTGAACATTTAATACTCGTGTTGCATCAGGTTTGTCTAGTGTGTCCGTATCGCGAAAGGAGACAAATATCAAATATTAGTCCGGTCAAATGCTATGTTTCTTGACGTTTGCCAGCTGAACAAGGTAGGTTTTTGGAGGAAGAAAACTTGGATATTTTTCAATTTCTTTCAGTTTGAGTATGACTTGAACAGCTTTTTATTCTCAAAATTGTCATTCTTGATCAAAAGTCTCTAGGTACCCATAAGGTCCTTTGCTAGTGATGTCGATGAAAACTGCTTCACTGTTTATTTCCTTCTTTTATTGAAAAGTTCAATCAACAATCGTTTATTCCCAAGAAACTACAAGTTTCTACAGGGAATATTTACAAAAATATAACTAAAGCTACATTTATCAGAACTGCCAAGAATTAAAATTCAATTGAGAATATAATGTTTCAAAGCATTCTGAATTTAATTGAATTAGAAAAATTACTGATTTCAGATGGTAATTGATTATAAGTAACAACACCTTTATAGTGAATAGATTTTCGAGAAAACTCTGTTTTATGATTTTTTGTTGACAAATCGTTGAACTGCCTTGTTTTATGATCATGTATATTGTCACATCTCGAAAATTTCATTACGGAATGTTTTTTATTTTTCAACTTACTATTTCAACTTATAAATATAATTGATATCAAGAAGATTATTTGGCTTGTTAAGATTTTTTGTAGGTTCTAAATAAGGTAGGTGGGAAATACATTTGAGTGCTTTGTTTTGTAAAGACTTCAGAGGTTTAAGATATATATTAGCAGTACCCCAAGTACTAATCAAATATTGAATTTATGAGGGAATAACGAAAAAATAAATCAATTTCAAATATTTCAGTGGAATACAGTTCCTTATCTTATATTGAACTCCAATAAGTATGGATATTCCATGAGATGGTCTCATCAACATAAAGTACTAGAAATTTGTATATAATTTGTTTTTTTGATCATTTCATTTCCAATTTTGATGGCGAAGATTTTTTTTTCATTGATATTCATGAGAGATGATTTTTCAAAATTTAATGTTAATTTATGGGCGTTGATACAGTTGAATAATTGCTTCAAATCAATTTTCATTTGATGTTCAATTTCCTGAAAATCTCTATAAAAAATATCAATGTGGTTTCATCAGTAAATAATATATATATATTCCATGTTTTTCCAATTCACAAATTGAATTTATATATATATATATATATATATATATATATATATATATATATATATTAGTTTTTTAACCATGAAAATGCTTTGCCCCTAATACCCACCATATCAAACAACTTCATCAGTTTCATTATCAACAGTATCAAACTATTTACAAATATCCAGAGATAAGAGTCCACATTTTTCATTTTCATGTAACTCCAATTGAATACTAGAAATCATATTTAGTGCTGCACATAAGTCACAGTCACATCCTTACACAAAGCTAATATGTCTGTTGATAAATTTACTACAAATTCTATTCCATATCATTTTGGGAAAAATCCAAATATCACGCAGGTACCATAAATGAAATTCTGATGGATCTTATCATCAATGAGGCATGTTGATCTGACAGAATATCAGTAATTGGCTTTGTAGTGGTAAGTTACAAACCCAGAAAATTACGAATGAATATATCACATCTTGTTATTTTGAATTTATAAGGCAATGGTAAATATTCATCAGATATTTATGAGGAATGTGGTGTCTTATTTTGAATGAGATACCAATTATCGGGAGAGTTTGTGTCGTAAATGTTCAATATGTTTATTCCATGATAATTTTTCATCAATATATAAATTTCGTAACAGGCTGTAATTCTTTTGTAACACCATACAACTTACATAGAATTTTAAGGTAATTCAAAATTCGTTTCGCAATGTATATGTGAGAGGATTTAGAAAAACTAGAAGATCTTGACTTATCTTGACTCAAAAAGTTTTGAATATGTGCGAAGTTTTCCGAAAAATTAATGAGAGCTGTGTCATCAGCGAACAAACTGAGTTTACCATGAAGTTTCAACTGGGTCATTGAATTGATAGAAATGAGAGAAAGAATTGGGCCAAGGATATATTATTATTAAAGATATTTTTCAATTGAACTTCTGTGATTGTCTTTATGAACAAACTGTGATCGGTTGAGCAAATACAAATTTGAGTAATAGGAGAAGTTTTTGACTAATAGAACGTTTTCCATACAGAAAGAACTTTGTTTCAAACAACGCAATTACAATACGCTTATGTAGATTCCAATATGAATTATTATATTTTCAGATTTCGAGAGGTTTAGAATGCAAGGAAACTACGAAGAAAAAAAACACAAATCTCATAGCAAGACTTGTCTATACTTTTGAGGACACTTCGAATACTAGAATGCCATCGTACCCAGCCCGTAGTACCATCTGGAACGAATGAAGGCTGTCGCGTCTCATGTAACGGATACTTCTTACCGGAATATAGCAAAATTACCGATACGGCATACTTCATGTAGGTACATCCGGGTACCCGCATTTCGTACCTCAAAGCTCTCGTGTTTGCGCTCAGTGGATGATTAATGATTATTCAGAATGAGGAATGAAGTCTTTGGAGCCATAACGGTATACGCAGATCGCGCGTTGTTTCCCGATAAATCTTAATGAGCATCGCCGATCATTTCCTGGATTTGTACCTGCTCAAACACGGTACTCGCGTCCCAGGGCTTTCTCGATACACATACCGAGAATATGAGGTATAATAAATAAGAAAAGCGTGCGTGTAAGGTGCACTGGCCCTTGCCGGACGCTAGCACTAGCGTGTTTTTCATATACAGTGCGTTTCGTTTGTGTTCCGTCGACGGAGAAGTCATAGAATTGGATGCGAAGACTGCTGCGAATATACATTGGTCAAACGTGCAGATGTTTCGAAACTTGTTTCAAGGAACATCATGCGCTCATTACATCGAAAAAAACGTATGCTTGTGTTCATGTGATCAGTGGCAGCAATTCGAAATCATCTAGTAGACAATAGTCTGTGAATGTAAAGATAGCATAAATAATGGCAAATATACGACGGAGTTATGCCCATTTCGGTCCCATGTTTCTCTGTGGAGACAATTCTGTTCATTCCGAATTCTGACTGAAAATTTTGATCGCATAACTGCAGTTTTTTTTCTGATTTAATTTGCTTTGTGAATTCACATGTTTTCATCCCAGTACTTTTTCTAACGGCGCGGCGTGTCCTTGTTATATGCTCTTCATGCCGGCGTTATTTATCCTTCATGAATTCATCACGATTCAGTTTTTCGTAATGGTTTATTTTAATGAATTACGTTCCGATGATGTAAGTCTGCAAAACGATTCTATTGTATTCGTTGTAGTGGCTGGCTGGCCCCTTTGTTATACGATCTGCATGATTGAACGATCCAACTGTATATGGAACATCATGGGTTAGACAATTTCAGCTAGAAGTATGTTTGACCTTTTCTAATTAAGCTAAAGCTAAACTCAATTACTCAGACGCCAATACACCGCTGAATTGGAAATGCATTACACCAACAGTATTGGCATATTCATGAGAAAATTGATACTGCGCTCAAAAATTACTGTTGCTATTCGTAACATATTATCAACTGTCAGGACAGCCCCAAACTACCTACACATTAGGTTTTGACTGGCATCTGTCAGAAAACACTGCTCCTCTGACTTCCTTCTGTGAAGAAACCTGCACTGGCACCCGTCGGATATAATTCAATGCCCTTCGTGGTGTTAGCCAGGGGAGTAGTTGTTTTCTGACAGATGCCAGCCAAAACCTACTGTGTAGGAAGTTTGAGACTGGCCTGAACGAATTGTTCAAAAGATGATTTGATTTAACGCCAGTCTTGAAAGTTTTTAATTTTCATCATCGTCATCGACTTTATGTTGATAATAATGGTACTGCCTTGCACTGACGAGTAGCCAAATAGACCGAAACCAGTTGTCAAGTGCGTCCGTCCCAATAACTGAAAATCAATTCCTTCATTTGTATCGCCGAAAGCAAATGCAGGATTTTCTTCTGTGAAGAAACCTTCATTGGCACCGGTCGGATAAAATTCAATGCCCTTGGTGGTATTTGCCAGGGGAGTAGCTGTTTTCTGGAAGGTGCCAGCCAAAACCTATACTGTGTAAATAGTTTCAAACTGGCCTGAACGAATTGTTTAAAAGTTTATTTGATTTAACGCCGATCTCCAAGTAGGTATACCCATTGACTCGGTTGAATGTTTATATTCCCAAGTGTTTGACTGGAGATTATCTATTTGATCTGATTCCTCACTATCAATTGAATACTCGTGTTCACGTTATTACAAACTGCCTTTGAAGATATTTCAAATACCGTTATAGATAGCTTTATATTCCAGAATATTTAATTTGGATGATATTTGAGTCGATCGGATTTTACTCTTGAGAAAAACTCATAATACGCCTGTTAAATTATAACCCCCTTTATCAATCAATCAATCAATTTATTAGTTAGATAAGTGTTCAATTACAATACAGTTACCTAAATTGCAACATACTAACTTAGGTAACACGTCAGATGAGCTTAAAACAAACTAGACGATAATTTATATAATTATTACATCGATATTCAAATGTTTGAGCATGTCCACTACTCACCCCGATTTGTTTTTGTTGCAGAAGGAACCAAAACAAATGAATTGTCTTATCATAATTAATTTTGTTTTCTGATATTCAATGTATTTTATAATACAGTGCGCATCATAAGTGTTACCCCCCCTATCTAACTCGTTACTGGACTCTTGTAAGGAAAATCGCCGAAACACGTCGATTTTTGATTTCTACAGTGTACATGTTCGTATGAATAGTGCACCCCTAAGTTCATCCCTGACTGGAGGGGAGCAACCCTGTCAAAAAATTTAAATATCATGGGGTGGTGAGTGATAGCTCATTTGAAAGGGGCTTTTATTCTCTATTCAACCGTGCAAAGAATTACACCACAAACAGGAAAGCAACTGAACTAACACTAACTTTTTCTGTTATTACAGTAAATGTTCAAAATGTTCCCCGTTGACCTCCTGGCAAAAATAGAGTCTATTCTGTGTTTCTGACGCTTTGCAAGGTATCGCGAGTAGTTACACACACTTCCGTAATCCGCGCACGCAACTCCTAAATAGAGTGACACTGAGTCTCGTAGACTTCAGATTTTAGGTAACCCCATAGGAAAAAATCTAAAGGAGTTAGATCTGGTGATCTTGGAGGCCATTCCACAGATCCTCGACGCCCAATCCATCGTCCTGCATAAACAGTATTCAAATATGTCCTGACAGCAACTGCAAAATGAGGAGGAGCTCCATCTTGTTGCAGTATAATGTCCATGTCAAATTCGTCTGGATTATTTTCGACAGTTGTCACTGTGAGTGGATCTATCACTGTTTCCAGCATTTCCAAATAGAGGGCACCCGTCAAATTGTCTTCAATGAATAGCGGACCGATAATATGGTCACCCAGTATCCCTGCCCACACATTAACTTTTTGGGGAAACTGGGTATGAGTTTCGCGAAAAAGTCGAGGATTTCCATCGGACCAGTACCTCACATTTTGTCTATGCACATGACCGTTTAAAAAAAAAGTAGCCTCATCACTGAAACAAATATGTTTTAAATAGCTGAGATTTTGTAAAATATTGTTAGATACTATTTCACAATATTCTAGACGGCGGTCTGGATCATCGTCCGTCAGTTCATGCACCATTTTTATTTTGTAGGGATTAAATTTATTTTTTTTCAGAATTCTCAATACCGTCATCTGCGAAACCTCACAATTCAATGCTACAGTTTTACTCGATGAGGACGGGTTATTCACAAACTCGCTCATAATGTCCACTTGTTTATCTTCTCCTGTAGTTGATCGCCCAGAACGTGGTTTATTTTGCACACTGCCGTTCTCATAAAATTTTTCCACTAATTGTTTGAAATAATGTCTATCAATAGGGTGATCCGGAAAACGTTCATTGAACATTCGTACCGCCGCATGATAATTTCGATGAGCCTCACCAAAAATTACAATTGCTTCGCATTTCTCATTCAACGCACGTGGTGCAACCATTATTTGAAGATGAATAGCAAGCACAACTAACAGCTAGAATACACTGACTCGCACTATCCGTGATATCATTTTCTTGTATTGACCATTTATCCGCAAACACCCAAAAACACCTACAAAAACGTGCAGTTAATATCTACGCACACGACAAATACGTCTCACTTGACGTCTGACCCAACACCGATATCATACAGGGCCGACTTTGTAATTCGAAGGGTGGGTGCGCTACGTTAATTGTCGTTATTCTTAAACATTCCTAACTCTTTTAATAATGTAGCATATTTCAATTCCTTTGCACGGTTGAATAGAGAATAAAACCCCCTTTCAAATAAGCTATCACTCACCACCCCATGCTATTTAAATTTTTTGACAGGGTTGCTCCCCTCCAGTCAGGGATGAAATTAGGGGTGCACTATACATACGAGAATGTACACTGTAGAAATCAAAAATCGACGTGTCTCGGCGATTTTCCTAACAAGAGTCCCGTAACGAGTTCGATAGGGGGGGTAACACTTATGATGCGCACTGTATAACTAGCTGACCGTGCCCACTTCGTTGGGGGTTAATCATTTTTGTGATGCTATTATATTGTGTAGTTCTTAGTATTTAGTTTCATTGGGTTCATAACAGCTCTGAGTTCTAGGCGCACTCGAAAGAGCTTTTGAAAGAAGTCGAAAATGTTGAATCCTTTTATATCCGATGGATAATGAATTTGAATAGAATATGAAACATGTCTTCCATCAAATCTGTTGAAGAATATTTTTGCAAACTTTGAAGTAAATTGAAGTACGTTGTCCCATACAAAGTATGATCCCGTTTTTCACCCCCTTAGGCTTGGATTTTGGAAAAACTTTCCATATCGGATGCCTACATTATATAAAAGATATACCCTCTAAGTTTCAGACCTCTTCGATCAGTGGTATAGGGCGTGCGTTGATTAACCCCTAAAATAACTTTCTACCCCGTTTGGCGATTTATTTCAATAAAATACGAAACACGACTTCCATCTTTTCTGTTGAAGAATTTTTATGCAAAATTTGAAATAGATTGGACCTATGAATCACGTTGTTCACCAGTAAAGGCGCGGCAAATTTTAGAAATCTAAGATTGGTAATACTAAGCATATATCAGGATTAAACTTTAATAATAAAAATAAATGTTTATTTTTTTGAAGGAAATTTTAGAATTTTAATCGAAGTACAGTTAAAAACACTATAATTGATCAGTTATCGAGCGGGATGAAAAATGATTAAATTACTAAAATGCCCATGAAAAAAAAGGGGTTAGTGATAAAAAAGTAAAAATTCAGGGTTGTATGTATTTTTAATGTCACATTATGGAGTAATAAGAACAAAAAATTTCGTAAAAAAAAAATTTAAGGGTGAACAACACTTATCACTTAGGGGTATGGAAAATAGATAGTAGCCGAATCTCAGACCTACTGAATACGCATATAAAATTTGTTAAAAATCAGTAAAGCCGTTTCGGAGGAGTACGGTAACTAACATTGTGACATTGAAATTTTATATATTAAAAGAAAGAAGATATAATATTATTTTCATCTTTTTATATGAGGACACTACCTCAGGTTAGCCAAATGATAGAAACGTCGACACCTACAGAATGCGAATTTCTGTAGTCGACCGCCACCAAGTTTTAGCTATCGCCAATTGAAATTTTTTGCAGTATTTTATCTTTGAGAAAGGGGTCTATTATTTGATAGAATTTGCCACATGTTTTCTAATATTTTATGTATTCTTATATCACTATGATCTTCGTTTGAATGTTTTTTTGAGGAGGTAAACATGTTCTGGAATCCATTTTTTTTCTCTCCACTGGAAATCAAAAGGAAAAAGCTTCTTCTTATAATATGAGAAATATATATTGTGGAGTACCTCAAGGCTCTATTTTAGGTCCCATAATGTTTTCAATCTACACATGTAATATCACCAGTTGTTTGAATGAATGTAAACCTTTTATGTACGGTGACGATACCCAAATTAAATTTACCCTATCAGGAACTGATATTGGATCAACTGATATAGCAATTAACGAAGAACTATCCAAGCTCGTATCTTTTTCAGAACAACATCAACTTCAGGTGAATCCGTCTATAACACAAATTTTGATATTTGGTAGAAATAAAGCACAAATCGAGAGAGACATTAATATTGAGATTGCTGGTAATAACATATCCTGTGTCAAGGTCGCTAGAAATTTAGGGTTGGAGTTAGATACAGATTTGCGGTTCAAGTATCATGTTGGTAAATGCGTAAAACGAGCTTATGCTAACTTGAAAATGTTGCATCCCCACCGTCAAATATTAGAAAAATCAACAAAGATTTTGCTTATTGAATCCTAGTTCAACTATTGGGACGCGATTTATGGTCCCTGTTTAGACACCACAGAAATCAATAGAATTCAGCGAGTACAAAAATCCTGTCTCAGGTATATTTATGGCATAAGAAAATATGAAAGTATCTCACACAAACTGAAAGAAACGAAATGGCTCAGTACCTATGTCTGCTAGGAGGAAATTGTACGCAAGTACCCTATTTCACAAAGTTATTCTCAATAAAACTCCACCCTATCTCTACAACAAAATAACATGCCCGTAGTGATGTTCACAATTTGAACACCCGCTTCAGGGGAATAATATCGCCTCCACCTCATCGGACTGCCATCTTCAGGAGGTCCTTCACTAACAATATTTACAGTCTCTTCAACCAGGTCCCAGCAAATCTAAAAACATTCCCAATGTCGAAGTTCAAAATAGTTTACGAACACCAACTTCTCGAAGCCAATTGTTACACTACTCAGGACAAAAGAAAGTGTGTTATTTATTCATGAGCCAAATTGCATGTTTTCTTTTCTAGTCACTAGGGATGACACTCGAATCAGTTCTCTATTTGGCGGTATGATTGCATACCTTATTTTATTATTATTTTGTGTATAATGTATCATTCTGCAAATAAACATTATTATTAGTATTAATATCTGTTTTTGGTGCAAAATTGAGTGAGTATTTTTATGAATTGGTAGATTTAGTAAACAAAATTTTTTTATTTAACACGCTTTTATTAGCTTGGGTTGTAACTATGTATGTAACGGAATCTTTGAGCATAATTTTCACCAATTTCCAGAAGTCTGATTAATTTGAAACTTTGCATACGTATCAAGGACCGATGACAATGCAATAATTTGATCATAGTTTTCCATTATCCTTATAAGGACCACCAGGATTGAAAAGAAGGAATTGATTATGATTAAAACATATCTAATCATGAATTCTCATCGACTAAAACGAAGATAACAAATTTTAATCAAGAAAAAAACAAGGCCGGAAATATAATTAACTATTCATACGCAAAAAAAAGCCCGATCGGGTCTTAATCGTTTCGGTATAATGTGTGATTACCTTTTCGTTCCGGGAGGGGGTAATTTGTGCGCCCGCTGCTTTCCTTGGATGGGATATCGTTTTCCAGGCTCCCTCCCCGAGAAATAAGTTCTTCCCCCGATTGCCTCTGTTTCAAGGGCATTTATTTATACATAGCTTTGATTTGACAGTCGTTAAAGAAGGATTTTCAAAATTCAAAATCATTAATTGTGACCAATGAAGAGTGTTGCCAAAAACATTTTAGTGAATATGAGTTCATTTGATAAACTTGAAAACTTTTTGGAAAAAAAAAATTAATTTGTATTCACATGTGAAAGAGTAGGGTTGAGTTTGATTCCGGCTTGACCGATTAATTGATTTATACATTAACTCATGAGAAATCAGTAACTTAATAATTGAATTTTAAAATTCTACATTAACGGAAATTTTGTAAAATTTGCAATAGTTAACAATTCACAGTTGTGCAATGACCTGCGCAGAAGCTTGCGCCGGCGAGCTTGAACCTGTCGATACAGTTCCCAGCGAAATACAGCCACGGAACTGCTGAAAGACGAATGTTGCCAATAATCCTGAGTTGGGCTTCGACCGTTCACAAGATGCCAGGTTGTACAGTTGATCATGCAGTAATTTATCTAGGCTCGCGATTGATTGCTGCTGGACAAGCCTATGTAGCACTTAGTCGTGTAAGATCTTTAGACGGTATTCGGATTGAAGAACTTGATTGCTCTAAGTTAACAGGAAGTACCCCACGCAATAGTGAAGCTTTAAATGAAATGATTAGATTGCGGAATGATTCGTAAGAAATATCACATTTCCACTAGAAACTAATTGATAAATTGAACTAAAAAATGAAAAATAAATAATAGTTTAAAAAACTAAAAAAACACGCTTTTATAGCTAACCGAACTAAAAAATAGAAAATAATTTTTAATTACAAAGAGTTTATATTACGGTAGTAGAAGGCTAAACAATCATTCATAGTCAATCAGCTCAAAATAAAATTATAATAAAATATAAGTAATTAACAGAATAAAGTAATTCAGAGTAAAAAGCGTGGGGTGCATTTTACTACATTTCATAAGTCTCCTTTCAAAGATAATTACCGATAGAATGATTGTAATATATAATATATCAAGCACCCCACGATTTTACTCTGAATTACTTTATTCTGTTAATCACTTAAATTTTATTATAATTTTATTTTGAGCTGATTGACTATGAATGATTGTTTAGCCTTCTACTACCGTAATATAAACTCTTTGTAATTAAAAATTATTTTCTATTTTTTAGTTCGGTTAGCTATAAAAGCGTGTTTTTTTAGTTTTTTAAACTATTATTTATACAATAGACTTGTTGATTGAATCTCCAAATTCATAAAAATACGATGAGTTATTGACAAAATAGTCCCTCAAATGGTCCTCAAATCGATATATCGCTAAAGTACAACGTATACAGTGTGTATTCTGCAAGTTTGGCATAACTCTCTATTGTCTATTGCATCGTTCTCTTGTTTCAGAAGGGTCCCTGCCGGATTCCTACATTCGGCTCGCGGATACCCCACATCCAGGCCCCGACGAGCGGCAACGCCGCCGCTGCAGCCGCCGGTGGCGCCCCGCGCGACGTAACCGCGAAGCACGTCGGCCAGAGAGTGCGAGTCGGCGACAAAGAGGGCGTGCTGCGCTTCGTGGGCGAAGTGCAATTCGCTAAAGGCGCGTGGTGCGGCGTTGAGCTCGACTACCCGGTCGGCAAGAACGATGGCTGCGTCAACGGCGTGCGGTACTTCGAGTGCGCGAGCCGCTGCGGGCTGATGGCGCCACTCGCCAAGGCGGAGATCGTCGTCAAATCGAGGTAGGTGCGGCGTTGCCGAGTGCGCGGGGTTTTCCGCGGATTTGGGGAAATCGCTCGTCTCTGCGAATCTACCCTTACACATCCATTTTTGGTTGCTACGAAAGCGTAGAGCAGACATGCAGTATTTTTTTTTAATTTAGTGTTACAACTTAAAATTAGCTCAGTATAGATTTGTGTTGTTTCGAGTCGTGACTTGAAATTAAGAAAAAAATATTGCATGTCCTCTCTACGCTTTCGTAGGTTGCACATCTATTTAGTATTTAATTTTTGGCATCATTGAAATTTCTACCACGTGACTCACAATAATTAAGATGAAGGATAAATGTCACCGCCTAAAATTCCTATGATTTTGACTAATTTTTGTTTTTGAGAAATTCGTTTTACTGTAACTTTGAACTACTCATTTCCTAATTACCTCTTCAAATCTAGTTTATACCTAACTGATAAAAAAATCTGTGGAATAGTAGAATAATTGCACGAGTGCAAAAAAAATTACCGATAATTTTGCAAGAAAGCGCGATATCTAAAATTGCAAGAGTTTATTTCAATATTTTGGTGAAAGTGCCCGAGTCCGAAGGACGAGGGCTCTTTAACGAAATATGAAAATAACCGAATGCAATTTGTATAAGATATCAGGCTTGAATGCAAAATTATCTGGTCATTTTTATGCACGAATGTAATTCATTGGAACATTTCACGAATAAAGAAATTCTCAAGGGAATGTTATTTTTTGTTCATTTATACTTTCCTCTATAGATTGTATGGAGCACTCACCAAAACACGAAATGTTTTTCTATTTTTGAAGTCTATCTGACATTCATTTTTGTTGTCTACTGACGTCTAGCGATACGGTTTCAAATGTGTTGTTATGGTGACTTGAAACAATGCAATTACCGCTTTAAGTTTTCGATACAATGCAATTACCTCTGTAAGTTTTCGATAATTGCATTGCTCTTATGGGACATTTTATATATGAGGGAAATATTCAATAAAATATACCATGAACTTTCGATAAGGCGTATCCCAAGTATTTGAATCATTTAAGATCTGCCAAAATGGAATGGAGGTACCATGTGATGAAGTATTTTCCAATCAGATATTCATCTAGGAATCTACCAACACTGCGGAAGGTCAAGTGGTATCAGTTCTGATGGATTCGTAGGAATTGTGTCTCCTTCATATCCAAAGATGAATGATCAAAGCGAGTTAAATGATTATTCAAATCATCTTTTGAACAATTCGTTCAGACCAGTTCAGACCTACACAGTTAGGTTTTGTCTGGCACCTGTCAGAAAACAACTGCTCCCCTGGCTGATACCACGAAGGGTATTGCATTGAAAGTTTATAGTAATCGTATATTATGATCCTCAGTACACTAGAGGACTTGAACAGATATCCGATGAAGTGAATATGAAAATTGCATATAAAACTTCTTACGAATCACAACAGTTCCTTGATTATTCAAAAAATAGTTAGAAAATACAGAAAAGTCAGGAATTCACGACATTGGTTGTCAAGATTGTAACAATCAATAAATTCGCCATAGACAACGATCTATAAAAACCAGTTCAATAAAGCCACAATATTCGTATCTGTCAAATAGGCAAAATTTCTTGGTTCTGCGGATTCGAAATCAGATCCTAGTGCCACTTCGGCCAATATGTCAACGCATACCTGCCACTTCTTTTTTAGTTGCTTCTAATTTGTGTATAGTGAAAGGATAGTTTGATTTTGTCCTTCCAAATATCTGAATAATGAATATTATTTATATGAAAACTTTCCTTGACATATTTGGGTATTTCATTCTTGAAAAGGCCTACGGTTGAGCAAGATAAAGTCGATATTTGATGTTTAAGATAAGTAGGTTACTTTTTTGTTTGTCATTCTGATTCAGAATTGTTTTCTCTAGGAACAACCCTACCTCGGACGGAAGCTGCGAATCTTTGAGCGACCGCTGTTCAGGGCCGTATTCTATGCTCTTCATCGATCCCAAGAACGATCTACTGTTGAACAGGGCCGGCTCCCAGGAAGTTTTGTCTAGGAAGAGGGAAACTCGCTCCACGAGGCCTTTGAAGACTACCTTACCAGTGGGCGGGACCTTCGACTTGCAGAAAAATCTCCACGACAGGGTGGTAGTTTGCAAGGCAGCTGCCAAGAACAAGACTGAGGATAACAGGAAAAAGTTTGCAGAGGCGAATAAAAATAGGGCGAATGGTACCTTCGATGTACAAGATTCCAGCGTAGATCCGAGTAAGAGGACGGCGAATGGTACTTTCGACATTCCAGATACCAATATCGATCCAAGTGGAAGGAGGGCGAATGGTACATTTGACATTCCAGATACCAACATCGATCCGAGTACAAAGAGGAGAAATGGTACATTTGATATTCCAGATCCGTTTGTAGTCGCTAGCAAGAAGAGATCCAACGACACATTTGAGCTACCAGAACGGGTCACAGAGTCGAGCAATAAGAGATCGAACGGTAAGTCACTCAAAAAGCTATTATAGATAGTGTTATGTAAGTATGAATGGAATTGGAGTGTAACCCAAACCTTTTTTTCAATCAACACGAAATTGAAAAAAATTGTCTGTGACGTATGTTTTTTCAAATGAATTTGCCTTTTTAAGAGAAAAAATTGTCAAAACTTGAAGTTTTTGGCGCTATTCATTTACTTCTTCTTATCAGTAGCTACTTAGGTTAGGTTCAAGGAGAGTGGTTCTATTCTACATTCAACTGGAAGTCACGAGGGTTTTATTATAGCTCACACCAAGTCAAACTTCATGACAGTAGATAGGTTAGACAACGAAGGTCATCAATGCTGTAGAGTTATAATGGCGGCGATGTCCATTTTACTCCCGTCAGGAGGCGCTGTGAAATTTGAAGAATTCAACTCATTTT
The DNA here is from genome assembly GCA_032362365.1 of Zygogramma bicolorata. Classification (NCBI taxonomy): domain Eukaryota; kingdom Metazoa; phylum Arthropoda; class Insecta; order Coleoptera; family Chrysomelidae; genus Zygogramma; species Zygogramma bicolorata. The sequence continues at coordinate 207,976 of JAVJAQ010002166.1, read as the reverse complement.
GCAACGTAAAGTTCAGATACAGCTTCTGAGCTGAATAATGAGTTTTTTCCTGAACTAAATAATTCAAAGAAGATTTTTCATTTATTCCAGATCACGACGCAACGACAACCAACCCCAACGAAGAAAGAGGCGAAGCCGGTGTCAATCTCAACCTTACCTTCTTGCCCCTCAAGGACCCTTCTGAAAACATTCCCAGCGTGGAAGTCAAGAGGCGGAAAACCTCCAACCCGAAGGCAAACGAAACCGTCGTCAAACCCTCGTCTTTGCCACAGCTCTTGAGCGACCCTCTCGCTACCCCGCTGGAGCTGAAGAAGTTTACTTTTTCCACTCCCCTGCATTCGGAATTCAAAGAGCCATTCGTAATCAAGCCGCGCATAAGCAATATCCACGTCAGCGATGAGAACAGCAAGAGAGACTCATTGGAATTCGACGAATCCCTCGGTATTCTCACCCCCGATCAAATGTTGAACAGCGTTCAATTCTCCTGCGCCCAGAGCCGGTCGTCTAGCTTAGAATACGACGTCAATTTGCAGGATTGCTTCAAAAGCGGGAGTAAATCAGAGCTGACCAGTCCCAGGGTCGAGAACGTGAATTTGGAAGAAGAATTGGCGCCCAACGTGGGACCCAAAATGGAAGACAAGCCGCCTTGCAAAGCAGAAGCGATCGGCATACCGAACGTTACGCTGCGGTTCAAGACCCCCAATATGGACATTCCGGCGCTGGAAGAGGTCAAAGAAGACGTCCTCCTCAGCCCGAACCTGACCGACTACAGCTTGGGCATCATCGACGATCAGATCCTCTCGAACCGTACCGATACGACCATGAACATGGAGTTGCCTCTGGACCCGGTGGGGAGGACCTTGCTGACCCGGCTGGAGCAAACCCCCTCCCCCGAAGAGCTTCCGCTCGATCCGATGCCCACGGTGGAGAGCGAACCCAAAACGGAGCCCAGCAAGTCCAAGACGTCCAACAGCTTCGTGACGAGTATCACCAGCATCACCAGCTTGGACACGGGGTACCAGGGAGACGGTGAGATGTCCAGGCCGGCCAGCAGGGGGGCGGACAATTCTCCGTTGACTAGGAGACCGTTGCCTAGGCCGCAGGTTCGTAGGCACGAGCCTATGACCGACTCTGACTTCTTCACGGAGAGCGATGCCGACAATCACGAAGAAAACCACTTGAGGGGGGATCGTAGGGCTCAGGTTATAGACGGAACGCTGTATGGGGTGGATCCTCAGGCGGCGGCTGATATTTACGTCAACAACAGGGAGAACATGGACTCCAGCGGGATCTTCACCGATATAGAGAGCAATATCAGGAACGATGAGGCTACAGAGGCGCCGGACGTGTCGCCGTCGGACACTAGTACTAAAACTATCTCAGAGAACAGCCAGGATAACATCAAGGAGATATTGGATAAGACCCTCGAAAATAAAGACGTGGAGAAACTCAAAGATAACCCCAAGAAACGAAACGCTCCTAGTCCGGGAATACTAAGCCCTTCCAGTTTGTCATCGCCTAGACACGGAAAAGAAGAGAATGCTGCAAAGAAGTACAAGATGCCCAAAAGGGACGTGGTGTCCAAAGTTAAGGCTATGCTGGAGCCCGCTAACAGAGTTCAGACCGAGAAGAAACCTAGCAAGAAGCCTGTCGGTAGGTGGGACGCTGTCATGGATAAGATAAGCAAAGGTGATCAGAACAAGACGAATTTGAAAGAGGTCAAGTCGAAAGTGTTTAGTGAAGTGAACGTGACTACAAGTGTAGGTCAAAGACTCAGCGATCCGAGAAAGCAAGGCAACAGAATCGTCGGGAATCAGAAGAGCCCGAACAACAAGATGTGAGTAAATGCTTGACGGTAATTTAATTTGGTTGTTCGTTGCATGTGTTTGAGGTATGAGGCATCGATATGTAGAAATATCAGTTGAATTTTCACTAGAAAATGGGATAACTGTTTCATGATTCTTCTATCCCACTTCTGATTCCTTTATTTCATATCTGACCATCATATTATTTTTCCTATAGGTTTCCTTTTACCCAAATGCTTCTTATTGCCATATATTTTCGAAGATTCTTGAGCTACTGTTTTCTATAAACAACCATGATTCGCATAGTTTTGTATAATTTATCTGGCCATTTGAGCTTGTAGAAAGTTGTATTTAATGCATGCTGTTCATTTCAGTTGTACCACTCCAGTCAAAAGGCCTGGTTCAGCCCAGAGTCTACCATCATCTGAAAAGTAAGTAGATAAAAATTATAAAAACGTAAACCTTCGATTATTTCAAAAATGCTGAAGAATAATTATTCTATAGCTTCAACGATACTTCAAAAAAATATCATTTGTAAATTTATGTTTTCATGAAAGATGAGTCTTCCTCGAGGAGATAAGGATATTCCTATTTTGGTAGGAGTGCCAAAGTGAAAATGCCTCTGCACACAGAGTTAGAATATATGGGAGCTTGACATAGTGGCATCCAACTTTATTGCCGTTAGATTTTGAATCTTGTAATGTTCAGATAATATCGTAGGGAACTTCGGGGAAAAATAAAAGAATCCAAAATCTGAATTCGAATTAATCTGGGGGGCAGTGGTATGAATCATCAAAATTACCATCGATTACAAATATAATGCCATTTTTTCTATAATATTCCTGATATGCTATTGAGGTTTCAAGGAAAGTATGATATGAATCGAATTTGTATTCTGAGAATATCAGCTGCCTCCCAGTAGTATTTTGGCGCCCAACTTGATATCAATAATAATAATTCATTTTGGCAACTGAAATGTCTCAATTGATCTCTTGAAATAAAAAGATTCTGGGAATAGAAAGAATTTTCCTCGCAGGATATATTCAAGGCTTCATCTAGATGTTTCATGCTGTTCATCATAAGTTTATCACAAGAATCGAGAGCAACAGAATCCTGATCTATCTCAATCATCAATCAGTTCATGGAAATATAATTACTAGTTGAAACTTTTGATTTTATCAAATTATGGACTGAAGTTACTAGGTTTTGACTTTCCTTTTTTGTTGAAACTAAAGGTTTAAGAAGATATTTGGGCAACTTTGTGAAAATTGACTGAACTGCATTATTGATTAGTTTTGGAAAATTTAACAATTGTTTTTGAATTGACCTATTAGGTTATGGGAAAATATTTTTAATAATATTATATTTTTTTCAAAATGAGCAGAACAAACGGGCGAATACCTAGGTGTAGCATACACACAACACTTCTCAAGTCTTTGGAAAATTTGAAAATTGATTGATTGATATTCTATGAACCATAATCAGATTAAGATCTCAAAACACAATGACGTGCCAATTTTTTTCAGAATGATACAATATGGGATTCATACGTGAAAAACTCAACATAAACTCATTCAATAACATTCCTGGAAATTCCACATGTTACCACTGAATATCTACATCACTGATAACTACTTTCAACTGAATCATTCTACAATATTCTATTGAAAAAAAAAGGGAATTATATAAACGAATCACTTCCTAATTCATATCTGAACTTCGATAATTATATTATCAAAATGTCTGATATCACCGATATGGAAAAATTACAATGGATACCTCTACACTTTTTTTTCTGTTTTTTTTTCTTCATTTATTATTGTTTTATTTTCGCATGAACCTCACGAAACTCAAATGCTCATGTATTACTAACCATCATTACATAATCGTTGCATAATATACTATTGAAATGAAATATTGTAGTAGCTACCTATCGTTTCATGCATTGGTATTTTTTGAAAAATTCATGTGGTCAATTGAGCAAACGTTATGAATATTTTATATTTTTCCTAGGCGCAGAATCAGGAATCGTCCAAACAGCGGAAGCCCTCCAAAGGGTGTTGGGGGGAGCAACATCGAAAGCAGCATCCACAGCTCCTTGAGCGATTTGAGTGCTGCGACTTTGCCGCCTTCCAATAAAACTCCGGGTATGTGAATAAACAATATTATATCGCATGTTTTTATTAAAATACATAAATTAACATGGAGCAAATTTCAAGCATCACATTTCCATCTCCGAAATTGCTGGTACCGTGATTGTTAGCAAAATAAAATTCATATACTTCCAGGATTGATATCAAAATATATATAGGGTGTTTGAACACAATTTTATGCATGGTGAAACGATATTGTGCGACTAAAAATGTACTCAACTTTTTTATTTATCGAAATCATCGTCAAACGTAACTGATATTTGATTGATACATACGTTACCATATTTACTAAGGAAAAATGTCAAATCAATTTTAACCACTACGTGACTTCTAAGATTAATGTATATTGACAAAAATCCCTTCCCCCCGTTATTAGTCTTTTTTCAAGTAAGTTAGTGATATTTTTGCTTCACTGTTGTTGGAAATATTCCTTGCTGAGTGGTATTAGTTCGGACTTAGACTGTCTATATGATTGACTCATTATATAGAAACCTGTTATATATTATATTATACAACTAGATGACCCGGCCACGCGTTGCTGTGGAACATTCTAAGAGGAACAATAAGAGGACATCAGTCACGGAGTCCACTTTTTTCACACAGATGGTATTTGTAAAAAAATATGGTGATCTCCTTATTTGACTTTCTACTACTTGACCCTTTAGTAGTACAATGAAATTATTTACGAACAAAGACGAAAATGTTGATGTTGGTATACAAATTCACTGGATTGAGATTTGAAGGGGAAGTACGTTGAACACAATTAATTAAAATGTTCTCACACTTGATATTAAGCAGAAATCAATAGGTACAAAATAAAAATTTTTCAGATTTATTATTTCCATTTAATTTTATGACAAATATAAGTATATTACAGTATAATACAGTAAATAACATGTGACGCTTAAACTCATGAATGAGGTAGGCAAGGCTGACAGTCTTAAACTTTTAAACATTAATATCTATTTTTTTGAATTATAAATACTATCAATTTGAATTCAATTTAACACCAATCGGTGCACAATGTTTTTGGTTAACCTGTCTTCAGGTAACACAAATAGATCCGACGGTTTCCCAACACGTGAACACGCAACATATAGTTGCCCATGAGAAAAACATGGATTTTCCAAATCTAAACCATTTGTGGTTGTGCATGACCTTCTGCTGTCCTGATTCTTTGAGCTGGATTTCTTGATTCAATTTGTTCTGCCAACTGATGGGCTCAGCAGCGCCATCTATTGATTACTTACTCAACCCAGTCGAAAGGTATCGACATCTTGATTCAATTTGTTCTGCCAACTGATAGGCTCAGCAGCGCCATCTATTGATTACTTACTCAACCCAGTCGAAAGGTATCGACATCTGTTAGAATCATTTGGAGTTAACAGATAATTGTGACTGTCAAATAATAACAGACAAATAATTAGCAATAAATTAAAATTGCGACTATAATTTGAGATTTAAACCATCCTATCTCTCAAGTTGGATCGAACTGCACATGGTGTGCGAATTTTATTATAATCGGTTAAGTGGTTTAGGAGTCCATTGAGGTCAAACATTGTGACACGAGATTTATATATATTAAGATAAATAATTAGATACAAAAAAGCTCAAAAGGTGGAAAGGATGTCAATTTTCTTTTAATTTATTAGTGCAATTGAAATAAATTCAGAATAGTTATCATGTGTACATCTTTATAATTATTTTACTTCTGATAATGAACAAAATATCGATATTCTGTTCATCTTTTCCTTCTTCGTGTTTTTTTTGAATTGTTAACGTACCAGAATCTGAAAAAAATGGAGAATTTCTTGTGAATCAACTACATCATATCAGTCAGCAACTACTCATAACTGAATTTGAATATCAGAAAATACAAGCACTGATATTTATGAAAGCTTAATTATTTTTTCTGGCGTTCCATGAACCAAATCTTCTTCCGTTCTCGAAGCTATTTCACAAATATTTTTCTTCTATTCTTGTCTTTCGAGAGGGTAGCCAAATGTAATTCATAAAGATGCAACTTTCCTAAGACACCATGATGAAAAAAGAGACTTTTCTTTTTTGCCATTGCTCTCCTTTGCCATTATTTGGTGTGATCAGGCAGTGGGATTTAGTTCTGATAAGTTAATACTACTTTTTGTTTTCTGCTGTTTCAATTGGATTTTTATAGGTCAGTATCTAATGAGAAGTATTTTAATAGTCCAAAACCGGTCTGCAAGTTTGTCCGTCCCAATAATTGAAAATGAATTCCTTCATTTGTATCGCTAAAAGCAAATGCAGGATCAGATGGATATAATGCAATGCCCGTCGTGGTATTAGCCAGGGGAGTAGTTGTTTTCTGACAGGTGCCAGCCAAAACCTACTGTATGGGTAGTTTGAGATTGGCCTGAACGAAAGATGATTTCGTCCTGAGTCCTGAGAATATTCACGAATATTTTGGTAACACACTGCATGATTTTTTGGCAATGTGAAGAAAGTTGGAACACCACGAAATCATTCTCATGGCAGACGGCGTGAAAGTATTTTCTGATGGTCCATAAAAAGTTCACTAGAATGTAATGGACGTGTACATGTGTTTTCAATTAGTGATCATTAATAAAGCAAGTACTCGACATGTTAAACATATTAGCCTTCGCGAATGTACCTCAATAGGAGTTTGACGACATTGAAATATTTGCGAAAGATTTCATTCTTACATTCTCACATAACTGTTTGGTCTAGTAGAGGAGGGTTCAGGGTTTGAACTAGAAGTTGTCTCTATCACATACAGAGGAAGACAGATCATTACCAAAAGACTTGAAATTGTTCTGTGATGATTTGATTTACAACCATTTCTGAGTATGTTCACCGATTGTCGAAAACTTTCAACATGAAATTTTGATTTCAACGATTCATTATTATTGTCATCCAAGATACTTTATATTTAGCAGACATTACATAAAGGTGAGGTATCAATATGGAGCTCCCAACTGATTTCCGTTTTTCTTTGTAACTGACAATTCGTCTAGAATTACTGATGTATATATATATACAGTAGGGTCCACAGGTATGGAATAAATTCATTTTTAGCGTTATGTATTTTGTCAAAAAATCCGAGACATGTTAATTTTAATTGTCAATTTGTCAATGTAATTATGAGCACCCCCTCAAAAAATTTTAATGAGAAAGAGGGTCGTGTGGCATCTTGTTCGTACGGGAATTTCATTATCTGTTCAGCAATACTAAGTTTTTCATATTCAAAGCAACTATAACGGAGAAAATGTGTTATTAAAATTTGAAAATATTGACACTGTAGATTATGTATCCGTTGGAAAAACCTGATACAGGTTTGCATTCTTCAACAAAATAGATGGATTGGATGGAAGACATATTTTGTATTTTATTAAAATTCATTCTCTAACGGGGTAGATAAAGGATTTTAACATTTTCGCGCCCAGAAGATAATTGCATTATAAAAATAATTAATACTCCCATTTGTTTCCAGCGTTTCGCAAATTGTCTATGCTATTTCACAGCATGAACTTTGTTTAAAAAACGACAGTAGCTACAAATCCAGCCTATATATCAGAATTACTCGTAAACCTTGATGACCACCCAATAGTACTTCTACAATAATAGTATCCATTATGCGTTTCCAAAAATAAAGATTACTCTGAAACGCTTCGGTTCAAAATAATCTAGTGCCACTTTAATTTAACGGAATAGTACGTTTTCGTAGTTGGGAAACGAAGAAATTAGCTTCAGATTAGAGTGACTCAACATATAAATACTTTGGGACATTTGGATTGTTGATTGTTATTTGAAATGAGTCGGTGAGTATTATGAAATTTAAACATTCAACACCTGAAGATTTGTATGTGATTTTCAGGAAGAGAGAATTATTATCGTTCAATTCGAAAAATGCTACTTCTATCTATCTGTCTATCTAACTATCTATCTATAAGAAAAAACGATATTCATTTACAGTAGTTGGTGCTCTACATGAATGATTGAAAACACATTGTTTATTTGTGAAAGCCCATAAAACGTACTTTTCTTTTGATCTCTTCGACAATAATTCTAATGAAGCAGTATTCAGTGCCTCAACCAGCTCTGAAGGAGTCCCAGGAATCGAAATTTCATCATCACTCATCATTTTACTTTCTAGAACACTAGAAATTGAATTCGTAAACGTCAAGTTTGACAATTCCACTTTAATACATACTTAATACATAACATAATTTCCACATACCCAAGTAATTCAAATTTCAAAGCACCATTCGGTTGTGAATGAAATTATTCGCCATTTTCTTGAAATTAATTGATACCACGTAAGAAACGCCACATTCCTGTCACATTCACATTCACTTTACTGTCGTCCAGGAATGTAAGAATTTTCCTACCTGGTAAACAATTTTCAATTACTCATCATGCAGCAAATTTTCCGAGTGATCATGAACAAACTCGCAGATTTTGATTCCATGTGAATTCTTTGATATTTATATAGTTTTTATAGTTTTAGTTTATAATACCAATGAAGTATGTAGATCAAAAGACGAGTTTACATCTTTTTTGGTCGACTTGCAGGGATTGCCGACTCTGTGATATTTTTCAATATTCCAATCATTTCTAGTGGTAGAATAGAACTTATTTCACCACTTTACGAAAAACTGTTTGCAGCAAGTCAACAATAGTGTCCAGAGCATAGTTAAACATTCAAATAAAATTTATAGTAATAACATTCACAAAAAAATATAAAGAGATGAATGCACTTCAGTAAATGGATACGGTATCTATAACTATTCACCAATATAACAGAAACAGAGACCAAGAATATGCTCTTTCACAATCTTTTTGAAAGTGATATATTGAGACTTTCGATTTCTTGTGGTAGAAAGTTGTACAGTCTCACATCTTGTGAGCTCATCTGAGATTTGGCTAGTCAGAAACGTGCTTTCCTCAGGTGATTCGCAGTACGAGTTTTCCACTGATGAGACTCTTCTTTATTCATATGTATTTCTGAAACATTAGAAAACATTATGAGTGGAGGAATTGACATTATTGCAAGATTTTTTTAATGTTGCTGACGGTGGTCTCTAAAACTGACACCAGCTGGTCTTTGAGTGTCTCAACAACGATAAAGTTTCTCGATGTGTGTTGACCAAGACAGTATGTCGTCAGTAACCAGACAAAGAAGTTCAACACTGCTACCATTTGCTGCTTTCTTGTTGGAGGATTGAAGCTCACAAGTTTTCCCACAGTTCAGTTTCAGTATTTGCGCTGAACCAATTCAAAACAATGTTGATAAGTAATTATTTCACCAAATATCTTTATTAGCAATTTAGTGTCGAACAAAGCATCAATGTTGTCATTTAGCTTGATAAGTTGCAAGAATATATCGTTTATAAAGCTTTAGGCGAAATAAGAGCTCCCTGTGTGTTACTTGGGAATGAAGTATGTAGATCAAAAGACGAGTTTACATCTTTTTTGGTTGACTTGCAGGGATTGCCGACTCTGTGATATTTTTCAATATTCCAATCATTTCTAGTTGTAGAATAGAACTTATTTCACCACTTTACGAAAAACTGTTTGCAGCAAGTCAACAATAGTGTCCAGAGCATAGTTAAACATTCAAATAAAATTTATAGTAAAAACATTCACAAAAAAATATTAAGGGATGAATGCACTTCAGTAAATGGATACGGTATCTATAACTATTCACCAATATAACAGAAACAGAGATCAAGAATATGCTCTCTCATAATCTTTTTGAAAGTGATATATATTGAGACTTTCGATTTCTTGTGTTAGAAAGTTGTACAGTCTCACATCTTGTGAGACCCAATACAGAACCTTCAGGCACCCCAAGCAAGATTGAAAATCTGATTGAGATCGGTGAAAACAGACTGCTTTCTATCGCTCAGATACGATCGAATAAGATCAAGAGGTGAGCCTCTCACTCCGTAATGCCGTGATTTTTCTACTAAAAGAGAATTAGAGACACGGTAAGGCTCTCTGTCGTATTTATGATTAGAAACAGTTGATTACACAGCAGTTTTGCTGGCCAGTGAGAGTACTACCACACTTTCTCCCTGTACACATAAAACACTCTTTCGGTTCTCGCACATTCCTCATCGCTCCTAATGATCCTATCGTCAACGAACAACAATGACACATGTACCATTGTCGCTGGTACTATCAGACGGAGAAGAGCAACAAAAAGTGACGTTTTCCCGATAGAAAACCCCGTCACGTTCCGGCAGCGGATGCGACTATCGCTTCAAAAGCCGTACACGACGGCAATAAATGATAGATTTACTATGGATTCGTAGCTCTGCTGGTCTCTCAGATCGTCACACACAACTCTTGCTTGCATATTAATAATATCGAGCGTAGGATTGTGACATCGCGTTCGAGCGGTTTTTATTGTTGATTCCACATCGACAGAGCTGTGATAAATGAGAGCGATTCGAGGGGATTCAAACGGACTCACAACGAAAGGGTGGGAAGACTGTGGTATTCGGGTCGACTTCGACGGAACTGCTAAAGGTGCTATGGGACGCCCGAGTTTGAGTGGCAACCCTGCCATGTCAGGTCACGGATCGATATCAGGTCGAAGGTCGCGCGAACTGGAGCTTCGTCATTGGCTGGCACTGCCATGCACGATTCAATCATTCCTCATTGGTGAACGCCATTTTTGAAAATTCCACATGTCCGCGTGTTCCTCTTCGAGGAACAACAGGTGGTATATGTAAAATTTGAATATTTTATTGTGTGAAATATAACGTGGGATTGTTATTGTTTTTGTTATTGAAACTGTCGGACCCCATGTAGGTCTGGTTTGAAAAGGATTAATTAATGGATTTGTTCGAAGGGATAATAATGGTTTCCAGGAATTGGGGAGCCTTTGTGAGTCGTCTCGTTTATTGAGGCATTGAGGGCGTTTTTCAATTTCTATTGCTTCGCGAATGATTCTGGAGTGGACGGTTTTTGCTGTGGCAATGGTCTTCGTGTTGTTGAAGTCAATTTTTAGTAGATTAGTAAAAAAAATTGGTCATCTGAAATTCTCGAGCGCGTCAGATTAAGGTAGGGTGAGTTAGTTACATCCTGAAACGTGTATATTCCACTAATCTGTCAATTCGAGAGTGACCTAAAGAAGGAAGAGGGCTACAAAGTTGTGAAAAAAACGTCATCTCGACATTCTCGAGCGTGGCTAATTTTATTTTTATTTTGAAGGGAATAATTCAAGAATTACAAAAAATATATAATCTGACGATTTCCACAAGCCAAAATAATAAAAATTCATCGATAAATTTTGATGCGTGCAGCTACGTGATGCCTGTATTCCCCTCTCTACGTTTCTATTTCTCTCTCACCCTTTCTGTATCTATTACTCTCTAATTTCGTCCCCACTCTGGTTTCTGTTGCCATAATGCCATGACCATGACAGTTGATCACACAGACTCGTTGGTGGCATGATATTTTTTACAACGAATATCCAACGTTTTGAAATTTTAAAAATTCAATTGTTTATCGTTATTTTCATGTAAATACAAGTATTCTACGGAAAAAAGCATACACTTTTTCATTTGCATGCTTTTTCCTGAGCTTTTCAATTAATCAACTTCAATGATTGAAAAAAAAATAAAAAAAAAAATTCAAATTGGCATAATAGGCGAATCCCTCCAGATAATCGTCAGATTATGAGAGTGCAACGTCTAGGGCGTAAAGATGAACCATATATATCTTAATCTGACGGGCTTGTGTATTTCAAAATGACGATTTTTTTTTCACATTCTAATAACGGCCGCGAGTCTCCGTCACTTCCAAACCGTCAGATTATTATTTAAGAGCTTTTTTTTTTAGGTTCACTTCACATCCCCTTGGAAAATCTGACGCGCTAGAGAAAAAAAATTTCTTCCATTTTCAATCCTTACGTACGATCACCCCCATCATGGAAACAATCAGATTAACATACGTACATTTTTAAAAATATGTAGGACATAGATGATATCAATATCTGACGCGCTCGAGTATGTCCATGAAACATTTTTTTTTTTACATTTTTGAAAGTCTTTAGCCGTTCCCCCCACCGATGAAAAGGTATACATTATATAACATTTTTTTTCTTTTTATCATCTAAGCTTCGCAACCCAATAGGTCGATGCTCGAGTAAATCCCGATTTAGCATCGCGGTTTCTCCTACTACAAATTAGGATGTGATTGAATATGAAAGTATTAATTTTAAGAAAAGTATTATGTCTCCTGACGGAAGTCTAGAACTGAATGTTGATGTTCCAAAATAAAATCATGAACCTCCGTAATGGTATACATTCTTGATCCTTTGTTCTCACTGATCCGAAACGTTATTACTTTCAATTGGTTCTTATTTTTGGTGAGCAACCTTGAATTGAAAAAAACTGACGCCACTGGCGCTCTACAGTATAGCTGGAAACGTGGGCGGAAAAGTAATAAGGATTCAATTTCGAATAATGTTACTATTTATTTAAAGTGAAGAGGAAGTCCTACTACGTTCGAACGTGGACTCGTACAAATCAAACTGTTTTGATTTGCATTTGAATATATTGAAGGACATGGCCACACATGGGCGTGGAGATATAGGCTGGGAAAATCGAGTTACTAGGTTAATGATAGTGCATGCTCTCGAAAAATCGAAATGGCAGGTTCGTGATCGCATCTTTGATTTTCCCACGGTCGGGATGGCAGAAAGACTATTAGCAAATGGGTAACTTCCATAGCCTATGGACACGACTCGACTTTTGGAATATAAAAGTACTAGCGGATATTTTTATTATGCAGAGTATTCTGTGGAAATGAAATTTGCCATTATAGATTGGAAATGGAATCTTGAATATAAAAAACCATTGGGCAAGAATGTCTTTATCCATTCTTGCATCCCATAGACATTTCAACGCCATTTGTAGGTAGTTATGAATTGTATGTAGACCTAGACCTGTGGAGAAAACTTCCGATATCTTATTATTGCATATACAATCAAAAACATTCGACATAGACGGTGGACATACTTGAAGACTGGCGTTAAATCGAATCATCTTTCGAACAATTCCTTCAGGCCTGTCTCAAATCTACCTACACAGTAGGTTTCGGCTGGCACCTGTCAGAAAATAACTATTCCCCTGGCTAATATCACGAATGGCATTTAATTATATCCGACCGGTGCCAGTGCAGGTTTCTCAACAAAAGAAAATCCTGCATTTGCTTTTGGCGATACAAATGAAGGAATAGAAATAGATTGGACCTAGGAATCAAGTTGTCCCATAGAAACTTCGACCCTTTTTTTGTTCCCCTTAGGGGTAGTATTTCATAAAACGGATGCCCACGTCACACGAATAATACACCCTCCAAGCTTCAGTTCTCTACGATCAGCGATTTGGGCTGTGCATTGATCCAGTCAGTTATTCAGCACAGAGCATTTTAGTTCTATAGAATAACAAAAAAATCTTTGTCCCACTTGATTTACATTTGCTATCATTTCTCACTGAGTTTTGTTCAATCATAATAAAATATAGCCTATATCACTACTGAATAGTGTAGCTTTCTGTTAGTGAAATAATTTCCATAATCGAATCAGTATTTCCGAAAGTTACCCCCTACAAACAAACAAAATAGTTCAGTAACGACTCTCGTTTTAATATAAGTATAGATAATATGGAAAGGACAATATTAATAAAAGAAACATTAGATTGTTGATCTTGCAGTTTTCACTCCGTATGCAATTTTTTTTTGTATGTTGTGATCGACTTCCAATACAATCATAATAATTGACGTTTTGAAAATATTCAGGAGCCCATGTTAGACCAAAGGGCAGTCTTCTGAATTAGTAAACGTCAATGATACGCAAAAGAGCATGGTTTGCGCAACTCTGAAACATAAATTTTGATTTATTTATGGAATTTACTGTTATTTTGTCTTATTTCTAAGGCATTATCAAGATGTTTAGATCTAAGAAGAGTCTGAGATATTCATGAATAATTTCTATAATTACCAGACTATTAGGTCGTTCAGTTTCGGATCTTCAAAAAAGTTCTGAAGGTCATTCAATGACATAAATGGAATGAAGGTATCTTACTGAAACTTGTGGATTGACAAAGAATAATCCCACATATCAGGAAAATATAAGACTCTTCGATCGAGGTTTTGTGTGTATAAATATAAAGTATCAAACTTTTGGAAAAAGATTGAGGGTAGATTCGGACATGTACTTGTTGAAAAACCGGTATCTTTCAGCCGTTACAATACACCCTAATGGGTATTCTAGTGAATGGTTTCAGAGAATACATTTGGAAAAAGTTGCACAGAATGATTTTCGCCATTTTCAAACATGTATTTGGTTTATCGATAGGTCATATTTTGCTCGTTTTCATTCCCAGCAATATTCGTTATTTGCTGCACTACTTGCACCAGACACTACCTATAGCAAGTGCTATTCTTACATAACTCGCCCCACGTGTTCTGTAAGAATATTGAAGTTAGGTTATGTATCAGTGGCACCTTTAGTGCGCGCCATTGCCATGAAAGAAGTCGAGGAAGTGAAACTGTCACTGATAACCATGCCCTCGACGATTAAACCGTCAAGTCGTTATCATCACCCAGTTATTGAAACGATCCGGTGTGCGGGACCACCTAGAACAATCGACACCCGCTATACGAAATTCGGCGACACCGACCGAGGACGTCTTCAGAGTTGAGGTTATGTTTCCGCGCCTGCCGACGAAACAGCGGCCAGCGGCCAGAACCCAGTTCCAGTCGCGCCTCCGACGACAGTCGAACGTCGCGGACTTTCCTCCATCGAGCAAGCCGTGTATTTCGTACTCTAACGTAACGGCTCTCGGGACTGCTCTCCATCAGCTGATGGCTTTTCTCGATAAATTTAGCGGGTTTATTTTTACGGGGACGCCGTTCTTCGGGAAAAAGTGTCGATCGAAGGTTTCTCTGTGAAAGTGTGTGTTCACTTGTTTCGTCGATGGATTCCTGAGCGATTTGGGCTGCGGTAATTTTTTTGGATTCCGTATCTCGTTTGGTTCTCATTGTCGTAAGCAAGGAACATCGTTTTGCTTAAAGAGTCGGTCGAATGTTTATCGTGGTCATTTATCGCCTGTTGAGATGTTTCGTTTGGAAAACGTGGTGTCAATGACTATTTTGACAAAGAGCGTTTTGTAGTTCCGTCGAGATCAACCTGGCGAGTGCAGATTTCCCACCCATGCGTTGTGAAGTCAGAAACCTGCTGAACATCTCTCTCTCTCTCTCTCTCTCTCTCTCTTTCACTTCCACCTCTCACCCATTGGCAAAGAGTTTGAACTGTCGTTATGCGGGGTACTTTCTAAACCTCCATAAACTTGACATCAACAAAAACTTTCCTGTTTCAGTCCTATTTTCGATTGGCTTTCAGGGATCACAGGGTTAATCACAGAACGCTATTTTTCAGAATAGTTATTTCGTTTTCCGAAAATTGAAGTTTAGCAATCTTGCTTTCCGACAGGATGATCAGTTGATTTGTTCTTAGAAGAATGATGAGCCGATATTTCACATGTTGTGATATCAGAAGGCCATTTATCGTCCAATACAAACCAGAATGCCTATGTATGTAACTTAGGTGCTTTCCAAAAGCTTGTCAATATCGACACGGATGTCACAACGAGTTCAGATTTCCTACCCCTTCGTTTTCAGCATTGAGAACTGTCGAACCTCTCTTGCTAGGGGATCTTTTTTCATCAGGTAGGCTGAACCTTGGAACTCCTTACGGAGGGAGGTTCTTCTTGAGTCTTACAAAGATCAGCACTAAATTTAATATTAATTCGTATCTCCTGTCCCTTGATTCACGCGGTGTCCTTTGAACATCACAGGGTTTCTCTTTCGTGTGAATCCCTATTTGAAAAAAATCCTAGCTAGTTTGAATTTATTCAAATATGCTATATTTTCACATTCTGACTAGTCGAAAAACGATAAACTAGCTGTGAGTTTCAGCTTAATCAAAACAATGATAACTTCGATTTTCAATCACAGATTGTGGATTCGGAGCATTACAATTGAAATCGTGTCTCAAATGCCACGCGATTCAAAGTTAAACCACGTAGCAGTGTGACAATAAAAGATTTCCTGTCATATTGGCAGTCGCTTCCGAAGTTGCTTCAGATTAAACTGCAGATATGATCGTCTTATGTTTCTGTGTGTAGGATCAATATCTCAACTCTCTGAAGATACTTAACGGTTCGTTACGAAGGACCTGTCAACCATTGAAGATAAATTTCTCAGATCAAAACAGCCGGCCTTCTTAATATTGTCGGCATTTAAAATTGTACGCAAATTTTGAGAGATTAGAGAGATCCTTGTGATTTGATAAGGTAGTTATCATAATAATAACTTGTTTACATTTGAGAAGTTCACACACGAAAAATTATATGAATACAGATGTATATTCATGAAAGCGTACTGTGAAACCAGATATTCGAATGAAGGATCAAGGTCATTGAGAATGATGCTTGGTTCATATAATAGACGCCAGAGTTGTCATTAAAAAACAAGATCTAATACATGAAGCCATCGCTAGCTTACTCAAAACGTTTCTGAGAGGGATAGATACAGATACAGGAAGCCGAGTTCAAATTTAGGTACTACACCAGTTCTATTATTGTTTTTGTACGATTTCATCGAACATAACCTGAAAAACTAGCCGCTACTCTCTCAATATATCATCTTTCAATAACGAAAAGTAGAGTTTAAATAGCAAACAAAACAAAATAAGGAACAAAATAAAATAAAACAAGGAAGTTAAATATATAGATCTTTAAGAAAATATGCTTCCACTATTTTGTTTGGAATCTGTATCGGAAACTCATAATGCGCATGCGAAATATTTTCGTTTCTTAACGTTCCATGTTTCAAATTATTCTTACTTCTATCCTTACAATAAAAACCTAAAAATATCATCAATTAGAAGGTTAGTTACTGTAGCCACTGTCAAAACGAAAATGTGATTTTCACAGAACACAAAAGTCATTGACAATAAAGCTGCAACTTGGTTCATTCTCTTTTCTAATTTTGTTTTAGTCATCTGCATAAACACACGTTTTCTGCCTTATTCTTAATGTATTTCAATTTGGTTTTTATTTTATTCATATCTTATTTCATTTGCTATTCAAACTCTCCTTAATGTCTCATGAGCATCGTGAACACAGTGTTTTTCGTAAAATGTGAAACTGTTTCCATTTGTAAATAGAACCCTAAAATTTCTGTAATACAGAAGGTAATATTAAGTTGACAACTTTTTTTCATACCGGTCATTACGTCCAAGATGTTTCAATTATATCATTTTCTATGTCCACTCACACATTCTAAAATTGGGTGAAAATAACTTTCAGTATCGATTGTCCAATTTCGGGTTGGGCAAGTCTGATATTGATCAATGACTTGTTGCCAGCAAGATGTCCACTTATGTTTGGCAACTTGAGGTATTCTGCTCTGATTCCAAACGAAACCTTATGAGGAAACAATAATAACTGGTGTTCGTTCAGCCGTTATTATTCATTTGGATGGTTCAATAATTTATACGTTGTAATAATTCTTCAGCAGATAATTTTTCATATCCAGCAAACATTTTCAACTTAGAAATTAAATTGTTCAAAGATTGAGATTCAGCTGGGTTTTTTTAACTTGTCAATTACTAAAACCTTGAAATATTTTCACCCAATAACCCATTCCTGGAAAAGACGCAAAAATTTTAATGTATTGGTTCTGTCCTCAAGTACGATAGTAATATAAAAATAATCGTCAAGTGTTGATTTTGACTACGGAGTATCTCACCCTGAGATTTATTTTGTCAACTCGAGTGCATTGATAATTATACTCTTATCTTTGCCAAACAAAAGATAAACGAGAAAGAAATTCTCGAGTAGGCCTTGGTAAATATTAACTTTTGGGACAAAGAGAATTTTATATTTGGTCAATTTATATTGGAAGAGTCTGAGCAGAAGTGCACTAGCTGACCTTAGAACCAATTTAGTCATTTCTGTTTTAGTCTTCGTCCTCACTTTGTGTATACAAACTCGATTTTACACTTCAATTTGAGAGCATGTTTGGAACTGTTGCTGTTTCAACATAGATTGTAGACTTTCACGGCCCACATATGATGAATTATCAGAAGTTTCCGGGCTTCTGAGCCGTGGTCCGCAGGTTTTTGGGCCTGACGTTTCGTCTGCGTCTGCGGCAACTATATTTCCCTGCTGCAAGGCTTTGTCTATATCGGCAACACAAAAAGGAGCATAAAAACACGGTTAACCGAGCACAAAAGAAGTTACCGTTATGGCCAAACACAAAAATCGGCTGTGGCCGAACAGGCCCTGTTGGGAGGTCATGATATTGACTTCGACGGAACGCAAGTGCTGGACACAACGAGCTATTACCCCAGGCTCTATAGGGAGGCCATAGAAAGGAAGGAGCAAGGAAGAGAGCCTAAACATCCACAGAACATTGATGCCAGCAAACCTTACCTAAAATAACCTAACCTAACCTT
This sequence comes from Zygogramma bicolorata, assembly GCA_032362365.1. NCBI lineage: Eukaryota > Metazoa > Arthropoda > Insecta > Coleoptera > Chrysomelidae > Zygogramma > Zygogramma bicolorata. The sequence goes on along the minus strand of JAVJAQ010002166.1, from coordinate 189,485 downwards.
CTGATCATCCTGATTAGTTTCTGAACAAACTAAAAGCAGGCAGTGCTACTGTGCTACTGCGAGGGTCTGTCAAGGCTAAGGTTTGCAACTTTAGAGGAGGAAAAACCACAACCCTCTCAATATATGGAGAACTTAAGGTCTGGTCTATGGAGTCTAGTTACAAGGACGGGACTAGACAAGGAACTCTAACATACATGAGGGCACGCACAATAGACCTGCAAAGGTCGCGGTGTAGTAGGCTGTTCAGCACATAAGCCCCATATTTTAATCTTAATCTTAAAAGCAGGCTGAAGGAGGTAGGCCCTTTGTCAGCATTCATACTATTTTTACATTTTGCTATTTGTAGACTATCGATGCAGTTGAGAGATCACATAGAAAGCTATATTCGTTCAAGTAAATCTGAGGATTAAATCTGCTCTGTATCAAGTTTGCTGCCTCATAGCGGTGACAGATTGAATCGGCTGTACTCTGTTCAAATTTGCATCGTTTCGGACAAGTCCAATTTTCCTTGATTACGTTTTGCTCTATCGTGTTAACGTCAGTTCAAAATTACTTTCTCATTTGAATATCGATCGCCTGGATTCAGGTTGAAGATGAAGATATGCATATTGATCCTATATTTATATGCCAACACCACAGCGTACCAATTCCCTTGATTTTCGTGGCGTGTATTTTTTTAGACTCAAGATCATGCATTTATTACAAGTTTTCGTTGTACCAACACCGGTATTTCGAAGTCAAAATGCAATATGAGTTGTCTTGTCTATGGTTTCCTCATGAAATCATAATGGTAGAACCCTGATGATGGACTCGATGTAGTTCGAAACGTAAGTGATAACATTCATTCCTAGTTGGATCACCAAACTCTCGCAAACAAAACTTGATTGATAATTCCTCCACTATCTTTCTAAAATAATCGTGTCACTTGGGAAAGTACAACATCGGTAGGTATGCTCTTTGCGCGCCAATCAACCCGAATAGAAATTTCACTGCCGTTTTATAATGCGAGCCACAATCACGTTAGCTTGTTATTTTCTTCAATGGATCGAGTATTGTGTTCTATAAATAAGCCAGAATTAGACATCGGAATCACAATAAACGACGCAATAGCGTTGATAATGTTTTTCTAAGCTCGCTTCGATGCCCTGCAAATTCTTCGGATGAGCGAGCAAGGTCTAATCGAATTTTCCGATCGATAACCTATGGGCGTGTTTGGAATATTGAAGACTTTTGCAGATCCGTCCTGTGCTGTGATACGGTTCATATAAACAGAGTATGCACCACAACAACCTTGAAGCTGCCGAATTATATTAAAAAATTGCAATTCGGCTCGTTGGTGATACTTCACTCATGAAATCGCCTACTTCACTGGTATACCGGAGAAGAGTCGGTGATTTGTAGTTTTTCTATCGCAGTTTACCTAACGTGTATACCATCTCAGAGGTCGTTTGCCAATCAGTCCTCAAGAGGTATGTCCTATCAAGGATTTTTTTCTCGATTGATTATTTTCACATTTCTATTGTTTTTGAATTGTGATTACACACAGCTGAGCAATTTTTTCCGTTTATGGTATACTTTGTTCAACCATCCTTTGCCGTTACGTCATAATTGGTGACGTATTCTGCTGTTTTACGTTTGTCTTATATTAGTTGAATGTTATTTCACACTCAACCTCAAAATAATTATTGGTATGTACCTACCTGCAGAATACATCGCATACACTCGTGTTCTTATTGCATGTTGATGTATGATATGAATTGATGATCCTCGAGCAGAAAAATATCCGGCATGAACTTTGATTTTGTAGCCTTTATCTGTTTCCATTCCACTGGTAGCCTCTTTTTTTATTAGTTCTAATAGATATTTCTGGAGCATCAGCAACATGCTATAGAATTTAATAAAATCAAATCAATAAAAACTTACATTTTGCATAACATAGGTAGATACATTCGTTGAAGACTGTATTCAAAGGTAAAAGCGGCACTCCAGCATCTCTTTCTCTCAAGTAGTCAAATAACTTCAAAATTAAGCTTTGCTCTTTCTCATTATACCGGAAAGGCATTTTGACAATGAAAAATTAACTGAAAAAGGCGAAAATGATCGAAAATACTGAACAAATCAGCTATGACAACTGAACTGTCAAAAATAACAAATAAAATTCACATTGACATTAGACATACGTTAATGACGTCATAATTCCGTCTCATCCATTTCATGAATGAGAGATTAAGTTGGACAACGTATGACGTAACGGCAAAGGATGGTTGAACAAAGTATATTATTTCATTTTCACTTTTACGTGATCTAATTGTAATATTTGATTACTTTTTGATGAGCTGATTCCGTTCCTTTTTTGTTGTTTTCCTTTCAAACTCTACAAAAATGAGGGGAAAATTCAATTCACATTTTATCTCATTGATATTTCACATCACTGATTGAATTTCATCAGTTTTATTTCCAATGTTTCTCAAGTTCTTCATGATATTTCATTTCCGAGTTCATTTCCTTGCTTTTTCATTATCAATTTTATTTTTTGTCAGAGCTCTATCATTCCGAAATTCTAATGTACTGTTCAGTATCGATTTTCATATGAAAAATATTAAGTTTCCTATAGGATTTTCCCTGAAATGAGGTTTACAAAACCGCGACACATGTTGCGCTATGTATTACCACTTCAAGCAGCAAAAGATATATTATTGAAGAAGCTACTGTATATGGAAATTGCCGCTCTTTCATGATTTACCTCCTCAATTTTGTGCTTTGTTGAAGAGTTTCTTGTCTATGTGATTGTTGATGGGTATCGTCTGATATTCTCCCAATGATTGCAGGTTCAGTTCTGGCGCCCACTTTGTTTCTGCTTCAATGCTGCATCCTCAATATATCTTGTGCTCATTGATATATTGCCTGAGAGCTATGATATGCGACTTTGCTGCAGTTGTATGGGCTTTCGACGAAGTCTTTCCCTGCATGAGGTCACCCATCCAAGTACCAACCGCGCTCGGCGCTGCTTAACTTCAGATATGGAATATGACTGTCAGGCAACCTGAAGAGCTGGGCCGTGCCCTAGTTTGAGGAAGGGATTGTAAACCCATTGTTAGCGAGAATAGTTCAAAAAATATAATGAAACTGTCATTATCTGGTATATGGGGCTGTTATCGACATCGGAACACCCTGTATATCGATTCGAGTTCTTCATGAATCTTTCGATTATATTATTGACATAGTTGTCTTGTGTTATTTTAGGCGCTCAGTTATTCCGACGTCTCTCAATTCGGAATATCCGAAGAATGTGAGATCCTGCCATTGTTGGTCCATTGTTGGCAGATATGTTATCGAAAAACGAAAAGAACGACGTAAATCAGTCTGGCAAGGAGAAACGTTTAGTTCCAGATATTTCAGTTGATGATGCAGTTAGCTTTTGCAATATTCATTAATTGCTCATTTTGAGTGATTGTTTCGACATATTTTATGGAAACAACATACAACAAACAACATTATGTTAGTGATAACTTTTGCTATCCAACCAATTGGTGCTTCTGGGGTGTTATTCGGGTTTGTTTGCCGTGGCCCATAGGTTTTTACTCCTGACGTTTCGCCTACAGCTGTGGTAGGAATCATCAAAGTCTATGAGGTAACACATATCACATACTACTTCGTTTACGTTTTGGTTCGCGTGGCTTGTTTTCTTTCAACTGGTTTTGATCGCGTATTCTTCATTGATGTTTATGCCTTCCTCTTTTCGGTTGAAATTGTCTTGATGCTTGTGTATCTCTATTGCCTCTATGTGTGATCTGGGATAGTAGCTCAGACTCTTGTTGACCACTTGGATTTGTCAGCAAACAATTTCAACTCGTTCGGGTATGGAATAAACCATGTGTTGTGGTGAAGTTGAAATAATTTTCGTAGGAACCGAAATGAATCAGTGAAAAGACTGACAGTACCAAAATTATCGGGTTTGTGTTCTCAACGGCGATTTTGCATTGGATGTTTGTGTGACTTTCAATGAATAGGGAAATCATTGGAAATATAATATATACCTTTTCAAATGATATATCACTCGATCCCACTTTCCATTTGAAATAATAGGGATGTGACATCACTAGAAGTTTAGAGGCAGAGGTTAAAAAGTATGTGTAAAATGTACCCCTTTTTTGCTTCAAATTCCAAATGAAGGAGAAGAGTTTGGCGCATACTTCGTATCTGACCACTCTGTATAATATTCTTTCGAATTATTGTAAATGAAGTAAACGAAACCTCGACAAAAGTTACATTTCTCCCCCAAGATAATTGTTCACCTGGCCTTCGGCCCCAGCAAACAATATTTTTCTCCATCTTTGGTTTGTGATATACTATTACATTCTTTTTTCCACGTTGAATAATCATTGAAACACACTCATTAGGGTCCCTACAATCATTTTTATTCAATTCGCAGCAATAAACAGCCACATGTGAAAATCGAATTCCGGATGTTCACCAATAATTCCACGTTACCAAACACCAATTAAAGTTATTGTTAATAATAACGGCTAGTCACTTTCATTCGTTACCCAACGTATATACATATACGTATCCCACGGTATGCCATAACAATAATATCCATCAAGGTCCGGACCCATTCTAAAGACTCTGATGGTCCCAAAATAATTTCAAGGTTGAGATTTCGCGAGCAGGTCGTTCACCTGCGTCGTTCTTTTGTTATGGCGCGGACAGTGACGTAGGAAGTCTTTCGATATTGTGTGCTATGGTTGTAGAATGCTTGATTGATTTGTATGATTTTTGTTGTCTGAAATGATCAATAGTTTGCCGATTAGATCACATTATTTCTCCACATAATTGAGAATGAATAGAGACTTGAGCGGCTTCTGGAAGATCAGTTATATTGCACAATATTGAATATTGCACAATACTCGGCACAATATTGGATAGGTATATTGCACGAGTGTACAATATTTCTGCACATAACTGGCAATGAGTGATACTTGAGTGGCTCCTGGACCATAACTTACATTGAACAATATAGAATATTGCACAACATATTGTGTCTGATAGGTATATTACGTATACTGCGCCAGTGTACAATATTCCTGCTCATAACTGGTAATGAAGGTAGACTTGAAAGGCTCCTTGACGTTTACTTATATTGCACAATATTGAATATTGTACAATATTATTGTGTCTGATTGGTATATTGCACGAGTGTTCGATATTTCTGCACATAACTGGCAATGAGGGAGACTTGAGTGGCTCCTGGACGATAACTTATATTGAACAATATCGAATACTGCACAACATATTGTTTCTGATAGGTATATTACGTATACTGCGTCAGTGTACAATATTTCTGCTCATAACTGGCAATGAAGGCAGACTTGGAAGGCTCCTGGGCGTTCACTTATATTGCACAATATTGAATATTGCACAATATTATTGTGCCTGATTGGTATATTGCATGAGTGTACAATATTTCTGCACATATCTGGAAATGAGGGAGTCTCGAGTGGCTCCTGGACGATAACTTATATTGAACGATATCGAATACTGCCCAACATATTGTGTCTGATTAGTATATTACGTATACTGCAACAGTATACAATATTTCTGCTCATAACTGGCAATGAAAGCAGACTTTAAAGGCTCCTGAACGTTTACTTATATTGCATAATATTGAATATTGCACAATATTATTGTGTCTGATTAGTATATTGCGCGAGTGTACAATATTTCTGCACATAACTGGCAATATTGAACAATATCGAATACTGCACAACATATTGTTTCTGATAGGTATATTACGTATACTGCGTCAGTGTACAATATTTCTGCTCATAACTGGCAATGAAGGCAGACTTGGAAGGCTCCTGGACGTTAGGTTTGTTCTGGTTCTGAAAAATTGTGGTTCTCGGACGTCAGGATCATGCGCAGTTAATAAAGAGCGTTCTGGTTTGTCGAGGACAAGTTGGGATTGATGAATCCTCTGTTCTGGTTTCGCATTTAAAATGATCTCGGACCGTCCTGAACTATCACGACTTGTTTTTGCTCTTGAGCGAGAACTGATGAAAACTGTTCTCGATGCGCATGCGCAGTCAAGTTCAAGTCGCAGGTAGGGTAGGTATTTGTTTATAGTTTATTAAGCTGTGGCATAAGCCTTAGTTTCTTCTTGTTAAAGTTGAAAGTTGGTGGTTAAGATAAAGTGCCATTTGAATTTTATTTTCAGCTACTTTTTTATAGGATCGCTCCAATACTTTAAATTTGTTTTCAAATTTCGAAGGGTGAATGGTGATATGTCATCTATTGGATAACTCTATGGATAATTTTTCCCACATTTTATTCATACTCTTAATTTCTCCTCTACCTTCTTTTGGTTTGTATGATTTATAAGAATCCAAAAGTATTAGGATTCTCTTCCTGCTAAAAAATGTATCTCCATCCCTATCGTCATTTTTTTCATTTTGTATTAGAAACTCTGACAACTGATATTCTTCTGAAAAATATTTATTTTTTAGTTATATCGGGACCATGCACTTTTTCACTCAATGTTTACCCTACATGATACCAAAAATGTTAAAGAAAAATATGAAAATATACTAAAGAACGTTTCAAACTGCGATTACGAATGACGAACAAACAGTGAACTGAGTGAACTCCCAAAATCCCAAAATACTTTTTAATGGCAGCCAACTCAAAACTTCAAAACTCAAACCTACTGTGTTGAAACCACAGAAATAATGGGTATTTATTTCTGTGGTTGAAACCATTAATTTCCAAGCTGCCCACTTGTCAAATAAAAGCTCCCTGTATATGAGAGATGGCGCAGTTGTCACTCAAAAAGAGCGTTCTGGTTCAACCAAGTGTTCGAGACTGTCCTGGAATGTCTGGGATTTTTTGCTTCTACGCATCATGTCCTGCGCAGGTTTGAAACAGTTCTGGATCTTCGAACCAGAACAAACCTACTCACTCATATTGCACAATATTGCATATTGCACAGCATTATTGTGTCTGATTGGTATATTGTGTTTTCTGCGAAAGTGTTCTGTGAGGATTGTGCTTAATTGACATCAGATTGCTCAATATTAAATATGTGTACGTGATGGAAATATCGTCGAGTATCAAGACCCTCAACTGAAACTTCGTTTGATTTCTTAACTTTATTTTCATATTTTCAATATTTCAATTCCGAGTTTGATCATTTTCATCGATTTTTACGAATATGGGGCTTTGGGAATTTTTTGTATTTTCAATATTTTTTTGTTTATGTACGCACTTATAAGAATTTTCAGTTCACTTTCAATACTTTCACTATTTTCTCATATTTTATTGGCTTTCATTTCTGCCACTTCTTCCATTTCCATTTTTCTAACAAATTCCAATATAGTAAAATATTTTGAACAAAGAGTTCGAAAAATGATGAACTAGTACCCAACAAGAAAAGTTGTCATCCCAATTCATATAGTCGCAAAAAAACATTACAAAAATAACAAATCATAGAATAATTTCGTGTTTTAGACATTTGAATTTTTTATTCATCATTATCTCTGCACAATACCATTTGAACATCGTGTATCTGGAGTATAAAATAGGATAGTTTTCTGTAAAGACTTGATTGTACAAGTTTGATTACTTGTACGTATAGCGATTATTCTAGGCAAAGGGACAATATCGTACAACGATTGCCTGTTATTTGAATACTTTGAATTTTGAGCGGTTCCCAGAAGCTCAAGTATGTTGCGGAACATTACAGATTACGTAATATCATTGTGTCAGATGGGTATACTATATATACTAAGCAAATATTGAATGAATTTCAAACGATTGTGCTTGGACAAAACCAGTTTCAGTCATCGTTTTAGATTCACTACAAATCTAGATTCACTAGAAGTCACAACAGGAATAAAGGTCCAAACCGTGTGTTTTCCCATAAAGAATACAAACACAGTATGATAATTCAAATGTTGAGTCGTTTGACGTCACATTTCATTTCGACCAATGTTGACACGTTTTGTGAGTTCTGTGAATTTCTCCCTTGAATTTTTTATTTATTTCATGATATTTTATGGGTTTGATAAATTTGATTGAGTGATAAAATGAATAACATCTTTTCAACAGTCATCCGTTCTCATGATTCCATTCCCGACATTTATTTCTTATTTGGTGTCTGACTGGCAACAAATGGAAGGTAAACATGCGCTCCCTATATGACCATACTCCTCGCATGTGTGAGAGGAAGTTCATTCGGAATATTAGTGTTAATAAATATTTATACAGCTTTCATTTTCGAGTTGTTAACAGCCAGTCGTGTGTAGGAGCCAGAGGACGTGGGGGAATATTTACGTGGCTACCGTTATTACTAATTACTGCATGTGATTCCCTAATTAAGTAGATTATAAACAAACAGGATGTTTTTTACCTCCAAGGTAAATTGAAGTACTTATTCAAAAGTCAACAGTGAACAATTAACAGAACAATTTGTTGGGCACTATCAAGTAGTCTGTAGTGAAATAGTATCATGAACACAAGGTCATTTTGAAGAAAATTGCATCTAACAGCTCGAGGCTGATAAATCATCAGAGTCCTTCATTTGCAAGAGAGGTCGAGTATTGTTTAGTTTTTTCGTCGTTCCAAGTTTTGCGTTTCATCAAAATCTATAAATTGATGGATGTAGCAGATCATCATGAAAAATGGGAAGTGAAACTTGTTTTTATATAACTTATATTTGTAACTAGCGTTATGAACATTATCGTACGAATACTATGAACAAACCGACCTGAAGAACATTGAATACCCCTGTATATCTTTCAACCTTATCCCATAACTGTCGGTAATTAACTAATAGTCATTAATGACTTATTACTCAAAATATATTTTCTTTTATATATAAAGAAGAAGTTCTTCTTTATATATATATAAGAGAAAAGGAAAGCAGTGTGATGTTCGAAGAACACCGCGTGAATCAAGGGACAGGAGAAGAATCAGATTTAACTTCAATTTTTGAAGTTTGTTAACCTCGAGAAAATCCTTTCCGGCAAGGAGTTCCAAAGTTCAGCTTTTCTATCGGCAGAGATCCCTGAGCGAGAGAGGTTCGACAGGTCTCCAAGCTAGCAACATAGCTGTGTTGATACTGCTAAGATCGACAATCCAGCAGGGCTTAGACCATGGATATATCTATAGAAGAGAGACCAAGTTTTTCTCTGAATAGAATTGAGAAGCTTCAATGAATGTTTTGGTGCCGAGCCCCTCACACGGGATCTATACAGTGTGTCCGTAAAGTATGGAACAAATTCATTTTTAGGTAAACAGGATTGAGAAATAATCGTGAAACACGTTGATTTTTGATTTTAATTTACCGTATTTTAAAATAATAATCTAATATACAGGGTGAATTACGTTCGAGTAATGACGTCACCGTCATTTTTTTTTAAATGGAACAGCCCCATTTTGTCTCAATTTTCGGATTACTCTAGCTGAGCTGATTCCAAAAATGTATCACATGTTGATTCCAATTGGTACAGGGTGGACAAAAATAATTTTAGCTAAAAATAAATCAATTTGTTCCATACTTTACGGACACACTGTATAAGCTGACGAGGTGTGAAGTATTTCTTTACAAGAAATGAAAATCCAAGCTTCTGGGAAGCACCTTCAGCGATCGATCTCACATAGTTTTCCCACAAGAGATTATTACTGATCGTAATTCCCAGCATCAGGATACTTGAATTTGTAGGAATAGTTACTCCTGACATATGAATATTAGAGAAAGAAAGATCGGCTTCTTTTGAGAAGAGACATGCCACCAAGTTCATGTTACCCCATTCTATAATTTTCGACAGTGTGGGTATGCTAATTTTGAAACTGGCGAATACACTGAATTCACCCGATTATACGGAATATTTCCCTCATATATGAAATGTCCCTTAGGGGCAATGCAATTATCGAAAACTTACAGCGGTAATTGCATTGTATCAAGTCACCATAACAACACATTTGAAACCGTATCGCTAGACGTCAGTAAACAACACAAATAAATGTCAGATAGACTTCAAAAATAGAAAAACATTTCGCGTTTTGGTGAGTGCCTCATACAATCTATAGAGGAAAGTATAAATGAACAAAAAATAACATTTCCTTGAGAATTTCTTTATTCGTGAAATATTCCAATGAATTACACTCGTGCATAAAAATGACCAAATAATTTTGAATTCAAGCGTGATATCTTATACAAGTTGCATTCGGTTATTTTCATATTTTGTAAAAGAGCCCTCGTCCTTCGGACTCGGGCCCTTTCGCCAAAATATGAAAATAAACTCTTGCAATTTTTAGATATCACGCTTTCTTGCAAAATTATCGGTAATTTTTATGCACTCGTGCAATTATAACCGAAGGTTGCATCCACTATGTTTGTTTACGGATTTGTTATGATTCTAGATATTATGTGATATGCAAAATTCTTGTATCGTTACAGTGACAGTGATAAAGACTGTGATAGCGGAAATGAGGCATAAATGGGCCCTAAATCGCAAACAAAATTAAATCACCTACGCAAATGACCTTGAATACCAATGGATTCAGATGATATTCAATGGGAGACGTGAATACAATTGGTCGCCATCTGGTAATGGGTGAACGTTGTTTTAGTTCTTTATCGTCTGTATTATGTAACGTTAATATTCAAAAGAAAAGAATTGAATTTGCATAATGACGGTCACATGAATTGAGGCGGACTTTATTTCGTGAAACAAAAGAATGTCTGGGACTGGAACACGTAATTTTTTTTTTAGTTTTAGTCCCATGAATGAATGGAGAACACACCCGAAAACAATCCTTTCATCATACTTATCGTACTTCTTGCAATCAAGAAGAAATGGCTTTGTACCAGAGTAGAATAGAGAATCAATTTTGTAATACTGAAGGTACTATGAAGCTCTGAGAAATTGTTTTGTACCAGTTTCAAAATAGTGAATTGGCCATTCTGAATAGAATTTCTACGTTCATTAACACGTATTTCGACTGTTCTCTCGGTTTGGCCCAGGTAGAAATCATTTTGAACTCGTTTGCCAGTTTCAAAATAGTGAATTGACCATTCTGTATAGAATGTCTATGTTCATTAACACGTATTTCGAATGTTCTCTCAGCTTGGCCTACGTAGAAATCGTTTTGGACTCGTTGACCAGTTTTAATATAGTAAATTGACCATTCTGAAAAGAATTTCTATGTTCCTTAACACGTATTTCGAATTTTCTTCCGGTTTGACCTACGTTAAGCTCAGGGCGTCAGTTTCAACAACGTGTTGAATCGCACAATTTGGATGGCTCTTCCGAGCGACAGTCTATTCAGAATTTTCACCCAGTGATACAGTGAACCGGTAACGGATTACCTCGCGTATGATGAAAAACGATCCGAAGCGGATGAGCGCTGAATATATTCATACGATCCCGCATTCCTCGTCAGCATATCGCTTCGATGGGGAACCGGAGGCGATTAGACCTGCCTATCGATAACCAGTACTCTTTGGCGGTACCGTTAAATGCTAAACGGAGTACGACAGGTTCAGCGGTACTTGAGACTCTTGGAACGCTTATCCGGATGGAACGGTCATTGTAAATATTCAGATTTTCGCGTTAGATGAGGAGGATGACATGGGCGTACCGATACAATAATTATAATACAATCCATCGGTACGGATTGTATTTTTATCTACACCCGTACTCTAATAATACACTTATATGCCCACTACCCGTTTTGTGATGGAATCCATTACAATACAGATTTTTCATTACGATACAGATTTTCAACCAATTGAAACCCATTATTTTTCGATCAAGCATGATGTGCATGCTCTGCATTTGACGTTTGTCAAGTCAAAATCGGTATAGGTATTGAATTTTTGAAGAATATAGCCAAACCTCGATAATCATAACAAAATGTCTGATACTGGCGATATGGGAGAATCACCTTCGACACCTTCACCGGCAGAAATACAGTTAGAATGATTAAATTTTCCATTTGACAAATGCTTGATTTATTTCTTCATTATTTCGATCAAATTTCCTGAGCTCTCCGTAGGCGAGCGGTCTAAGGCGCTAAGATTATATTAGCTAGTTGGAAGAGACATGGGTTCGATTCCAGCCTCGAATAAACTTTTTTTAAATTTTCGATCTCTTCATTTCTCATCGTTTTATTTCTCGAAGTTATACCATTAATTACAATTTTGTAGAATTTTTCAAAGAAATTCGTTTAATAAGTATTATTGTGTGCAATACAAATATGAATATAATATTTGTAGTTCTTCACTATTTATCGGGTGTAGATAAAATAGCGTATGCAACTCTCATGTAATGGTTATTACATGATCGTTGCATAATATACTATTTTTCACAATCGCTTGAAATGTACTCGTTTCTCCTACTTTCAAGTTGAAAGTGAGTAATTTTTAGCTCAGAAGAAGAAGAGGTGGGAAGTATTTTTCCGACCTCTCTTGAAACTTTCCGACTTCTTTCTCTATTATTCGAAACGTTAAACTACTCATCGGAATTTGCGAAGTGTTCACAGTGAATGCACTTTAAAAACTGGTGCACGTCATCGATGACGAAATGAAATTAACGCACTCTCAACAATCCATTGATGGAAATGCATTGGAACGTTTATATTGAATTTCAAATTTGGCGCCTGTTATTCTCTGGCATTTGGTTGGCAGCACTCTCGATGTTGCCGCGATTTGTTTGAAGTCTGTTATTTACCAATTGACAATTGTCATTCAAAAGTGACAGTCCTGTGTTGAGGTCTTTCTGGAACTATACACTAGATAGTTGTGATTGAAAACTGTGTATTTCGATGCTTCTATGGAAAGTATTAGTCTCAGGCTCACCGAGAGAATGCAAAGAGTTGAAAACTATCGCTGCCAAGAATTGGTGGCATCTTCAATGAGTTATTTTGAAAGAGAGGGGGATAATAATGTCCCTTCGCTACCCTTAACAACTTTATTATTGAATACAATGTAAAAAATTTCATTCATAATCTACAGGCAGATATTCATTTTCATCGCGTTGTAGCAGATCAGAAGTCAAGTATGTACCTGCATTGTCTTTCTCTTGTAGCTACAAGACTTGTACTTTTATGAAACAGGCCCCAGAAGGGCATATGACTCTATGTTCCCTATTGGAAAACTAGGAAAGTACTTTTTCATGGACGAACTTCCGAAGGTTTGTGAAAATTTTTGGTTATAATTGCACGAGTGCATAAAAATTACCGATAATTTTGCAAGAAAGTGTGATATCTAAAAATTGCAAGAGTTTATTTTCATATTTTGGCGAAAGTGCGAAATTCCGAAGGACGAGGGCTCTTTTACAAAATATGAAAATAACCGAATGCAATTTGTATAAGATATCACGCTTGAATGCAAAATTATCTGGTCATTTTTATGCACGGATGTAATTCATTGGAATATTTCACGAATGAAGAAATTCTCAAGGAAATGTTATTTTTTGTTCATTTATACTTTCCTCTATAGATTGTATGGAGTACTCACCTAAACGCGAAATGTTTTTCTATTTTTGAAGTCTATCTGACATTTATTTGTGTTGCTTACTGACGTCAAGCAACATGGTTTCAAATGTGTTGTTATGGTGACTTGATACAATGCAATTACCGCTGTAAGTTTTCGATAATTGCATTGCTCTCATGGGACATTTTATATATGAGGGAAATATTCATTATAATCGTGTTGCAGCTGATTTGTAGTCAAGAATGTATACTGTCAGTGTGATTTCTCAAAAGATTGAAAGATTAAAATATATGATTTTAACCTCCAGAAGGGCATTTGACTCTAAGTTTCCTATTGGAAAACTAGGAAAGAACTTTTCCATAGACGAACTTCCGAAGGTTTGTGAAAATTTTCGATATAATCAAGACGCCACTTTGATTGAAGTGAATCAACATACATTTTTCGGTAGGGAAAGGGGATAAAAGGGTACAACGCTTTATCGTGTCTTTTCTAACCCAAAAAGGTGGAAGGGATCATTGCAAGAAGAATAAAAAACTTGAGATAAAAATTTTCAAACACTCTGTTGATTTATGAATGTATAAAAATAGATCTTTGATTCATTCACAAAAAAAATGGAAAAATTCATCTGAAACAGTGATGGCCTTGAATCACATATAAGTCACTTTTTCTTGCTCAATCTGTATACCAGCACGAAACTTGAATAGAATAGGTAGTAACACTATTAACACTCATAAATATTCCAACACAACAAGGAGGAAAAATAGTAATTCGTTATAGAAGTTCGCTCACCAGGATAATATTTCATTCTAAAACCCAAACAAGCTTGTTTTGACCAGAAAAACTGTCCCTTGATCTCCGTTCCTCAAAATTTATTTCTGTCTGTAAATAATCGTGTTTCTAACTCTTCAGTTTTTCATCTTTTTACTCGATTTACTTCTTGAAGAATTCCATCATAATTTCTCACGATGGAAGCACATTGAATAAATGACCTGATTTCTGAAGTTATATATAACAAACAAATAGTCTGAGTTCACATGTGTGCAGTAATCCATGCAAATATTGATACCAAAGAAGCACTTCCTCGTTTTTGTCGTGTTCGGGGCTTTAGTTGACAATTTAAAAAATTTTATATTCTCATTCTGAAAAATAGATGTATGTTCCTAAATAAACGTTTTAAATGGTATCTTAGTTTGACCTACGTTATGCTTTGGGGCGCGTTCTACACGATACTTCAAGTTTTCATGTTGTTATAGGTTTTATTATCGTGTGAAATACCTCTCGAAACTTCGTTCAAATGTTAGTCACAGTGTTTTTTTGTGCAGTTTCATTCAGTTCATTTCGTACCATGCATGCATGAAAGGGTGCTTATCAAACGCTGCGAACGGAAAATAAAAAGATTCAATCGAGTACATTAAGCTCATTATATAAATTGAAATGCACGAGGTCGAGTTGTTCCTTACATTATGAATTCAATGATAAATCCACCGGAAGTACAAGGTGGATAATATAGTGGATATGCTGAGAATTCAGTGAAAAAAACTGGTTAGGGCTTTTGCGGCCGAGGTTTTCAGTATCACAACTTTTGTTCGGTTGTGAAGGTCGTCGTTTTTCGAAATTTCTTCCTGACGTTTTGCTGGCGCGAGTTTCTAGCTTCTTCAGAGGCTCATACATCTTGAGTTTGACTCCGATGACTGGGTTTTCGACTTTGTAAAGCATATTTAAATGGATTCAAGCACTCCAAACTACCAAGTACGTTTTGTCGCAAATAAACAATGTGTTTCCAATCATTTATGTAGAACACTAAAAATTGTAAGGAAATATCTTTTCCTCTTAAAACTAAATCTTGACTTTTCCTTCAAATTCTGTTTGGAATGTTGAAATTTCCTAGCAATTTGCAAAAAAACTTTTTAATTTGCGTGCCTAATCTTTTTCCTCCAACATTTATCCAAGAAATAGATCGAGGTACTCGATCCCCTGTAAAAAAATTTATTGAACTTTACGTGGGATTAGGATCAATAGATCCATAAACCTCAATTCAAAGTATGCGATACTCTGTCGATACCGAACAGCTGAAAATTATGTCGACATGAAATTCCATCGACTAGTTCGAATCGGAGTTATGTTTGTAGAGTTTATAAATCAAGCTCGAGGTTTACCGCAACATGAGTAAAATGCAAGATCGTGAGTGCAAATTCATGAACAATAACCGTGTTTCCCAACGAGAATATTTATTGTCCAACGGTGGTGAATGCAAATCATGGATATTGGGTAGAGAATCTAGTCATACAACGTTACCAGATGTATAATGGAAGAGTTCCATGATCCATCAATAAATGACTGAGAAATAGAGTATTCAAGAATATGCCGTCTAGTAATAAAGGAGCCCAAGCGGGGATTTCGGGATTTACTGAAGCGCGGGGGGATACCTTTTACCCGGTTAAGTTCTTCCAGCATATATGAGCCCTATAGATATGGCCGCCCTTCAAGGATAAAGGATCAGATTAGTAAAAAAAATGATCATCTGAAATTCTCGAGCGCGTCAGATTAAGGTAGGATGAGTTAGTTACGTCCTGAAACGAGTCTATTACACTAATCTAACAATTCGACAGTGACCTAAAGAAGGAGGAAGGCTACAAAGTTGTAAAAAAAACGTGATCTCGACATTCTCGAGCGTGTATTCTACTGAAAAAACACACTTTTTTCATTTACATGCTTTTTTCTGAGCTTTTTAATCAATTAAGGTGAATAATTTAAAAAATTTAAAAAAAAATCGAATTGGTAGAATAGGCGAATCCCTCCAGATAATCATCAGATTATTAGACTGCAACGCCTAGGGCGTGAAGATGAACCATATATCTTAATATGACGAGCTCGTGTGTTTCAAAATGACGATTTTTTTTTCACATTCTAATAACGGCCGCGAGTCTGCGTCACATCCAAACCGTCAGATTATTATGTAAGAGTTTTTTTTTTAGGTTCACTCAACATCCCCTCAGAAAACCTGACGCTCTCGAGATTTTTTTTTCATTTCCAACCCTTACGTACGACCACCCCCATCAGGGAAACAAGCAGATTAACATACGTACATTTTTCAAAATATGTAGGGCATAGATGATATCAATATCTGACGCGCTTAAGTATATCGATGCAATTTTTTTTCACATTTCTGAAAATCTATATCCGCTCCCCCCACCGATGAAAAGGTATACATTATAAAATATTTTTTTCTTTTTATCATCTAAGCTTCGCAACCCAATAGGTCTCTATGATGCTCGAGTAAATTCCGATTCAGCATCGTGGGCTCTCCTACTATAGGTCGAATGACGTCATACGCTGAGTCGCCTATGAACGAAGTCCAAATTCTTGGTATCTCGCATTCTTGGTTTTGAACAATTTTAACCAAAGAAATTTGGCAACGTAACAAATTTCCT
Organism: Zygogramma bicolorata; assembly: GCA_032362365.1. Lineage (NCBI taxonomy): Eukaryota > Metazoa > Arthropoda > Insecta > Coleoptera > Chrysomelidae > Zygogramma > Zygogramma bicolorata. Next base: position 172,559 of record JAVJAQ010002166.1, on the reverse strand, counting down.
GGACGTCCGTCAGCAGTTTTGTAGGTTTTAGGCATTTGAGGACACTACCTTGAACGATCTTTCATTCCATGATTTTAAATTATCCTTTTTGGATCCTTTTTTTGTCACGACACAACCATTTTCACAAAAGCTGGGGAAAATATGTAAAAATGGAAGATTCTGGAAAACGATAAGTAAATCACATGAATGTAACTAAGTGATAGAAGAGACATTTAAGGTTAAGTTTGTTTTCTTCATAGTCGGAAAAATCTCGCATTCTATAATGAATTGACATCAATTTTGATTCTGTGATTTTCAGAACTATCTCCTATTTTCGAAATATATGTTGGAACTATCGAATATTTTCTGACACTAAGATATAAATTAGCTGCGGAAGTTACTTAATATATTATGGAGATGGATATTAGATTCGGCACTATTAACACTATAAACATAATGCAAAATGCTTCATTATAAAAGTATTTAGAGGCGAAAAATTGACCCAACAATAGCAATAGTAACGATAAAAATGTGGGAACTACAACGGGAAATGAAACGAACAAAACCAATTGGAATAGAATTGAATATTGAGTTTATCGGAACTTTCAAACGCATTCAAATTTCAAGTACTTCAAATCGAAGTATCAAACTTGTCAGTAGGGGGTAAGCTTTTCTATAAGGTGGCCTGTCTACACAAATGTTTTGTACTAATGATTCTATTTGTGAACGAAATAGCCCGCCAGATTTTAGCCAATGAGATCGTTGGATTCGAAATTTTCTCGTGCGCTGTAGCTGGATTGAAATTGCAGCTTTGAAAAATCACATTTGCATCATCACCTACCGTCAAAAACCAAAATAGCAATAATCCAAACATTTTCGATAAATTCCACTTTTTGTTATGAGCATTCAACAAATTACTACCAAAGTATTTGTCTGCGCAAATAGAGCCTTGCAATTAAATAAAGACATGGAAAGCTAAGGCAATCGACCAGAAACGTTCCGCTTCGTTTGATCCTTCTTTTACTATAGGGGGTGAACTTCCCCATATTCTCAGTGTGTTTGAAAGCAGTGTCCTGCACGATAAACCGAAATGTGAGTCACCCAAATTAGGGGCTACAGTACTCCACCCTTTGTAGTGCGACTTAAAATAAAAGGGGAATATATAATTATTCACGAATATTCCTTTGGTGTTGTTTTTTATTTTTTTTTGATACATTTTTTAAGTAATACTATTGGGATTGAATTTCGGTCAGGGATTCAGTACATTTTCAAATTTCAACTCGGATATATCAGTACCGATAATAGACTTCCATATTGTATGAGCAGGAAAATTATCGGTTATAATTGCACGAGTGCATAAAAATTACTAATAATTTTGCAAGAAAGCGTGATATCTAAAAATTGCAAGAGTTTTTTTTCATATTTTGGCGAAAGTGCCCGATTCCGAAGGACGAGGGCTCTTCTACAGAATATGAAAATAACCGAATGCAATTTGTATAAGATATCTCGCTCGAATGCAAAATTATCTGGTCATTTTTGTGCACGAATGTAATTCATTGTAATAGTTCACGAATAAAGAAATTCTCAAGGAAATGTTATTTTTTGTTCATTTATACTTTCCTCTATAGATTGTATGGAGCGGTCACCAAAACGCGAAATGTTTTTCTATTTTTGAAGTCTATCTGACATTTATTTGTGTTGTTTACTGACGTCTAGCGATACGGTTTCAAATGTGTTGTTATGGTGACTTGATACAATGCAATTGCCGCTGTAAGTTTTCAATAATTGCATTGCTCTTATGGGACCTTTTATATATGAGGGAAATATTCTCTGAAACGAGTTTCAATAGCTTACCGAATCTGTCCAATATATATTTTGTTGATTTTATATTTCATATTCTGGATATCCTAATTATTGGTGTAAATTCTTAAAGGTTCGATATACAACATCACTTGTGACGAACGCGTTTCTGGAGATCCAAAAAATTTACGAAAAATTGATGTCAGTGAGTTCAATGATCCCACTTTGAAAGAGTGATTTTTCATAGCTACTATCGCACAATAATTAAGAATGATGTGCAGTTTCGGAGAACATCCTCAATACTTTCTAATCGCAGATATTCACTTCTAAAACAACCAATGGCTATGCAAAATTCCCAAATGCCAATAGCGTATCAAGATATTTCATAAAGAGGTCAGACACATGTCACTATATATGCAAATATTCTCGAGTTGTAGCCACTGGCCAAACAAAGAATGTAATATATTCACTTTACAATCTCTTTTGTCAATACTGATAATAAAATTTAGTTATACATTTCGCAAAATGTATGCGCATAAATTAGGACTTGTACATTCTGACACGACATTGAAACTTGTTGGAGAATAAAAGCTTAATTTATATCTTACGTAATACCATCTAATCACTAGTATTGTTTATTCTATTAATTATGATATTATTGCAAATAATGATTTGTTGTCGATAGTGTCAGTATGTATCACTACAGTATCCTGTTCGTTGAGTTTTCTATTTGGGTATTATTCGATATTGATTTTATTTGGATTGAAATCGAACATAATATTCAAGTGGGAGGAATTGTAGAAAAATATTGTGAATGACAATTTCCATCTAAGTAATTTTATACTGAATTACATCATGTGATTCAATAGGTTTGTTTATCTTCATGTAAATATGTAAAGGGACAAAGTATTTTTTTGTTTTCTTCATATCTGTTGATATCCTGGTCAGACATCATGTGTTGTATACCTGCGAATATAGAAATAACAAAACGATCTTTGTTATTTATCGTTTATTTGACCTGTGTACAGGAAGTGGCAAATGATTTGACTGACATATAATCAAAGTAATTAATTCTTGAGAGTTATTGTGGCGCTTGAAACAGATTTTTCCCGATGGAATATATTTTGGCATTGAATCAACAGAAATAATCCTTATTTAAGAGCTGCGGTTTCGTATGGTGACAAGCTAATCGCTTGATATTTATTTTGAAATGGAGTCGATTATATTTTCTGCAATTGCATGGCTTCATGCCAAGTCCTTTTTTGAAGAGAGTTGATAAGTATGACATTGACGAGTGGTTTTCAAAAAGTTTTGGGAATGACTGTTTCGAATGGGATCACTATCTCCATGCTCGAAATTACCATGAGCTCTCGTGTCAAACCACGAGTAATATTTCAATAGCTTTGATTTTTATTCGAACACAAGAAAAAAGTATTGCCTGCTCCTCACGGCTTATAGGATACGTATTCGACTTGGATCAAGGAGCTATGATTTTGATGGTACCCATGTCAAAGGAATGAAAAAATAGTTTTTTTTTATTTTCGTACCTTTTTCCACGTTTTTATTGTTACTGTTGCTATTATTGAGTACATTTTTCACCTCTAGTTACTTCTACGATATTCATAGTTGCTTAGTTTGTTGTGTTAATAAATCTAATATCCATCTCCATAATATGCTGGCAGTTTAGGAAAGATTCTCAAGACTTCTTCGTTACTTGGTGGCGAGGCCTAAGTCTCCTCAACTCTCAGCTCTCATCTTGATAAAGTGAAGATTGTGATTTTGTGGACAGAGGGTTGGTATTTATAGCTATAGGAGAATCCGACGTTGTTGAAACTGTCGGACCATATACAGGTCTGGTTCGAAAATGATTAATTGATGGATTTGTTCGATGGGATAGTCATGGTTTCCAGGGATTGGGAAGCCTTTTTGAGTCGTCTTGTTTGTTGAGGCATTGATGTCTTTTTTCAATTTCTATTGCTTCGCGAATGATTCTGGAGTGGAGTGTTTTTGCTGTGGCAATGGTCTTCGTGTTGTTGAAGTCAATATTGCGTCCAGTTTCGTGGTGATGTTTGAAGAGAGTCGAGGTCATATCCGAATTACGTACTGCTAGTTCGTAGGACCTGTTTGATACTCGTCGGTTCGTCTGTCCTATATATGTTCTCGGGCAGTTGTGGCAAGGAAGTTCATATATACCTTGTGATTCGTTGGGTATTATATCTTTAAGTGAGCGCAGGAAAGAGGACATTTGATTGTGTGCTGTAAAAACTGTCTTGATGTCGTATTTTGTCAGAATTCGGCTCACTTCATCAGTAACTCCCTGAATTGCAGATAGTTTTCAAAATCCCATGATGATGTTGATTATTGATAAGTTCTTTTCAATATTGTTCAAAAATGTTCAGAATTCGTAGTATCAAAATAAACTATTTATTCAGGAAACTCCTTCAAAACTTTATTGAGTTGGAATATTTTTAATATCTGTAATCGCAGATAATTTGCTTCCTAAACACAATGCAGATACAGTGCTTTCGAAGATTCGAAATAGACTGGTAGGTATATCTTATTCTCCTCTCTTTTCACAACTTTCATGAGTACTCAATCACTGTATCTTATTCTTCATTTCAGAAAACTATTCAGTCATAGTTTACAAATTTATGAAAGACGTCAAATTGGCAAGGGATATGAAGAACACACTTGCCACTTGGGAAATTTTGTGGAGTAGGCAATTCTGCTCCTTGAAAATGAAATGAAAATTTCTATCGAGAATGTCATTTTGTATAACTCGCGTTCATTATACAAAATGTAACTCTTTTTCTAACTGGTCACATAAATAGCTATTATTTATTTAACTTACGAATTGGCCTTTTATATAGGGACATCTTCAAAACAAACTGTAATCTTATCTTTTGTGTTCCGGACACATAGGAATTGCCAATTCACTTATTCTACCATTATAATGAGGTACAGTTCCCAACTTTGTGTGTAGACCTGTGGTAGAAATCCATTGTATCTCAAAGTGGAGTGTAAGATTTACGATGCAGAAAAACTCTAAGTCGTCTCCACAATTTAATATTTAAAGGATGTCAGAACGGTGATTCAGTACATGTTTCGAACCTACATAGGTTCATCATCAGCTGAAATAACATTTAATTCTACAATAAAGGAAGAGTAATAAAACATTGGTTGATACTATGAAGTATGAAAGTACTTACATGGAGATGAAAAAATTCAATTGGGAAAAAAGTCACATGGTGAAACTTAGATAGGCATTAGAAAAAATTTATATTGAAACGAATAATGAAAAATTTTTTGTGGTTAGGGGAATTTAGGACATCCTTAACACAATGATGGTATATGGTATTAAAATTGAGAGGCTTGAAGCCCTTGTGTCCAATATGTAATGTAAGAAATAGCCACATGGAAGAAAACTTGAAAAAAATTGCAACATTTCACAAATTGAATTGATTTGGGAATGAAGGAGATTCTACTGACAGAACTGTCAACTGTCGAAAAATTTTCCATTGTCGAGATGACATGGAAAGGCGGGATAGGGCCTGTGTGTAGAGGGTAATCCTCGGGAATACTGATCCGATCATGATAATTCTTTCACTAGCAGCAAGATACACAAAAGTCCGGAATAAAATTGATATCTGTTTAACCAGTAACTTAGGAAAAAATCACTGACACACGTCGATTGATTTCAGAGTGTACGCATTTTTTGGCAATTAAATGAAATATTTTTTTCAACCCTTTAGCTGCAACCCTCCTCAACTTTTTTTTCAAATGCAAACCTATGTCGTATATGGGCTCATTGAAAAGCTCGTAAAAATGGAATCTGACCATACCCTTTCTTTTTTTTACCCATGTGGTTATCGCGAAATGAGAAAAAACTCTTAAAAGTCAGAAATACCTACTTAGTGCTATCTTCGAGTGAATCAGGGCATTAAATTTGGTACAAAAAATGCAACAACTTTTGTCTCTTCTTGAAGTACACTGATCAACAATTGCTTGGGATGGAACTAATTTTATGTGTAAGTTTTTTGTGAAAAAATAAATTCCGAAGAATATTGATGCTAGATTACGTTATCAGTTTTACACATAAATCAATAAAATTTGTTGTGGTGCCTGCCCAGGTTGGTCTGTTCTTAAAATTTGTGAACTTTTAGAAACTAGGTACTGGTGATCCTTAGCAATTGTTGAGCAGTGTGCATCATCATATGCTGAATGCCACTTCTTATTTGTTTTTTGCAACGTTAATTCACCCATAGATAGCACTAAGTAGGTATTTCTAACTTTTAGGAGTTTTTTCTCATTTCGTGGTAATCACACGTTAAAAAAAAAAGAAAGGGTATGGTCAGATTCCATCTTTCACGAGCTTTTCAATGAGTCTGTACACGACATAGGTTTGCATTTGAAAAAAAAAGGGAGGGTTGCAGCTGAGGGGTTGAAAAAAAATATTTCATTTTATTTCCTAAAAATGCGTACACTTTGAAATCAACTGACGTGTTTCAGCGATTTTTTCCTAAGTCACTGGTTAAACAGATATTAATTTTATTCCGGACTTTTGCGCACCCCTGTATAGGCTATATTTAATTAATTGGAACAAAAAATTCAATCAGGAATAATAGTGTATGTGAATCAAGTCGGAGAAGAGCGGACGAAATGTGATGCCTTACCGGAGTGCGCTGACAAAACGGTTCGGTTCGACTGCTCCGCGGAAGAAGTTGCGGGAAACAGCTACTATGAGTATAAAAATGGGAAAATAATCAAGAAGCTGAGAATTACGTCGGTTTTGATAGATTTCGCGTCCCAACAAATCGTTCCTAAGCGCATCCTAGGAAACTCTCGGCTTAATTTGCCGATTTGGGCGTCTATTTCGGTCTAGCTATTTTAGATTTGGGTTAAACTCACTTGCGCCGACGAAAAGGCAGACGTTTCGTCTCGCACTAATGACCATAATGTTTTGATCTCTCAGAGCGTCGGATTGATTATTATTGTTCACTTTCATTGCGTGAACGTTTGGAAAGCCTGGCGAATAAAATACTCTGATATACGGCAATTAGTGTTTTTCGATGGGTCGGTAATCAAATAGAGTGCCGTGCCTGATATACTGGGTGGATGATAGTGTTGACAGTCGATTGAAAACTGCGGAGGTTATTAGTATTATTGATAGTTATTTTTGTATAGAGTACGTAGAATTTGGTGTTTTTTTATTTCTCACCATCACGGAGAATATTGATTTTCATTTATAACTTTTCTTTCTTTGCGTTCAAAATAGTTTTTTGTTGAGATGATGTTCTGCGATAATAAATAAATCTTTCGACAAGCAAATTGAATCTTTTGTACGAATGAGTGTACACCCAGATCAGAGGATGATGTCGTTCAAATAATGTGAAAGCTGCAATAAAAAATTATCAGAATGCAACAATTGAATCAGCTTGTGTCGGATGAAACGTCAAACGTGAGATATAGGGTGGACATTCTCAATCATTAACTGTGATTACACCTCTTCAAATTATTTTTTTTTTCAAATAGTGGCGAAAGAACAAGAATTTGTTCAGTTTCGCCCCTGAAAAACGAGCACAAAAGCCTCAGCTCTCAGAAAACCTCAGAAAATGAATGCATGGATACGTTTCGAAACCAATGTCATTTCATTTTTGAATCGTCTTGTATACATTTCAGATCATAGGCGTTTCCTGGAGCCCATGTATTCAAAACGTATTCGGTAGTCTCCTCGCTTACTGATAACCAACCAAAGTAGTTCAATAAACATCCAATCCTTGAAATATAGTGTGGACCTAACTGTATTTATCATATATCATGAATTTCCGTTGTTTCACGGAGATTGCTGCAAATAAGCAACTCTTGGGAAAGGGTAACGTGCCATTTTTTGAAACTAGTGTGTCAGTTATCGAAGAGGTTTGTGGTTCAAAGAAGGGAACTATATTGTTCCTGTCCGTATGATACTGATGTATGTGTAATAATTCTAGTGTGTGTACATGTTAGCAGGAATCTAAGCACTTTAGAATAAAAAAAGAAGACAGAGTCGGTAAAGTGCTAAAAGGTCGGCAAAGGGTTTTGCCGACTTTTTCTTCCTCTGAGAGAACATTAGTCACTTTCCAAACTGAAACTAGGTTAGGAATAGACAAATTTTCGAATGAATGCGAAAAAAAAAGGCATTACTTTTGTAACGACGGCATTGACAGTGGAACATTATCACCGTAATGATGATTCAAATTTGATAGAATAACAGCTTTAATGTATATTGTCATTCTCAAAAAGTTTTCCATTCTTGAGGTTCGAAAAAAAAAATTGGTTATGATAAATTACTTCGACGATGTAAATAAAAAAATGGGACGTTGGCGGATTCCACTTATTTGATGGCTATTCACTTGCCATAGGCTGGAAGCTAGGACATATTTCATTTGCTTTCAATCAAGTGATCTGATGAGGTTCTCAATACGAATTAATCTACATCGTTGGACAAAAAGACACCTGCTTGCAACATACCGTCAATCTGCAATTGCAATGATGCGACGAAGGACGGGAATTTATGTTAGAACGCAGATCGTAGGTGGCTCAGAAACCGCACTAGTAGCCACGGGTAATAACAATTGAACGCGCGTGCCTTTTTCGCGATTGTGTGTAGTTATTTTCGAGTTTATTGTTTTCTGGAACGATGAGAACGAGAGAGTGTGAAATCGGGAGAGGTTCTCCTGCATAAATCGTACCACCCAAACGTCGATAGGTATATCGATGAGGCTTTCGCTTTGAAGTTCAAGTTTATGTCTGCAACAAAGTTATGGTTGTAGTGAATGTTATTTTTGGCCAATTGCATTGCTCTCTATCATTAGCAATTATCTAGAGAAATCAGAAATAATTGATGATCGACAATGCGGCTTTCGCCATCAAAGATCAAGCAGTGACTTATTGGTGTATGTTTCACATATTTGACAGCATTCCATCGAGAAAATCGGAGAAACGTAAGCAGATGGCACTAGACATTTCAAAAGCGTTTGATCGAGTTTGGCGTCGGGTTTCCTTTCTGAATACCGTCTTATTATCGTAGGGTTCACCTCCTCATGTGAGTGCTTTGTTGTGTTTCTTGTCTATATATATGTGGTTGTTGCTGGAGCATCGTCTGATGATTTCTCAATGAATGCAGGTGTTCCACTGGGTTCAGTTCTGGGGCCCACTTTGTTTCTGCTTCATATCAGTCATTTGCTGCAGAAAACATCTTGTTCAGTGCATAGTTTTGAGGACGACAGTACTCTTCATGTCTTCATAGTTTCTCTTCCAGAGTTCCCATATCACCACGAAAAACAAAAATTCAGAGGCGTTGGAGCCAACAGAATTAACGATAACTTGGCGAAAGTAATATAGAATGGGGTAATATCAACTTGGTGGAATTTGATGCTGGAAAAAGAAAGCCGATCTATTTTTGCGCCCGAATTCAAGTATCTTCATGCTTGAAATTACGATCAGTAATAATCTCTCATGGAAAAATCGTGTGAGATCGATCGCTAAAGTTGCTCCCCAGAAGCTTGGAGTTCTATTTCGTGCGAAGAAATACTTCACTTCTGGTCAGCTGAATCTACTAGACACAGGTACATACATAGTTTTGGAAGATATTCCTCATGTGTTAGGCTCGGCACCAAAACATTCATTGGAGTTCAATGATTTTTTTTTCAATAAAACAGTTGAACTTTAGAACTCCTTGCCGAGGAAGATTTGTCCAGAGGCTTACAAACTTTAAAAATTCAAAGTGAATATCCCTTGATTCACGCGGTGTTCTATGATCATTACACACCCTTCCTTTCTGTTTATCTGTATTTAAAAAACCGCTATCGGATTCGATCCTGGTCCTTCAGCAAGTTGACCTTGTTACCAACTCCCTACGTCATACCATGATGTTCTTTGAAACGAGTTTTTATAGCTCGCCAACTTTGACCAATGTAATGTATTTTTTTGTTACAATCTTCAAAACAAAACTCGTTTATCACTTGTTTTCACTTCATTTTCATTTCTCTTGAAAAAGCAACTATCAGAAAGAATTACGCGACTACCCCACTTCCCAGATGACTAATGGGTTTATGGGCGCGTTGCAGCAGATGCTCCTACTTTGTGTTTGTCTGCTGAGTAATAAACTTGAAGAGACCTATAAATTTGTTGTGCGTGTATGCAAAATGCAGCAATCAACGTCAATATGCTAAAAATTGAATGTAAACGTACGGCGTGTGTGTATAATCCGGGTCCAGAAATAAGGCCTGACTCATAATTCGAATTTAGCGGTGCGGCGTGCGAAATTTCTGGAAATAAAGCTGAATGGTTTGTCAGTTCGTTAACGGTGTTTTGAGTCAACAGTGGCTTCGTGTAAATAATCTGTCATTCATTCCGACTATCCTTGATGTCAAAGATATAGGCGTTATTGAAATAACACAAAGTCAGTCAATAAAATAATAATAATGTTCATTCTTCATCATCATCATACAACAGAAATGTATACCTTTCAAGCATATTTATATAACAGACACAGTAATGTTCGATCAGTAGTGAATTAACATATATAGTTATGAGAACAAACAACAGATCCATTAAGGCAAAGCCAGGGCATGGATTGTAGAGATATAAGCAAACTTGTAAGGTTAAGGATTCCTAATTAAACATTACCTCAACTGATTGAAATTATTAATTCCATAGCCAGTAAGGTTGTTGCATTTTACATTCCACCTCCAATTAAAGAGCAAATACTTGAAGCTGAAACAAATCATTATCTGCAATAGTGTTATACACCTAGGGTGAAAAGTGAGCAATTATCTAGCAAGCACTTTTATATCCTGTGGCGCGAAACGGCGAAGGATATAATTTGTGAGCTATATAATAGCATTCTCGCTGTATAATATTCAACTTGATGGAATTTAATCCCGGGGAAACCCAGGCATGTCTCTTCTCAGAGAATGCCAATCTATCTCTATCTTATATTCAGATGTCAGGAGTAACTAGTGCTATACAAAGTCAAGTATCTCGATGCTAGGAAATACGATCAGTAATTTCTCATGGAAAAACCATGTGAGATCGATCGCTTAAGGTGTTTCCTAGAAGCTTGGATTTCTATTTCGTGCGATGAAATACTTCACTTCTCGTCAGCTTCTAATGATCTACAAGGCACAGATACGGCCTATTTTGGCATATAGTTCTCATGTATGGAGCTAGGCACCAAAAACATTCATTGAAGCTTCTCGACTCTATTCAGAGGAAGGCAATTCGTCTTGTTGGTTATTCTTCGCTCACAGACTCGCTCACTTCAATGGAACATCGTAGAAGTGTCGGAGACTTCTATAGATATTTTTACGGTCGGTGCTCATCCGAATTGTTACCAATCGTTCCACCCTTGGCAGTATCAGCAGGAATGATCTGACGGGTTTAGAATTCCTACCTCTTTGTTGTGAGCTGTAGACCTATCGAACCTCTGTGATTCACGCGATCGATGTTCTTTGAACATTGAAGAGGTTCCTTTTTGTATGAATCTGTAATAGAAAAAAAGGCAAAATATTGTGGCTCTTCATGTTTTTTTGTAATATTTTGCTGAAGTCGAGAACGCAAAGAAATAACTGGATTCTATAAAGAAAATGTCATAATTTCTTTCGAGATTGTCATCTTTTTCAAAGCCTCATTTTTTTGGGAAAATATAATGAGATATCAAAGACGAGACAATTCGCACGATAAACAATTTTATCCAGTCCTCGAGTATTGATGATATTTATAATAAAGGACAATTTATATAGGCGAGTTGTATTTGTCAAAAATAATGACTGAGACTCCGATCGAAAACAAATGAAATATGAATATTTATAAACGTTAACTTCAGTATATAAGTATATTTCAACTGAGAAAGAAACTATCAACATTCATGAAATGAATATTGAATTCTGAATGAAAACAAGTTTGTGGATAAATGCCTATTTCGTCTAACGAAACCTCCATTTGTAAAAACTCTTAACAATATGATGATTTATCGCTTAAGTATTAAATCAACTTCAAGTGAATGATGACACAGCTTTGTACTGGGGAAAGGCCAAATAGCCCGAAACCGGTCTGCAAGTGTGCCAGTCTCAATAATTGAAAATTGGTTCCGGCGGTTGTATCGCCAAGAGCATTCGTTGTTTTCCGTTTGTTCAGTATTTAATTTAAGTCCTGTTTTAAATAGTGTTTCATAATGGATATCAAACGCTGTTGTATTATTTGTGGACGAAAGTACCAAACATTCAATACACATGTACTCAAGTTCAATTGGTCAATATGACGCGAGATTACTCTGACGCTGATAAAAACAAAGTTCATCTTGCTCACTTTTTACTTTGGTAGAAGTTATTATTTGTGTTATTTGTTGATTGCTTTTCAGAATTTCCCAGTTCAACATAGTTATTCCAAGTTCTAGCATTAGGTTGATCTGGACTATGGAGGATCTAATTCATTTCGAATTAAACACTATAATGCTCAGTAAACTGTATATATTGACGTACTATTTGCTCCATGTAATCCAACTCCTCTACCTCTCACATCGATATCGAAATTTCGAAGAATCTCATCAAATTATCTGAAGCAGCACCGAATATTAAGAATTTTTATGAATTTTGATATTAATTTCTCATAACATACATCGAGAATACAAAGCAAATGCATCTATCTGTATTATGTACCGAGATGCGTATCTGTGTTTACGTCTTAACAGAAACAAACATAAAAAATATAGCGAATTCTTAGGTAAGAACTCGTGCAATTTTCAGAATTCGTGTATCTTTATCCTTTATCAGGTTCCGAGAGTGTTGAAAAAAGGAAGTAACACATTGACTCTGCACGAGTTTTTCAAGAGAATTCGCTAATAGAAATTTCGTCGGACTTCGCAATTTGCCATCTGTAAAAAAAAAATCAAGAATGTGAATTTTCCCGGGATGTCATTATCAAGTGAACCGTAGGTCTAGCGTTTTTGACGAAAACATGAACATTGTTCTGGCACAGTATACCATAGCCATACAGAAGAGACACTTAAATGTCAATCCTTTGTTCTCAACGGTCAATTTTCTGTGACCTTGATTCTGTGCTCGGTGTGTAATGTCATTTTGTGGCGGTAAATTTGAATGTACAGGATACCAAGTATCAAATCAGTGTGTTATTTCACATCATGAAATTAGTATTTTATCTGGGATAACGTTTGAATTGAATGTGAATAATCTGAAAGTCTCAAAAACCTACAGAAGCTATTCCAACTTTCTGTTGCTTTTTTCCTACAGTCCATGTTTGTCTGAAAAGGGTATATTCGATGACCAGGAAATAAAAAGCTTTCAAGAGGTTGTTTATTCGAAGCAGCTTCAAATATGTACAATAGATATATTCAGACATTAACATTGTAATAAACACTATAAATGACCTAAAATGGTAATTTTTTGTTCTTCGATTTATTATTCTGGCTTTTTTCATATTCCTATTTGCAAATTTCAATGTGTAGAAAATTCTAGAACATTTCTTCACATAAGCGATAGTAGTTATAGAGAGCTTCGGGAGATTTTTCCATAAATCCTCTCGGTTACATGTCTTCAACTATGCCTCACACCTGATAGAGGTATTTAACATTGAGGTGCATTTTTATAAAGCTGATATTTCGACGCAAATTAGCTTCTATCTAAAGTTCTGCAATTTGCAAAAAATATGTGAAAAATGTGAAGAGCTACTATTCTACAGAGCACTAATGGCTATTACCTTTTGACATCCTTCGGAAACCTCAAGGGAGATGATAATTTGTCTCTAGACTTCGATAAACATCCGCGATAAGCATAGTTAGCCGAAATAATTCAAAATACAATAATTTAACACACATTGACGCACATCAATCAAGTTGATTGACAACACCTCGACATGTCAAACTGCTGAAGTTGGTGTTCTGTGGCGAGTTTCTCTACTGTATGGTCATGGTATACTGGGGTACTGGTATAGAAGTCATTTCACCAGGATTTCTGTGCATCTTGCTTTTCATCAGTCAACTGATGCATCTCCGGCGTATCCAATTAACACCGAACATTATGTGAAGACACGAAAAACAAACGTATACGGAATTCGCTTTTCAAAAAGGCCGCCTGAAACGATAAAAACGTCGGCGTAATTATCGTCAGTTCAACAGAATCGTGAGAGGGCTCGTGAGACTTTACCTCGATTCTCACACAAAACAGAAAGCAGTTACCTTTTTTTTTTGTTCACGCCACCTATAAATCTTCCCCGTTGAATTTCGATTCCTTCGACGGATCAACTTGTTAGTACCGAATCTAAAAATAATGTAATTACCGGATTTTTATTTATTACCCTGGCTCGGTCCCGCCTACGCTTGATTTGTGCCGTCGACAAGGTACTTTGAATTACCGCACTGATTTATGAGAGACAACTCCACTTATCATCGTTGAATTTGTACAAGGAACGACAAGCAACTGGATGAAGTGAGAATAGTATATTGTACAAGTGAGAAATATGTCATTTTCTCACTGTACTTTTTCTACGGTTGCGTTGTTTTCAAGTATTGAAATTTAAACTACATATATAATAATACTTGTAAGTATAAAACAAATATTCATGGGGATGCTTGAAGACTGGCCAAATAGCCCGAAACCGGTCTGCAAGTGTGTCCCGTCCCAATAATTGAAAATCAATTCTGGTGGTGTATCGCCAAGAGCATATGTGGAATTTCTTCTGTGAAGAATCCCACACTAACACCTGTTGGATGTAATCCAATGCCCTTCGTGGTATTAGCCAGGGGAGTAGTTGTTTTCTAATAGCTGAGTTGAGGCTGGCCTGAACACATTGTTCATTTTTAGAATATTTGATTTAGATTAGTAATTAACAGTTATATTTGAACAATTCTGTAAAGTAATTCCTGGTAGGTTGTTTTGTTTCAACATGTTTTTGGTAATTGAAATTTTAGCTGCGATCGAAGTTGAAGTTGATGGGAAAACGTACTGAGCTTCCATAGCATTGTTGTGTTCAGGTCCCAATGGCGCTGAAGGCTCAATGGATTCTACCATAAGTACTTTTTGAAATTTTCATTTTGTTAGCTATGGAGTTGTCGATATAAGATTCAGCAACATTGCTGGATTTCCAACCCCCATGGCGTTTTAAAGTTGGAAGAACTGCCCCTGCATTAACTAAAATAGTCGCAAATGACCTTCGGAAACAGTGGTCAGTATATAATTTAGGTTTCGGTAATTGCAAACATTTCGCTATTTCTTTCGCCATGGTGCCAAATTCATTTATCCCCACAGGCTGTTTCACCTCCATAAAGTTAGCAAGACCACTTGCAGTAAAATCATTGTAACATTTTTTTTAAATGTCGTATAATTGTCGAGAATTTGTCGTGGGAAGAAAATAATTGTTGCGCTTATACTTTTTTTTCTAAGGGGTGGCTTTGCTAACTTAATATTAAGTTAGCACAGCCACCTCGCTAAAATTCGTAATGAAACTCAAATTTCGAAACTATTGTCGTAGACAATTGTCGAGTAATTGTCGTAGTTCATTCCATATGAAAAACCACCAAAAAAGTTTATTATTTCCTGGAAATCACGTCCTTGTCATGTTTCACCATATATTTCCTACGTTTTCTACCATGTGGCAACACCGCTAGGATTTTCACTGTTTTTTTTCAACACCCTTTCATAAAATCGCGGAAGGAACCGGAATATAATATATGTCATCACTATTTTCATTGAAAAAGTGCCTGAGATGAGAAGAAATTGTTATTGTCTTGAACTATCGATTTTATCATGAAACCCTATCGAAAATCTATTTTTTCAAATTCCCGTATTGATCAAATGTCGTATGATATTCGACAATTGTTAATGAAAAAAAATCAATTGTCGCGCTTATAGTTTTTTTTCTAAGGGGTGGCTTTGCTAACTTAATACAAAGTTAGCACAGCCACCTTGCTAAAATTCCTAATGAAACTCAAATCTCGAAACTATTATCGTAGACAATTGTCGAGTAATTTTCGTAGTTCATTCCATATGAAAAACCACCAAAAAAGTTCATTATTTCCTGGAAATCACGTCCTTGTCATGTTTTACCTCATATTTCCTACGTTTTCTACCATGTGGCAACACCGCTAGGATGTTCACTGTTTTTCAACATTCTTTCATAAAATCGCGAAAGTAACCGGAATATGCAATTGTCGAGAAGTCAGTATCGATATGTCATCACTATTTTCGTTGAAAAAGTGCCTGAGATGAGAAGAAATTGTCATTGTCTTGAACTATCGCTTTTATCTTGAAACCCTATCGAAACACTATTTTTTCAAGTTACCGAAGTATTGATCAAATGTCGTATGATATTCGACAATTGTTAATGAAAAAAATCAATTGTCGCGCATATAGTTTTTTTTCTAAGGGTTGGCTGTGCTAACTTAATATTAAGTTAGCAAAGCCACCCCTTAGAAAAAAAGTATAAGCGCGACAATTATTTTCTTTCCACGACAAATTCTCGACAATTATACGACATTTAAAAAAAATGTTACAATGATTTTACTGCAAGTGGCCTTGCTAACTTTATGGAGGTGGCTGTTTCGTACATTTGCTATTTTTATAATTTAAAAAAACGTGTTTCATTTGTGCATGGTCGAAGCTTTACATATTTTTTGTAAAGTTGGTAGAATTCATCTGTGACTGTGAAATTTTTAGGAACCTGGGTTTTAGTATCGGGTAATTTTCTTGAAAGGGTCGAATTAAGACTGAGACCATATTGTTGATGATTTCAATCTTCTTGACAACTCTTTAAAATAAACTTACGAAGTATTTTCGGAACAAAAATTGTGACCTTCAAATCAACTAAAGGCACAATCACTCAACCGATCACATTAAATGTTGAATGGGTATTTGCGGCTTCACTCAGTGAAGATGGGGAGGTTCGTTGATTTCAAAATTTATAAAATGATGTTAATGGGCGCCAGGTAAATTACCCAACAAATACCATAAACTTCGTATCACTATCCCTAACTTACCAAAGGATATGTAATAAGACAAAAATACCTGAATGACAGTTTATTTAAATAATCACAAAATTAGCAACAACGTTAAAACTTGAATCCATTTCCCAGACCTAGTTCACACACATTGAATCTGAAATCTCAAATGTCTCAATAGCAGAAGCAAGCTTCAAAAAGAATTAATAATAAACCAATAGATAATAGCGTTAAATCCCTTAATTTTCCTACAGCCAATCATGAGCACGTATGCACAACAGAAGCAAGAAAAATACTTATACTAATGCAGATGAACGTAAGCACAAATATTATATCATTTCAAACCCACTAATAATCGTACACTAATATTAAAAACCAACACCAATAGCACTGGTATGAACACTACAATTTACCAGGAAGTCGAAAGTGAAAAAAAAACGTAGTTCATATCGCAAAAATACTTCCCTATGGATAGGCACGCTAGTCCATATATCTAATCAAGCGCAGAAATCGAAATGCCGGTCTAGCAAGGATTATAATGAGGGTGGCGTCGCGAGAGCTCAAGCGTATGCGCACGATAGGGTAATAAAATCAGCAAAGTAGAATTTGTAACCGCATTCAATTACCGCTTCACAATATATAACGAAGTACAAGCAAAAAAAAAAAAATCAATAAGCGAAAGCAATTAGCAAAAGCAAAAAAAGACTTGCGTGTCTCCAGCGGTGGACGAAGGCAGCTAGTAGACTGCGGTTGAGTGAAGTACCTCAACACCATTCACCATGAAGTATAATGGGACAACCGGTATAGCACGTGTTCAAGTAGTCCGACCAGTAGATGAGTGGTAAGTCGGCACTATAAACCAAGATGTGGGGGGGAAACAGTATATAGGTCCAACCAGTCTGCTTATTGGTGCATCAGGCTATGGGTTTTTTTTTGTAAACCCGTTAATAAAACCCTAGGAAGGAAAAGTAATACTATGACAACCATATACACCGAATTAGATTCCCCTCCCCCTCATAAACAAAATCAAAGTGTAGAGCAAGATGGGACAACCTGTATGTACCACATTTTGCTCAACAGGAACCAAAACGTAAAAAAAATCATGTTTCGTATATTTCGGACAGTCAATATAATTATACTTCATGATTCCAAACACTTAGCCGTGGTGAAAATGAACGAGTTGAACCGAGGAGGAAAAAAAAATTATAATCAAAATGAGACATTCTGTATAACAATCTCGTATATCTCGACAAAATAATCGAATCAAGTGAACGGGAGAAAACAATTGATGAAATAATTATTATTACTATAAAAGCAACGCAAAAAAACCATGACTACAAACTGGGACAACCGGTACCAGTTCTGTATTTTACATAACTATGCTTTGAAATTCATACTCAGCATTGACTTTTGAAGATCAAGTAGTAGTCCTTGAATTTGGTGCATTTGAAAGTCAATCTACATTACAGTAACTACTCGTATGCATTCAATTGCAAATGAATAGAAACGAAACAAACAGTGTATCTTGATGATATCAGAAGGAATTCAAAATAATTCGATTTTATTTCGTTCGACACAAATGTTTAAAATTCCTTCAATCTTTCTACGAAGTTTATCTAAGGAATGCGTTAAAAAAAGTAAAGGGCAAAAACTAATATTTCGACTCCTTCGGCTTATGAATACTGAATGGAATATTTTACTAAATATCGATCAGATGATATTTTCCCTTCAGAATCTCAGAGGAAAATTATGAAATACGTAACACAGAAGCATAAAAAAATATCGGCACAAGAAAATTACCAGCAAAAAAAATTATAATTTCTATATACATAACACAGAAAATTGTCTTACCCAGGCCACGGGGTTTTATATTTTTTATTGCTAGTTATATTTCCCAAACAGCAGGAATTTTCCGGTGCAAAAGTCTATATACAGGATGGTAATTGGCCTCCTCTGCACCTGATGAGGAGAGATAAAAATGAGATCCACTACAGAAAACACTACTTCTTGGTATTTAAATAGTATTGAAAAGTTACCTAAGGGGCTATATTTCATAGAAAAACGTACCTTTCTGCTCTTATTTGGACTCCAACCAACGTTCCGGTGACAGAAAAAAAACTCACTAACAAATCCTCGTAAGAGTAAGATTCTGAATTGCACCTCAAAATATCTACTTTCAACCAGTCACTCAGAACCTCATATATGTGAAAAACAAAAATGATCCCAACTAAGGGTGATGTAAAATCACAAATTTTTGCATTCAACAAGTGGTCAACTTTATCGTGTCACCTTCAGAGTTGAAAAGAGCCCTCGGTAAATTTGAATGAGAAATATGAACCTCTGATTGACTTTTGTCAAAGGACCTTTTAATAGATGGCGCCTGGAATAGTTTTCTATAATGGGTCTCCTGGATCTGGTAATCATTATTCGAACGATTGAGTAGACCATATCTAATTCTAAATATTACTACACATACACAAGGTACCTATTTACAAATACTCATCAAAAATATTTTCATAACGAGCCACTACATACATTCGCCACCTAGTTACCAGAATATAAACAATAACATGGATAGAAGATATTTGGCGATTGCTTCAAATAGTTTTCTATGGTGCAAGGTGAGTGATTCCATTTTAACCATCGGTTGAATTTGCTGTTTTCTAATTTATCGACATTTCGTTTTTCAGGTTCAATGATATACTGATGCAGTTGGTCGATGTCAGAGGCGTACGAAAATATTTTCATATACAGGAAAATACGAACTGTCTCAATGGATAGTAATTAAATCTACTAGTATTCAATAAATTAACCATTCCGTAATTTCACATATGACGAAAGGAAACTATAACAGACAAGAGCCACATTCATAGCAAATTCAAAACTGTATACATCTATTGAATATAACAAAATATTGAATCAAATAAACGGTAGATCCATACTATACAACTTTGTATAATTTTTTTTTCAAGCAAAATTAACGTTCATTTCTGAACGTTACAAATCCCCCCCTTACTACAAGAAATTTATCCCATAAATTTCTAATCATCAACATTGGGTTCTTCCGGAGAGGGCTTCAAATCTTTTGTGTGCCATACTCCTTTTGAATTACCATTGGCTTCCATCAGCTCATACGTCCAAGGAGATATACGTCTCTTGATGTAGAAAGGACCAACATAGCGGGGAGCTAACTTCTGTGAAAAGTATTTCGCTGCATCTGACAGTACGTAATTTTTCCTCCAGACGACATCATTGGGGAGATATTCTACATGGCGACGACGGAGGTTATAACGATCGCAGTTTTTCTCTGCAGCAATTTCTAAACGTTTACGAACATCACGGAACAACTCTTCGAGTGCCTCGTTCCTACTTGTAAGACTAACTTGCGAGTCCTCCTCCAACTCTAATCCTTCATTCCGCAAGTAGTCTGTTCCAGACAACACCATGTTGCGTCCAAAATTAGCAAAATAGGGACTCACTTTTGTCGTCTCGTGTTTGGAAGTGCGAATTGCACAAGAAATCTTATCAAGATTTGCATCCCATGATCGATGATTATCAGACACATACATAGCTAGCATTGTTTTGAGACTTCGATTCACTCTCTCAGTCGGGTTCGCCCTAGGGTGGTAATTGGCAGTGAATTTAATACGACTTTTATATCTTTCCACAAAGTTCGAAAACTCTCTACTACGGAACTGCGCTCCATTATCGCAAATAACAACTTTGGGTACCCCAAACAACAAGAATACATTACTCTCTAATTTGCAAATTATCGCAGTGGCAGTAGCCTTCCTGAGAGGGAAAACGAGTGAGAATTTCGTTAGGTAATCCGTCACTACTAGGATAAAACAATGGCCATGTTTCGACCGAGGCAGAGGTCCCATCAGATCAGTTGAGATCATCTCCCAAGGCCGAGATACCTTAGGATGTGACACGATCTTATCTACCGGACTATCTTGAGTCACTTTATGTGCCAAGCAGACCTTACACTGACGAACAAATTTGGCCACATCTTGCCTCATCTTTGGCCAGTAATAATTCTCACATATCCTAGCATGCGTTTTGTATACTCCGGTGTGGCCAGATGTAGGGGGGTTATGGGCCGCCTCTATAATTTTATGGCGATCACCTTTGGGTACGACGAGCTTCCATGAATCTTCATTGGGAGTCAATTTAGGGTAATCCGAAGGAACATGCTTCCACAATCGACCAGCAGATTCTCTCCAACAGCCAAATTTCAAAGGGTTTTTCTCTATCCTGTCTCTCATCGACTGATACCATTTATCCTCGTCCGCAGTTCTGAAAAGGAATTGATCTCGAGGACTTCCAACCAAATCTACTATAGGTACAGACCTCGATAGGGTGTCGGGGACAATATTATCCTTTCCCTTGCGATGGACTACTTTAAAATTATATTGTTGGAGCCTTACCGCCCAACGCGCCAACCTGCCATTGAGATCCTTCAGAGTCTGTAACCAAAGGAGACTGTAGTGGTCTGTCACCACCGTGAATGATACTCCTTCCAAGTAGGGTCGCAATTTTTCCACGGCCCAGAGAACAGCGAGACACTCCCGCTCCGTAGTGGAGTAATTGCGCTCCTGCCTGGTAAGAGATCTACTCAGGTAAGCAATGACCTTATCACCTTCCGGATAAGGTTGGGACAGAACCGCGCCAATCCCATAGCCCGAAGCGTCCGTCTGCACTATGAAAGGCTTGGTATAATCTGGACAGCTCAGTATGGGCGCCTTCACCAAACACTCTTTTATTTTTGTGAATGACTTCGAACACTCATCTGTCCAGTGGAACTTAGAACTTTTGCGTAAAAGAGCCGTGATGGGCGCTATAACGCTGGAAAAGTCAGGTACGAACCGGCGGTACCATGAGAATGTTCCAACTATTCGTCGGACTTCCGTCACGTTTGTGGGAACGGGAATTTCTAGCATGGACTTCACTTTATCAGCATCGACATGCAAACCATGACGGTCTACTACATAACCCAGATATTTCATCTCGGGGCGGCAAAATTGACACTTATCGAAGCTAACCGTAATATTTGCCTCCATAAGCCTTCGAAATACTTCATCCAAGACCACTAAGTGATGTTCAAATGTTTGTGTAACGATTACCACGTCGTCTAAGTAGACGAAGACATGCGGTTCCAGATCATGACCAAGCACTTCGTCTATTAAACGCTGCCAGCGGGCTGGAGCATTGTGGAGCCCGAACGGCATCCTCCTAAATTGAAACAGGCCACGATTTGGCACTGTAAACGCAGTGTATTGTTTGGAAGACTCTGCCATCGGCACCTGCCAATATGCTGATTTTACGTCCAAACTCGATAAATATTGTGCATCTCTGAGTTTGTCCAGAGTATCTGAAACGAGTGGTAGGGGATAGCTGTCTCGAACTGTTACCGAGTTCAGTTTGCGAAAGTCCACGCAGAACCTGAACGAGTTGTCTTTCTTTCTTACCAATAAAATGGGAGAAGACCATGGACTGTTGGATGGCTCTACTATTCCCAACTTCAGCATTTCATCAAGCTCAGCATCAATCTGCTTCTGGACAACAGGATTAACCCTGTAGTAGCGCTGCTTGATTGGAGGGCTATCAGTAACAATCACATGTTCTGTCCTATTCGTACAACCCAACCGTTTTCCCATCAAAGAAGTATACCTATCAATAACTGCCTGTAGTCTCGATCTATCCCGTGAACTCAATAAAGCACCATTAGCAACGTGCTCCACCGCATTAGCCGTAACTGGCTCATGGGAAAAGTGCCACTCGTCGTGACGCAAATCTGGCACCACCCCCATCGACTTCCAGAAATCAATTCCGAGAATCAACAAATGAGGCATTTCGGGGACAATAATAGCTTCCACCAGTCGTAACTGACCTCTCAATGAGATAGGCAACTGAACAATTCCAATACTCGAAACACGTTCGCCATTGGCTACAGTACAAAATGTAGTTTTGCTATTTTCAATTGGCAATCCTAACTCCCGTATTACTCTGTATCCTTTACCACCCAGTATTGTCCGCGAAGCACCCGAATCTAATAAGCCTAACAAATTTTTACCAAGCACATCGACCTTCAAATATGGGCGTTCATCATTGGCAGCGTGGTCCAAAACATAATCAAGGATCACTTGCAGTTTGTCGATCGAGGATTCCTGTACGACACACCTACCTCGACCTATTAGGTGCGTCGGGGACCGTTTCCCTCCTTGGAACAATCAGGGCATGTCCTGACGGTCACTCCCCCTTTCTTGCACCTATAACAATATAGCGTCCCTGCCTTCATAGTACAGCCAATAGCTCTATGGCCAGGCTTGCTACACCTGTAGCAAATAACAACCTTTTGAGGCATCTCGGAGATACTACCTGTCCTTGATGACGTCGAAGCCTCACAACTGTCTATTACAGTTGGATCCACTTGCACATAGGCTAAATCCGGCTCAAGAGTACTGGTTTTTCTCGAAGGTGGAGAAAAATTTTCGACTGCCTCTTTTCGAGCCTCAAGGCGTCGTCCTAAATCACGAAGTTGACTGATGGAGGTAACGTCAACAAGAGCCAACTGTGTTTGGTAGAAGGGAGAAATATTTCTTAAGAGAATATTGAGTTTCGCTTCCTCAGAAATTGAACATGTTAGTCTATTAAAGTAGCCCATCATAACAGCAATGTAAATACCGATGGACTCATCTGGACCTTGCGTGCGTTTCCTAATTTCTTCGAATAATTTCTCGTTGAAATTTGACGAGAGGTACTCCTCTCGAAGTAATGTAACGAACTCTTCCCACGACGTAACTTCGTTTCGGTATGCTAAATAAAATTGATATGCCCTACCCGTGAATAAGTCAATCCCTGAATTAAGCAAAGTTTCTTCACTAACGTGCCGAGCTACTCTCAACTCCTCGACTCGCTCTAAGAATGCACTCAAGGACATACCCTTTTTATCGCCTGAAAATTTACAATCCCATTTATTTGGAAAAATGGGTTTGACGTTGGACGCAGGTGTAGGGGACGTTGGAATAGCGGATGATCTTCTCTGCGGAGAAAGGTTAGCACCAAAATTTGATTGTGCCAGAAGGTTGAGTTGAGGTGGAACGTCCTGATCTTTCTGGAATTCTTCCGCGGCGCAATGCAAACGATCCAGAAGTGCCAATGCTTTGGCGATCAGATCCGGCTTCTTATCGTTTCCTTCATCGCTGATGTTATCTATCCGATTGAGAACATGGGCCATTTTTGACTGTAGTTTGATGAATAAGTTGCTACTCGAAGATTCTCTGAAGTCATTGATGAGAGGTTCCAGCTCGCTCAACTTGCATGTGACAGCATCTACATCTTCTTCCACAGTAAAAGGATGGTCTGGGTATTTTATACTTTCACCACTTTTCTCCAGTCTGAGTGCCATGGTCAAAGAACGACGCATCTCTTCCACAGTTCCAGTTGCTATTCCTCTGATCTTGAGTTCATAGGAGAGCTCATCTTGACTTAAACGATTCACTTGCATTCTACGAGACATGTTTGAAATAAAAAGAAATCAAAATTCAAGTTTTTTTTCTATTTCTCAAATGACGCTTTTCACGCTGGTAACGCCTTTATCGCCCCACGTTGGGCGCCAAAATGTGACCTTCAAATCAACTAAAGGCACAATCACTCAACCGATCACATTAAATGTTGAATGGGTATTTGCGGCTTCACTCAGTGAAGATGGGGAGGTTCGTTGATTTCAAAATTTATAAAATGATGTTAATGGGCGCCAGGTAAATTACCCAACAAATACCATAAACTTCGTATCACTATCCCTAACTTACCAAAGGATATGTAATAAGACAAAAATACCTGAATGACAGTTTATTTAAATAATCACAAAATTAGCAACAACGTTAAAACTTGAATCCATTTCCCAGACCTAGTTCACACACATTGAATCTGAAATCTCAAATGTCTCAATAGCAGAAGCAAGCTTCAAAAAGAATTAATAATAAACCAATAGATAATAGCGTTAAATCCCTTAATTTTCCTACAGCCAATCATGAGCACGTATGCACAACAGAAGCAAGAAAAATACTTATACTAATGCAGATGAACGTAAGCACAAATATTATATCATTTCAAACCCACTAATAATCGTACACTAATATTAAAAACCAACACCAATAGCACTGGTATGAACACTACAATTTACCAGGAAGTCGAAAGTGAAAAAAAAACGTAGTTCATATCGCAAAAATACTTCCCTATGGATAGGCACGCTAGTCCATATATCTAATCAAGCGCAGAAATCGAAATGCCGGTCTAGCAAGGATTATAATGAGGGTGGCGTCGCGAGAGCTCAAGCGTATGCGCACGATAGGGTAATAAAATCAGCAAAGTAGAATTTGTAACCGCATTCAATTACCGCTTCACAATATATAACGAAGTACAAGCAAAAAAAAAAAAATCAATAAGCGAAAGCAATTAGCAAAAGCAAAAAAAGACTTGCGTGTCTCCAGCGGTGGACGAAGGCAGCTAGTAGACTGCGGTTGAGTGAAGTACCTCAACACCATTCACCATGAAGTATAATGGGACAACCGGTATAGCACGTGTTCAAGTAGTCCGACCAGTAGATGAGTGGTAAGTCGGCACTATAAACCAAGATGTGGGGGGGAAACAGTATATAGGTCCAACCAGTCTGCTTATTGGTGCATCAGGCTATGGGTTTTTTTTTGTAAACCCGTTAATAAAACCCTAGGAAGGAAAAGTAATACTATGACAACCATATACACCGAATTAGATTCCCCTCCCCCTCATAAACAAAATCAAAGTGTAGAGCAAGATGGGACAACCTGTATGTACCACATTTTGCTCAACAGGAACCAAAACGTAAAAAAAATCATGTTTCGTATATTTCGGACAGTCAATATAATTATACTTCATGATTCCAAACACTTAGCCGTGGTGAAAATGAACGAGTTGAACCGAGGAGGAAAAAAAAATTATAATCAAAATGAGACATTCTGTATAACAATCTCGTATATCTCGACAAAATAATCGAATCAAGTGAACGGGAGAAAACAATTGATGAAATAATTATTATTACTATAAAAGCAACGCAAAAAAACCATGACTACAAACTGGGACAACCGGTACCAGTTCTGTATTTTACATAACTATGCTTTGAAATTCATACTCAGCATTGACTTTTGAAGATCAAGTAGTAGTCCTTGAATTTGGTGCATTTGAAAGTCAATCTACATTACAGTAACTACTCGTATGCATTCAATTGCAAATGAATAGAAACGAAACAAACAGTGTATCTTGATGATATCAGAAGGAATTCAAAATAATTCGATTTTATTTCGTTCGACACAAATGTTTAAAATTCCTTCAATCTTTCTACGAAGTTTATCTAAGGAATGCGTTAAAAAAAGTAAAGGGCAAAAACTAATATTTCGACTCCTTCGGCTTATGAATACTGAATGGAATATTTTACTAAATATCGATCAGATGATATTTTCCCTTCAGAATCTCAGAGGAAAATTATGAAATACGTAACACAGAAGCATAAAAAAATATCGGCACAAGAAAATTACCAGCAAAAAAAATTATAATTTCTATATACATAACACAGAAAATTGTCTTACCCAGGCCACGGGGTTTTATATTTTTTATTGCTAGTTATATTTCCCAAACAGCAGGAATTTTCCGGTGCAAAAGTCTATATACAGGATGGTAATTGGCCTCCTCTGCACCTGATGAGGAGAGATAAAAATGAGATCCACTACAGAAAACACTACTTCTTGGTATTTAAATAGTATTGAAAAGTTACCTAAGGGGCTATATTTCATAGAAAAACGTACCTTTCTGCTCTTATTTGGACTCCAACCAACGTTCCGGTGACAGAAAAAAAACTCACTAACAAATCCTCGTAAGAGTAAGATTCTGAATTGCACCTCAAAATATCTACTTTCAACCAGTCACTCAGAACCTCATATATGTGAAAAACAAAAATGATCCCAACTAAGGGTGATGTAAAATCACAAATTTTTGCATTCAACAAGTGGTCAACTTTATCGTGTCACCTTCAGAGTTGAAAAGAGCCCTCGGTAAATTTGAATGAGAAATATGAACCTCTGATTGACTTTTGTCAAAGGACCTTTTAATAGATGGCGCCTGGAATAGTTTTCTATAATGGGTCTCCTGGATCTGGTAATCATTATTCGAACGATTGAGTAGACCATATCTAATTCTAAATATTACTACACATACACAAGGTACCTATTTACAAATACTCATCAAAAATATTTTCATAACGAGCCACTACATACATTCGCCACCTAGTTACCAGAATATAAACAATAACATGGATAGAAGATATTTGGCGATTGCTTCAAATAGTTTTCTATGGTGCAAGGTGAGTGATTCCATTTTAACCATCGGTTGAATTTGCTGTTTTCTAATTTATCGACATTTCGTTTTTCAGGTTCAATGATATACTGATGCAGTTGGTCGATGTCAGAGGCGTACGAAAATATTTTCATATACAGGAAAATACGAACTGTCTCAATGGATAGTAATTAAATCTACTAGTATTCAATAAATTAACCATTCCGTAATTTCACATATGACGAAAGGAAACTATAACAGACAAGAGCCACATTCATAGCAAATTCAAAACTGTATACATCTATTGAATATAACAAAATATTGAATCAAATAAACGGTAGATCCATACTATACAACTTTGTATAATTTTTTTTTCAAGCAAAATTAACGTTCATTTCTGAACGTTACAAAATTCACCTTGGCTTTCATTTGTCAGTCCATAAAGTTTCTGTAAGCGTTTTCATATTTTTTACTTGGTAGCAAATTATTGCTTTCTGAACAATTTCTGGAGGTTTATTTTCCAACTCTAAATCTTCGTATTCCATTATACTCAATATTCAATAAATCTGAACTGTTTATGTTTATACTATAACAATCAACAATAAAACTATTTTCGTTGGGTGAGTTGATAGCAATAATTATGAATGGCTTCGGTTTTGTTGTTATGGAAACGCCAACAATAGGCTACTTGGATAATGCACGCGAATCGTCGGCGTAGCGTTGTCAACATGGAGAACGTGTCATATCAATCTGACATGTAACAATTCATGACTGACTTGGGTTATGGTGATAACAGTGAGAAATCATTTCTTACTGTAATGGCGGATATTTCTCACTGCGTGAGAAATCTTTCGTTTTGAACGTATAAAAGGGATGAGAGAAGTGGCACATTGTAAAGCATCCGTAGAAAAGTTGATTGTTTCTCGATGTTCATTGTAGGAGGACCGTCACGTGTAATTCAATGCTCTTCGCGGTTTTAGCCAAAGAGGTAGCTGTTTCGAGTCGGATATCTGCTCCTTCAGAGAGGTTCGATAGTTTTAGTATTTTTCACAGTGAATGGTAATGGCTTATTAACTGCAATAAACTACCCGATTTAATCCCATTGTGTAGAAAATCATCTGGTAAAAGATGCAAATGTGGTACAGGGTCGAACTTAAGAAATTTGAATTTTGCATAATGTAGGAGATATACAAGTAATTTATTTAAATGTAACAATTCTATTCTATATTTAGTTCAGTGTCGCTATCGCTATCCTCATCTAAATTAATTATAATTGGCGCAATTGATTTTACAGAAAGGTACGAGTTTTCAACATTTATAACATGACTAACAGAACTTTTCCAACTCTCGGTAGGAATGTCATTCATACAGTTCCTAATTAATTCTACTACACTACCACTTGAAGTCGGAGAAGTATTTTTTCCGCGCACGTTCGATTTAAGTTGGTGCCACATTAGCTCTATGGGATTGAACACGCAGTAGTAGGGAGGTAGTCGTAACACTGTATGTCCCAATTCTTCTGCAATTGTATCACAAACATAGGTACGTTTTTTTTTAAAGAAAATGACTGCAGCACTTATAAAAGTTCTTTTTTTGTATAATTCTCCTCAAAATATATGTCATTTGCAGCCATGAAGTTTTGAATCTCCAATTTCGTATTCTTTGAGCCAGGAATTTTTTGCAATTGTCGACTATGATAGCTTGCGTTGTCCATTACTATAACGCTGTTTGGCGGAATGTTGGGTAACAGACAATGTTTAAACCAATCTTTAAAAAGCTCTGCTGTCGTATCTTCGTGATAATCAACACGAGAGTCCTAAATATTTACGATCCCTCTCTGAGAAACAAAATTACCTGAATCCGGTCCTTTTACATTTATGATCTGCATCTCGGATTTTACAACTCAAGGGTCTAATTGGTTTTATTATAATCCTTCAGTCAATACCATTTATTGTGAAAACTACTATATATAAAGCTCAATTCATACTCATTCGATTAAATAGGGTGTAACAAGCTGAAGTACTAATGAACCAAGATTCGCTGAAATTTCAGCAAATTTTTACTCTTTGGTCCCTAAAAAATGAGTGGAATCGAAGATTTCATTCAGATCCAGTGTTTCGGGGTGAAAAAGTTTGGGAAATACGAATATGAAATCGAATTCAAAACAATTTTTTTTTGGAAAGCGTAATATTCAGAACAATTTTGTTACTGCCAATCGATTTCGAAGGGTCGATTTCATTATGAAACAGATAAAAGTTTTTCCACTCCTTTTGTTGAACTGAGACGAATTAGGACAGAGAGAAATCGCTGGAATTTCAAATTGAAAATACTCTCCCAGAACTGAGAGAACTAGTTAATTCATTTTCATTGAACTAACTGCCTTCAACTCCAAGAGAAAAATATGAAACTGCATACAAACTGTTGGATTAGAAAAAAAGATGCAAAATTAAAAGTGTTTCTGAAAATATAATTTTAGCATATTTTGAAGAACTATCCAAATCAAGAAAAGCCTATACTGTATGGTCAATATATTCAATGCTAAAATCGACCATTTGCTTCTCTTCGGCACCATAAAGCTAATGACTCACTGACATTCGATTCTGTTTTATAGTGTAGTATTATTTTTAGCAAAAAGTGTGTTGTAGAAAAAGTATAGTGTGTAACACGAGCAGAAATGCAATTTCTGCACTTGTTGTACAATATACTATTGTCGTACTGACTAGAATTCGGAAAGAAAGAGAAATTGCTGAAATTTCATCAACATATTTACTCTTCAACATGTAAAATAATCACTTGTCAACGGATTCCATTCAAATTTGGTTTTCTTAGGTAAATCATGTTGGTTGGATATCACGAATTTTGAACTGATTTTACTGTCAGACATTTTTCTGCTGCGTTTTGAGTGTTATTAAATAATGAACTGATAATATCAAATCTCGACAGAGTTGCTCCCATAACAAAATATCAACGTAACAATGCTTGAACGTAACATATTCTCTTTTCCGTTGAGATATCGTTGATTAGCTAATTCCATTCATTCAACATTGATTACCTAATAAGCATGAATTTATCACATCGCTCTAGAAGAAAATGTCATTGAAAAGTTCCACTTTCAATTTCTACTACGGCAAAAAGAATGTAACCTCCAATCGGTATGGACAATAATGTCATACCGTTGTTATAAATAAACACTATTTCAGTACGTAGTCGTGGAATCTACAATTGAATTAGCAAATGGAGGTTTGAAATTGTTTGCGACAATGAGAATCAACGAATTGTTTTTTGTTATGATGTGTGATGAGATGCCAACTTGATATGTTAAGTTGTATGGAATGAAGAAGTATCATGTTTGGCATTGTTTTCGGTTGCATCTTTCCACAGTCCAGACCGAAGGCCATATTGCTGTAAGAAAGCTGATGGTGTTTATTTCTATATTATTTTTGCCCTTCGTGGATGTCTTTTGGCTTTTCCTTGCTCTCAAATCTGCGAAAAGTACTTCAGTCTCTTGAGCTTTTTGCCCTTCACTTCTATACATTATGTCCCTATATCAGCAATTATGTTTCTTCCCTGTACGATTTTACAGTGTGGTCCACCAAGTAACAATGGTAATTATTTTTAATAGTTGCCCAATCAAAATTTTATTACTGCCAGAAGTTAGCGCATGATTTTCAACCATACTGCTTCAAGGCTAACAGTATAAAAGCAGGAAAGGGATTTGTTCAATAAAAAAGCACCTTCATTTTGAGAAATACAACAAAATACCTCTCAGAAATTTGTTTAGAGTCGAAAGTTAAGCTCAATTTCAAAGATATTGCCTATGCAAAATTTTAATATTTTTTGGGATTTATTGAATTACTTCTATATAAAGTATTTTTGATTATGATTATTATTCAATACACACGGAATCATTCCAACACAACTTTTTTCAAATCAAGATGTATTTTTTAGAAATTACTTGGATTTAATTTTTTTAGGTAAGCGCCAACTTCATGTTTACGACATTTAACAGGATTTTGAAAAAAAATTATGTCAAATATTCTACATATAAAAATATGCATTTGAAAAAACTGAACCAATGTAATCAATTTTTATATAAAATATGAAAATACTTCAAACTAGAACTGATATCAATTTAATATACCAAAAGTGTCGTGAATAGCCATGGAAAGAACAAATCGTTGCTATTTTGGATATAACTACTCGAATTATATTCTAAAAAATGTAATCCATATATTTAGTTGTTGCATGTATTTTAACATGTTCAGATTGTACGATTTTTGGTGACGTTGCTTGTCCCTCGTTGTTCCTGGAACTTCATGGGAAGAAATTATTTTCATTATTATCACCGAATAAGAATACTGCGAAAATATTAAACATGAGACTAGTTCAAAATCTAGAAGAAAATAATGAAAATTTCAAATCTGTACAGTTTATCTAATTGCTTTCCATTGTATTTTTCAAAATAAAGGCACTCCATTGTTGAATGAATTTATATTTCATGCCTCGCTAGTTCATAAGGTATTCTGTTTTTATTGCTTAGTAACCAACTTAAAAAAAGTTTAGTTCATTCATTCATTCATTCATTCAAAGTGCTGAACTTCATGCTGTTTTAATTGTTTTTATCTCAACTATTATTGTTAGACTTTGGGGCGTGGTCGAATTTCTCATAAAAAGACTATCTCTTTTGGATTTATCCACCATTATGTACCTCACTATTGATTTCAATCTCCACTTCTTTCCATAGACGCGTCTGGTAACTATAAGTGTTAGATACATCATCCTTTTCATACAAGGATATGTGTAGCAAGGTACTGAAAAAATGATGCCAAACAATACTTCCGTTTCATTCAGAAAGTTGATGATATTATGTATGGTCCTCTCATCGCCACCTAGTGACCGTTCCACGAAGGAAAATATGACATTTCTTTACAGAATGGAGCCACCTGCTCTACAACATAACAAGGCAGAAAGCAGCTTCAAATACGTACAGATGAAAATATAACCGACTATCCAAACATGACATACCGAAAGATATATCTCAAAAACTCGAAGATCAAATCATGACGAATTGCCTTATGAGTTTCATCTGAATTTTCGATCATCAAAATGGGTCAACACCCCTCGAGAGATAAGCTGACTAGGTCATCAGAGCGGATCGACAAAAAAGAAAGGTTTGAGAAAAGGGAAAAATTCGGTAGCATCGGACGAAAAAGTAAGTATTGTCTTCAGCTGTGGGTTTTTTATCATTCATTGTGCTGATATTACAAAATAATTCGTGATTTGAATAGAACTTTACATATTTTCCGTTATACTTTAAGATTAGAAACGGCCCAAGAACAGTACCTTGAGGTACCCCTATTTAGTTCTACTCGTCTGTCCTAGTGAAATATTACCTAATGCCCTTAGGATCGAAGCTTTTCTTCAAAAATAATATGATGGATTCCGGTTTTCGGGATGATAAGGCAGGGTCGTACTGAAAATTAGCTCACAAATATGTCTTATGATGCTTGAAATTTGTTCTCATGTTCTGGAAACAGACATATCTTCATAGTTGTAAATCGTGTAATTGGATCTGAACTTATTGAACGTAATTTTTGCAGGTTCTGCGAAAAAACGCGCAGATGTGGTTCAAGTGACGCAAGTATTGACAGCCAATAAACTGTCGCCGAGGAACCAGCAGCGTCATACTGCTGCCGAAAGTAAGTATTGATAGAAACGGATGAAATTAAATTTCTTCATAACGTTCTTCTGTAAGACGTTTTTTTTGTGTGAAAGTCTCTAGAAACATGATAGTGAAACCGATTTGCCAACACTGCACTGTAGGTATTACTAAGATGTTTACAAACCGTCGTGTTAGGACGCATATCTGTAAAGATTTAGGGTTTAGGTGAAATGGTCGACACAAGCTTGCTACGATAATAGACTCTCTTACTGTCCCTTCTTCTATCATATTAGTTCTGAATAGTCCTGATGGCTCTCGATGAAAAGAGATACAAAATTTGGACCAAATGTCCTAAGAAATTCATAATCAGCCAACCAGTTAACTAACTATACTTTTATGTTGGGACGCTCACCGATCGGCAGCCTATATTATTTTTTTAGAATGCCAGTCAACCTCCCAATACTTGTGTTCCTTTCATTTGTTTTCTCATATATATGACACTGGAATTTGTTGGACTTCTCAAATAAAACAAGAAATGGTTTTATAATTTCAGGTAGTGCAGCAACCTCTGCATAGTTTTCTGTGCGATATGGACTTTGTCTGTTGTTATTACTAATTATTCTGATTTATTTCTCAACAATAAACTAAAAAGCGAGCTGAAAGGGATAGGCTGTTTGTCACCATTCATGCTATTTTTACATTTTGCTATTTGTAGACTCTCACATTCATCGAGTAGCCTTATGTCATGCACATGCTTAATCAGTTTCAGATTGCTTTCAACAATTCTGTGATAATTGTTCAGAGCATGTTGGGCGACATTGGATTTTTCTACCGCATCTCTTGTGTGCAAAAATTATTTTTGAAACGGGTTTTTATGGGTCATTATAGCGAGCCTGTTCCTGTTCATGGGGAGGTTTGAGACGGATGCTAGGAAAGAACTAGTTTTACATTTATAGGAAAGACACTGCCCATGGCAGCACTGCAATATCTCGTCCATTTCCTTCAAAGAAATATAAGAACGAGGAAAAATTCTCACTAACCAGGATACTATTTCATTTCAGCCCAGACAAAATTTCGTTTCACTCGAAAAAATGTATCTCCTGAGCTCTTCAATGGGAAAATGGATAAATCACGGAACACTTTCACTAGAGACTCCAAACGATTCCATACAAATTGCTCTCTATTTTGCTTTTTGTAGATAGTTCCTATGTATGCTATCTATTTGATTCAATTTTCATATGCTTGGTATAATATTTAAGCAAGAAAATGTGATTTCTATGTAGTCCATTGCCTATCGTGGTATATAGGCAAGGGAATACAATTATTCCTCAAACTTCCCAGTACCTAATTATATCAGTTCTTGTATATTCGACTAATTGGACGTATTCAATCCAAAAGGAACTTCTGGAATTTCTAAACTTGTATAGATTCCTTCCTAAACTGCCGTCTTATGGTTCGCCTCCTCAGTTGTGTGCTTTGTTGAAGAGTTTCTTGTCTGATAGGTCTTTGTATGTGGTTGTTGATGGAGTCTTATCTGATATTCTCCCAATAAATGCAGGTGTTCCACAGGGTTCAGTTCTGGCTCCCACTTTGTTTCTGCTTCATATCAATGATTTGCTCGAGAAAACATCTTGTTCAATACATAATTTTGCGGACGACAGTACTCTTCGTACCAGTTTCTCTTCCAGAATCCCCATACCAACTCGAGAAACAAAAATTCAAAGAAACATTCACGTCAATAAAATTTTCTAAACTTGTATAGATTCCTTTCTGAACTGCCGTCTTATGGTTTGCCTCCTCAGTTGTGTGCTTTGTTGAAGAGTTTCTTTTCTGATAGGTCTCTGTATGTGGTTGTTGATGAAGTATCATCTGATATTCTTCCAATAAATGCAGGTGTTTTCTGCTTCATATCAATGATTTGCTCGAGAAAACATCTTGTTCAGTTCATAGTTTTGCGGACGACAGTACTCTTCGTACCAGTTTCTCTTCCGGAGTCCCCATACCAGCTCGAGAAACAAAAATTCAAAGAAACATTCACGTCAATAAAATTAATGACGACTTGGTAGAAATGATAGAATGGGGTAACATGAACTTGGTGGAATTTAATGCTATGAAAACCCAGGCATGTCTCTTCTCAAGAAAAGCCGATCTATCATCATCTAGTATTCAGATGCCAGGAGTAACTGTTCCTACAAAATCAAGTATCTCGATGCTAGTAATTACGTTCAGTAATAATCTCTCATGGGAAAACCACGTGAGATCGATTCTAAAAGTGCTTCCCAGAAACTTGGATTTCTATTTTGTACGGAAAAATACTTCACTTCTCGTCAGCTTCTAATGATCTACGACCTGTCATGGAATACACTTTTCACGTGTGGAATTCGGCACCAAAACATTCATTGAAGCTTCTCGATTCTATTCAGAGAAAGGCAATTCGTCTTGTTGGTGATTCTTCGCGCACAAACTAGCTCACTTCATTGGAATATCGTAGAAGGGTCGGAGACTTGTATCTCTTCTATAGATACCTTCACGAGTACAGAATTCCCAACCCTTTGTTGTGAATTTGGAAACCTGTCGAACCTCTCTTGCTCAGGGATCTGTTTCCAATAGAACAGCTGAGCTTTGGAACTCCTTGTCAAAAGAGGTTGTTCTTGAGGCTTACAAACTTCAGAAATTCAAAGTGAATGTTTATTCGTATCTCCTGTCCCTTGATTCACGCGGTGTTTTTTGAACCTTACAGGGCTCCCCTTTCGTGTGAATCTGCATATAAAAAAGAGATATATTTTTTTATGTTGTGGTAGGTTAAAAACCCGAAAAGACAACGAAGAATGAATTGGTATCTTTTCGACCTGCGCTCGTGAAGCCTTCTAGACAGCTTGGTTCACCGGTGCACTTCCTGCTGGTTGCTGTTGCGTTCGAAAGCGCCGCAGGTGATTTCCACCTGCGGTACCTGTCGAGAGAGTACCGCTCGTAACGAACCTGTTTGCGTCGCCGTAACTTGCCTGTTTCGTCTCTGATAGGGGTCACATCTGGTAGGTATAGACAATGGCGATGGCGGTGAAGATGCAGCTGCCACGGGCGTAGTCGGGGTGGGATTGGGGTCCTACTCTTATGGCTTGTTCATAGAACGTTTTTCTATTTATATCCATCTCTCGATTCATCTTTCACTTGGAAACATGATGATTTCTGTGGAAAGAGTGATGTTTTGAGGTTTATTTGAATTCTTTTTTCTTCAAATTGATCAAGATGCATATACGCCCTGGTCAGTTGACTGATATGCTTTTGTTAAATCAATTCCTCTCAATCCGAGGAATCGAAGCAAGAGCTTATCTCTTTTGATGGTTGGTGATGATGCAAATGTAATTTCTGATCAAGCGACAGCTCACGAGAGAATTTCAATGCCGACGATCACATTGGCTGAACTCTGGCAGGATCTTTCGTTCACCAATAGATCATTAGTACACAGAATTTGTGTAGACAGGCCACCTTATAGGAGGCCATCCCCTTGCAGACAAGTTTGATACTTCGATTTGAAATTTGAAAGCGTCTCGAAGTTCCGATAAGCTCAGTATTCAATTCTATTCCGATTAGTTTTGTTCGTTTCATTTCACGTTGTCCTTTCCATGTTTTCATCGTTACAATTGCTACCGTTGAGTGCATTTTTTACCTCTAGTTACTTTTATAATGGAGCATTTTGCATTATTTGTGATGTTAATAGTGGCGAATCTACTATCCATATCCATAATATATTAGGTAGCTACCGCAGGTAAATTACATGTGTTAGAAAATATATGATACTTTCAACACATATTTCGAAAATGGAAGATAGTTTTGCAAATCCCAGAATCAAAATTGATGTCAAATGATAATAGAACGCGAGATTTTTCTGGCGATGAAGAAAACAAACCTCACCTTGAATGCCTTTTTCTCATTTGGGTAGTTATATTTGGGTGATTTACTTATGGTTTTCCAGAATCTCCCAGTTTAACATATTTTCTCCAGCATGAGTGATAATGGTTGTTACGTGACTAGTAAAAAAAGGGACCAGAAACGATAAATTAAAATCATAGAATAAAAGTTCTTTCAGGCTCTCAAAAGCCAGATTCACAAAGTGCGCCTCTATTTGGCAATCTCTCGAAGGGATTTCTCCAGTTAAAATTGTTCAAAATCAAGAATGCGAGATATCAAGAATTCGGACCAAACCTCATAGGAAAGGAATAACACTGACAAAGTAATTGAAAAAACATACAAAACTGCTAATCATCAAATTATCAGCAATGTTATATTTGTTTGAATCATTCATAGACGGCTTATTCAGTCATGAAAAACTAGACCTGATCTGAACAGATAACATTAACAGGATATTTCGAATGCAATCCAAAAGTTTTTTTTTTCTACGGCTATAACACAAATCTGCTTTATCTTAACTGTTCTTAATAGAACAATGAGGTACATCATATGTCTTCATTTCCATTTCCTCACTTGATAATACAATGACCTCAAGCCGGACCGAGAAAAACTCTGCTGGTAGTGCATTATCTTGGATTGTAACCTTTTAAGCAAATCGCGCGTCGATTGCAAGTGTTGATCTCTAGAAGTCCTTAACAAGACCGATATACTACTTGAATCCCCTGATACAGAACCTCTCGCTCACAAAGATTATGATCAGCTGTGGGAGTACATATTCCCTATTAACTGCGGATACTTTTGCTCTCATCAAATGACTCATGAGGTTGAACCATCGTTTTTGGTACTCCTTCTGTCGGAGGATCTTCAGTCTAATGAACTCTGGATCTGTGAGTGTTGAAAGGTCAGTTTGAATTACGATTGCTATTTTGAAATGGTCGATATGATATTTGTATTTGTAGCTGACGTTACTACAGGTCTTTCCTACAGGGACATCATAGAACGGATACTATAAACTGACCTGATGTACAGAAAATACCCTATACATGTAGATATATCCGTTGGTTCATCTTAATTGATTATCTACGTTTACAATTTTTGCTTTTTCTCTTCCCTCACGTACACAGGAGAAATGTAGTTACAGGAGATTTTTCTTGGGCATAACCAGTTGCGATAGGAGTGTACTTTGATAGCATGGCAGTTGCATATATTGGCATACTTATGAATGAGCCGGTTCTAGTCTTTGAAACGAGCAGCCTTTCTGGCAAAAGATTGAGCTTTGCAATTACTTTCCCCCAAAATGTCTCACCTAGAGAATGGTACCATTTCTGATCTTGATATTAACTCGAGAATCTCCATCTACTTTGTTGCATATGATTCCGAAGACTTCTCGTAAAGTCCTGATAAATTTTTTACACAACATCACCAGGAGTCAAAGAGGCAACATTGATAATTAGTTGAATTTTAGAATTATTTTCCTGAATCTTGGATGATTTTTTCACTGAGTAAAATATGCATTCTTTGTGTTGTTGAGACCATATCACAAGTCTCATTTGTGAGTCAGTCTCTAGCATTATTCAGATCTCGTATATTCATTGTTTTGTACCATTCCAATGTAGGAAGGTACGCCTATGGCGACTAGCTGCCCAGAATGGAGCCGTGGCTATGCTTCAGTGGGTGATGGATTGGTTCTGTGGCTATGCGATGTTGAAAATGCACTTGTCTCGGATCGAAGAACCGATTGACAAATTGCCGGATTATATTCTATTTCGGAGAAGGATCAGAATGACTCGTAGAAAGATTCGTAACCTATGAGATTCACCTTTGGTTGGGTACCAGCAAAGAACAATAGTAATCACCGAGATTGTATATCTTTTCACTTTATTGATGGATGAGAAATTCGGTTTTATGATTGGTCTGGTGGTTTCTAATGATGATGATTCTGTTATTTCAATTGAGTATAAACCCTGATGTATTATTTTCTGATTGATTCAATCATATAGATGAATCTGTAATTATATATGCAGGTTACAAAGACAAACAATACCAGTTAAAGAATATTATACGGGTATGCAGAATTTCGATTTCTCAGATTGCAGATTACGTTCATTTAACTATGACCACCAGTATTTTCTCATAGTGGAACTTGAATAAACTGACAACAGGAATCTTAAAAGCTTGGTTTTCTGTTTCTTCCAAAGAAATACGTTATACTCCATCATCTTCGAATGATCTATAAGGTACACAATGATTCATTCATAAACTTTCCTGCAATATCGAGTGAGAATTTGACAAAATTTGTTGCATGTATATGGCCATAGTTTTGCGGAAATATCATCAATCCAATTGTTTTATCAATTTTGTGGTGGCAAAAGATTTAAAAAGCTCTGAAATCCCCCTTCAAGAAACCGGTAACACTTCAATAGTATGTTTTACTATTTTCACATCGAAAATGAAAATTTATATATGACCTGTGATATCTACCTGCCATATCATCCTAGACTAGCCACCTCAAAAGAGCCAAAGTGATGAATTTCTAATACAAATCCCAAATTGTTTTCCTACATATAATCTGGGAAAGAAAATAACAATTCATCAGGGAAGGTAGGCTAAATAGAGTAAACATTGTTTTCCCAGTAAGTATCGTGACTGAATACCGAATACACCTACTACTGAACTTTTTGCAATTCAGCAAGTTAGCAATAGTGTCCGATATATACCTGCACAAGCTTTCTTCTTATAAAATACATTTCCAATAATAGTCAATGTTATTCGAGGTATTTTTATACCAAACGTCATCCACATCGATCGAACTCCTTCATCAAGTAGGCCTTGTTGCTAACTCTCTACGCCATTCCTCGGGAGCAACATGAAAATTATCAGTCATCGCCCAATACGAGAGGGAGAATTTTCCAAGAGAAAAATCTCTGCCCTTTGGGGGATCGAACCCTCGACCCCTCGATCATGAGCCGGGCACCCCACCATCTGAGCCAACTCGCTCACCAAAATGGTCATATCATGTGATAATGGTTACTAATAACTCAATCATTTCATTTAAAATAATCGTCATCAATTGGCACTGGCTACTTTCATTATTAGTGCTGTGTCTATTTCATATTCCATTGGTGATTTTTTATGCTTGTAAATTTTTGTAAAGATCAATAATCACCGTAAAACCAAACTTATATTATTTGCTAACAAGGATGAAAGTTCCAGCGTGTTGTTTTCAAGGTTCCATCACTCTATATGTTGCACCTTTCGATTTGTACGTATTATTTTTTTTTTCATAAAGGATGAGTTTGGAACCTTTGGTGTGAAAGTTGAAACTTTTTCTAGAGATCCATTACCGTAACACCAAACTGATATTTTTGCACTCGACGCGCGTTTCGCTAACAAGGTTAGCATCTTCAGGAGAAGAAAATTGTTACCATCAATTTTCAATCCAATTCATATCAATTTTCTTCTCCTGAAGATGCTAACTTTGTTAACGAAACCTGCGTCGGGTGCAGAAATATCAGTTTGGTGTTAGGGCAATTGATCTCTCGGAGAAGTTTCATTTTTTTCATGCCAGTATCCTCCAAACTCGTACGAAATCCATCTCATTCCGGCCCTGTCCGTTAAACGAATTCTTGGCAAAACAGCCACGATTCACGGATGTATGCAACACACATTACATGTCGGCTGAATACGTTGTTGCCTGCTTCGTGTGTGTATCAGTAACTGTAACGCGGCGTTATACACTGGGAAAACTGATTCTGTTAAATTTCTACGACGACTTACAAACTATTATAATGATCCGAATGCTGCGCGTATGAATGTTTTTCGGAAATGAGAAATTGTTGAAAATCCATTTTCACGGACAAATGAATATTTTTTGGAATATCACTTCCTTCACCAAAATACTGATTTGGCATTCAAGTCAACTCCCAAAAAAACGTTTATTTTAATGGATGTTTTTTTTACAAGTATGGTACTTGAATTTGAAAATTGATTGAAATGTCGAACGGCTTACTTGTCATAATCACTCATGAAATGAATTACTTTTGTTTTATTTACGAGAAGTAAAACAAAAGCATCCATCATTAGATGAAATCATAACGAGGGGAGGGATCTCTTTTATATTCATTGAAATATAACTCCTCTAGGGCATTCATTTGGTGTTGAAGTGTTGAAATAGTTCAGTATCACTACTTTGATTGATTAGGATTCGCTGCCATTGTGAGATCTGTTTCATACAACTATTTCAACAGAATACTCCTACAATATTTTGGGGTTGAGGTTTCTACTTTTCTACAAGCACTTTCCACTTCGAATGAACATTGCATCCTGAGCAATGAAAATTTCAAAATATCACAGAAGAACCGCTTGCTATAGTTTCCATATTTTCAACTTGATCTTTGACCTTTGATACACCTTGAGAACAAAATGGTTGAGGCTTTCGCGGCCGAGGTTTTCAGTGTTCTATTTTTTCTTCGGGTTTGAAGGCCGTCGTTCTTTGGAATTTTTTCCTGACGTTTCTCTAGCGCGAATGGCTATCTTCTTCAGAGGCTCACTCATCTTGACTATTATTCTGATGATCATCAGTTATTACAATTATTGTCAACATTCATTTTTGCTATTAATTCTTGTTTCTCTTGAAAATAATTAGCTAAAATCGTTGATTTCTGAAAATGTTTTCTTGAGACAGATTATGATTATGACGTTTCTACAAGGTTGTCCTTGGTAGCCAAGTATTTTGTTCTCTGTGATTGGTGGAAGGCATATCCTACCCTATCACACACAAGTGGTCAAAAGACCACTTCAGTGATTCATTCCAGTGTGCATATAGAATCATAACAATTCAGTTGTCAAACATATATTTATTGTAAATAATTCCAAAACCAGTAACATGGTTATTGAATGGGGTGAGAATATGGCAGTGTTTGTTTCTGTGGTTGCAATGAAAGACAGCAAACAGATTTGTTACAAGCTTCAAACTGTCACAAATATTCGATCAAATTCATCCACAGAGTTTGTGAGATGCAGTATAAAATGGTGTGGAGTCATTCCTGAAAAGATATTGCAAAAATTTTCCACATGGAAAATGATTCATAATCAAGAGAAATTGGGAATTTATAGAGTATATTTTTAGCAGAGATCAAATAAATAATTGAGTGAAATTCCATCTCTTTTCAGCCCATATTTTCAGCATTCCTATCACTGTCAACGATATAAGAAATATTATTTTAAAAATATCCTTGGCAATATATGCAAACATATTGGACTTTTTGATGATCTTCATATCTTTCAGTTTATTAGTTCTCAAAAGCAAAATATGATTCTTGGAGATGTACAAAAATTATCTGGGCAACAATTTGTTGAAATAATTCACCATACTCAGTGAACTTTCTAGAAAATATACATTTATTCTCCAAATTACTGGTAACAAATCGAGCAAACTATGATATTTCATGAAGACAATCCCAAAATTTAAATATCACTCTCATGAATGACTTCGCAACAATAAAATATTCTAAGACTTCATCTTATATAAGAGGCAGCAAATAAGGAGTCCGGTACGAATGGATTATAAAACAAATTTTTGTTTATTCCCTATAATAACTCAAATTTTCACTCACAATAGAACGTCTCTTAAACTAGTAACCTCAATAAATACTAAATAAAAGTCAACAAGTGCCCCAAATATAAATTGAAATAGTCTAAACTGTATAAATAATTTAAATACGATCACAAAAATTACATTTAAAATAACAATGCATAACAGCAAATATTTCTATATGTGGCATATACCTCTGACAACTTCTTTATATATTATATTATCTATTCACTTTCCTTCGTGATCAACATTCTCAGTTTCAATGCCATAACTTCTGATTTTTTTTCAGACAAGAAAAATGCAACGCTTCACGCATCTTCCGAACCGAAAGGCAGAACACTCTTCTCGCCGAAAGAGAAAAAACAAGCGACCATCAAAGGTGAGTGCGTTTTGCAACCAGTAATTATTTCTATTCCCATTCAATGGCGCATAAATAATACTGACGAATTCGTGTAGGAATGCAACAATAGCGGATACTTTCGATTATTTCTTCTATCAACAATGGGAGAGAACGTTTCGAAACATTTCTCTCTTGAACTGAAATTGCAGGGTGTCTGGGTGGATGTGAT
This sequence comes from Zygogramma bicolorata, assembly GCA_032362365.1. Lineage (NCBI taxonomy): Eukaryota > Metazoa > Arthropoda > Insecta > Coleoptera > Chrysomelidae > Zygogramma > Zygogramma bicolorata. The sequence continues at coordinate 129,690 of JAVJAQ010002166.1, read as the reverse complement.
TTGTGTTATTTTCGTCTGTGAATTGTCGATTTCGAGGCAACAATGGGGTAGGATGTTGCGAAACGAGTTATGCAATTACTTCAATAGGTCGTTAATATTGTTGCTGTTTTAGTGTTTCAGGTGATACAATCGTTCTTGTATTTTGATAAACCCATTTTAGATGTGCAATATCCTCAGAAATATTCTGGAATGTTGATTTTCTTCTTTTTTTTGGATTGACGTGGCCGTTACTTGATGGAAATCCGTAGTTGAGACACTATAAGTTAAAACACTATCAAATTTCCACAGAATTTATTGTCTTCCCGACATATTTCGATACACTCTATCTTTTTGAAGCGAATGTATTATAACACTAAATTATTCTTCGCTGAAAGCTTTGAATACATTTCTTATCCATAAAGGTCTACTATAATTAACCCTGATTCCTATGACCATACGACTTATATAAAGTGACAACAAACAGTAGGTACATACATCGAAATTTCAAAACAGCTCCTACCTAACTAATTGAATAAGTTTAACAAAGGAGAACTGTTGAGGTCCAATCGATCAAACAATTTGAACTTTTTAGTTTATTGATTTCCAAAAATTCTAATTGATTAAGCCTAATGCTATTTTCAACATGAAGAATTTCGAAATTTGCATCAAAATCATGGCCTTCCTCCAAAATATGATGGGTGTGTTGTATTCTTCTCATAATTCATACTATGTTCACGTGTGCGGCTTCTGAATGTTCTACCTGTCTGGCCTGTATATACTTTGGAGCAAAATCCACAATTCAATTTATAAACTCCTGATTCTTCAGATTTTTGTGTTTTATCTTTAATAATCTTGATAAAATTTCCCAACGTATTATATGTTATGTATGCTACTCTTAAATTTTGTTAATGTGAAAATGAAACTATTTTTTCGTAACGGGTCCTGAATGAGTTGAAGATCTATAATTATTGTCTTTTAGAGAATAGTCTTGCTGAAAAACTACATAGAAAGTCTATCCAAGAAGTGTACCCCACTTTGAGGAACCTTGACAATAAATATAGAACTTCAACTTATTCAGGACCCGTTACGGAAAAAATTGTTTAATTTTTACATAAACCAAATTCAAGAGTAACACACAGGAAGGATAACACGTTGGGAAGGTTTATCAAGAATAATAAAGATGAAACACAAAAAATTGAAAAATCAGAAGTTTATAAATTGATATTTAGATCTTGCTCCAAAGTATATATAGGCCAGACAGGTAGACCATTCAGAAGCCGCACACGTGAACATCGTATGACACACTCGTCATATACCAATCATATATTGGAGTAAGGCCATGACTTTGATGCAAATTTCGAAATTCTTCATGTTGAGAATAAGGGCATTAGGCTTAATTATTCGGAATTTTTGGAAATCAATAAACTTTAAAGTTGAAATTGTTTACTAAATGATCAATTGGACCTCAACAGTTCTCCTTTGTTAAACTCATTAAATTAGTTAAGTAGTAGCAATGTTTTGAATTTTCGATATATGTACATGTTTTTTCACTTTATTAGTGGTATGATTCTAGGAATCAGGAATAGTTATAGGAGACCCTACTTACCTTTATGGATAAGATATGTATTTTAGGATCTTTCAGCAAAGAATAATTTAGTGTTATACTACATTTGCTCGAAAATGATAAGAGTAGAATGAAAATGAACTGCTAATGGTTGCCAGATGTAAGCGAGCAATTTGAATTCGAACACATTACTGGGTGTCTATACTTTCAACGCTCGAGTATATACATACCAAATCAACTTTCCAAGCAATTGACTATATTTCATTACCTGAGAAGATTATATTCAACAACTCATTATCTTTCCTTCGTTTGACCATATAGTGGATATTGAGAATTTTTTCAGTCATTGATCCCAATGCTTTCCATAAATCGTATTCCAAATTTTGTTCCTGTTTTTATATACAAAATTGAACCCATTTTATAAAGAATTTAATCAATTTCAGCATGCAGACTTCGTGTTCTCATACTCGAAACAATTTTAATGTTCATTCATGCATCTTTCGAATACCCTTCAAGTTTGACCTACATAAAACGGAGGCGACAACTTATGAACTTCAGATCCATCTGAATTGCTGTTTGAGTTAGTGAGAGTGGAAACATAGGTAATCACCATCTATCGTAATCGATGCAATATGATTTATCATAAACTGAGTTCCTTATTATTAAAATTCGCGTCATGTGAAGATAGATCTCCTAGACTGTGAACCATATGAAAATGGTGTTCAGCGATACACATTCGAGAGCAAAAATAACACCAATCATGTGTATATACACGTCCCACTATATTTTTTTTCCACTAGTCGCTGAAAGCAACAATTCACCCAATCAAACCAATACCAATAATTAGTACATTCGAAAATTTCGCTAAATCACCACAACTAGCTATCCAACGTGTAACGTCTAACGCAAATTACAGTGCACTTACCCACTCGAGTTTCTCCAGTTATGAATTTTAATTTATTGTAATAACTAATTTGAAAATTATAGGAATACGGACGGTATGACTGTAATTTATGCAAGTGGTACGGTACTTTCACGTGTATTTGGAAAAACTCTCTAGGCAAGAAACCGCATTCATGGACAAGAATAAGCAATCTGTAGTAGTCGATCGATATTGTAAAACTGGATAAATTGAAATCGAATTTGTAGTTTCCTTGGAAAATTTGTGACATTAACAGAAAGCGAACACAAAAACTAAACTAGAAGAGAATATACATTAAAGTGTTGAAAACTGAAGCACATTTGGTTTCCGAAACGTTAACGATAAGTTTTTTGATAAATATTAGTTCTTGTATTTTTTTGATAGGCAAATTTGAGATATACGAAGAGTTGCTGAATAATCATTAGGATCGCTGAAAGTAATATTCTATCCGACTGCTCTAACTTCTGCTCATTCATTCATAGTAAAAGGGGTAAATCTCGAATACCGGGTGTGATGAAATATAATGACTCAACATACGATAACCCTCAAGATATTGTCAATATGGTTGCCAAGTACTTCAAAACTGTTTACATTAAGTCCAAAAACCATAATTCGAATTGTAATGATCCCCCAGTTACTGCAAATACCGCCAGTCTTGACCTTATTTCGAAAGAAGATATTATTGAGGCGTCCAGAAAGCTCAAGAATGAATTGACTTCTGGTTCTGACATGATTCCTAGTTTCATCGTTAAGGACAGTATTGCGGCATTATGTGAACCATTGCAGTACATATTCAATCTTATTATATCTTCAATATGCACGTGTCTGCCCCATTCTAAAGAAAGGCGACCCTAGTATGTTCAAAATTATCGAGCAATTTCGATACTGTGCAATTTTTCCAAGTTGTTTGAAATATGTATTCAAAAATGTATCTTCAGGCAGGTAAAAGATAGAATATCAGTGAATCAACATGGGTTCATGCAACAGAGGTCCTGCATCACCAACTTGGCATGTTTGAACAAATATATATATATATATATATATATATATATATATATATATATATAGGCTTTCGGATGAAAATTCCGAAAGCATTCGCTGGGCTTGTTGTCAACAAAAGTGACAACATCACACGAGTGTAATGGCGGAAAACTTCGGTTATCATATATATATATATATATATATATATATATATATATATATATATAATATGTCCAATTCTTGATAATAAGGGTCAGGCGATGTAGTTTATCTGGATTTCCAGAAAGCGTAGACCAAATAGATCATTATGTTCTTCTGGAAAAATCCCTATTACTACTTTTCAAATCATATCTGTTTAACGGTTTGTGCCAAACCAATAATATTCCAAATTTATTTTTCGTTGTGATTTGAAGTTTCTTTATAAAATTGAAGATACTTCTGACTGTCAAAATTTGCAAACTGGTATTGAAATAGTGCGTAATTGGTGCTTGCAAATTAAATTGTACCTGAATATTGAAAAATGCAATATTGTATCTTTCAGTGAAAGAACTGCCATCATTTCTTACGAATACGAAATAAATGATAACATTATTAATCGTTGTGAGGAAGTAAGAGATTTGGGAATAACATACGATAGCAAGTTCTCCTTTTCAACACATGTCGACAAGACTGTCCGGCAAGCTAATAAAATGTTAGGATTCATTTACAGAGATTCTGGGAGCTTCAGGAATATTGGTACTCTGTAATTACTTTTCAATTCATTTGTTCGCTCCAGGCTAGAGTATGGTACTTTAATTTGGAATTGATATATTTGTAATTAGTAAAAGGCATACCAGGAACTTTCTCTAGAAGTGAATAGTCTACAATCTTCTACTAAAAAGTATCTGAGCCTCCACTTTGGGAGTACTTTGAGCTGGAAAACTCACTGTGAGAAACTTGTTCGGATTCTTGACAAACAGAATTGCCTATTTGAAAATTTACGTAACATAAGATACAAAATGCTTTTCGAATTCCACAAACAAAATACAAGATATCATATAGTTCACCAGATAGTGCTGGGTTTATGATATTCATTAAACTACCGAATAGTTTGATTCCAAAAAAAGCGTTAGATGTGATTCAAATATAAAAGCTAGGATATAAAGTACCATGGACTTTTTCGAAGAATTAATTGAAACCAACAATTTTGGTGAAAATGATGTTCATCTATACCGAACCGTTACTCAGCGCACTCCGGTAAAGCATCACATTTCTCCGACTCAATCCACATAATATACTATTATTTTTCATCTAATTATTAGTTCAATCGATGAAAAATATAGCCTATATCACTCTTGAGTGGTGTTAGTGAAATAATTTTCATGATCGGATCAGTATTTTCGAAGATAACCCCCTACAAACGAACAAAGTTAAGAACAAACTTTTTTTTAATAGTTGTATTGATATAGATTACGCAAGATCGCGGTAAATGAACTCCTCCGTGTGCCAAAGAAGGGATTAAATGCGATTGTGAAACCTCCGATGTCCAGCCGGCGTCTTGACCGTCAAACACTAGATCAATGACACTCTGAAAAAAGTGAATGTTACGAATGTTTCTCTCTCGAACGCGCTCTCGAGCAGAGAAAATAATTCACCGTGTCGGTCTTATTAGGTAAAACGGAGTCGTTTGAATAGTCTTTGAATTCGTGCTGTTATTTATATATTTATATAGCAGTCATCCAGAGTGAATGGCGTAACAATTGAACATAGGACGATGAAATACGTATGGTGTAACATGTCAGAAAGTTATTCTTTTGTAATCCAAAGATTCCCCTGAGAACGATATAAAAATTCTGGGGTTCCGCGAGGATATGTTTTGGGGCCACTAATATTTCGGTTGTATGCGAATGATGCTGAATAACTGAAGATATCCGCAAAATATTTATTACGATCAAACAAGGTATCATCTCAACATACTATATGTGTAGAATTCTGTCACTGTGGTGAAATCTATAATAAATTTGAAAATATCGTATTTATGAAAAAAATGAGACTGAAATCTGAAAATATTGTATTTATGAAAAAATGTGACTGAAATCAATGAATTGACTTTCCGTTTAATTTTATTGTATCAACGAAAACTTAACTATCACAATAACGCCAATTATTTCTGGCTAGAGAAGCATACCCAAACTGTTTCAGTAACATGATTATTTTTGTGTAGAGGAGGGAGTTTTGGGGAAGTGCTTTTGCCTTTCTTCTCTTCTTCAAGTCAATGCAAGAACAATACGAAACCTTCATGACAGAATTAACATCAAATATATAGCAAACTCTCTCTACTGAGGGTATATTCATAGACGTTTAATTGGATACCACAGAAGTCATTTTATTATTTAACTGGTAACTCATATTTTATTACAATTTTAGATCGATTTAATACCCATCAGATATTCAGCTGGCTATCTATTACAAAACTTTAAAATTCTTAAAAAACATTTTCAAGGACCTGTCAGATATGTCTCAAAGAGTAAAAAACAATAATATTAGTAACAAGGACACAAAGCTTCACCATAAATTTTAAACTCTCTGGTCTCTATATAAATTCTCCATTGCAACCTGTAAAAACATAATGTTACGATCTTTCTGATTTTGTTGAATAATACTCCGACTAATACCGAACAGTTTTTATTAAATTCACTATAAAAATACATCTCTGTACTGGCTAATTCTTCACTTCTCAAATCACTTACAATTTAAAATCAAAACATCTAACAATATTTACTAAACTTCTCTATGAAATGCGTCCTTTATATACACCATCAGAATAGAGGAGATCTTTCTAGATCTCATAATATTCTAGACTTCCAGAGGTAGAAGGTTTTTTTACCGAATATGCCAGCTCAGTTGTCAAGCAAGTGGACGGCGGTTTATTTACGAGCGATACTCAGTGGCGTCGCCTGGGGATTTTTTCAATTCCATAACAATAAAATATTACGGTGATTATTCAGAAAAAGAACAATTAAAAGTAATTATGAACATAAAAAAAGAAAAATATTGAATCTATCGAAAGTTTTTCATCGAGAGCTGAGTATTTCGTTCTTGAAAGATGCATTTTGCTCGGCATCTCTCTCACATGACTGACGTTAGTGAAAGGACGGCGACGATTTTCTTTTGTTGTCGAAGTGCATCTCGCTCAAAAATCAAGTAGGTCGAAGATTTACAGTCTGAAAATACATCGAAGACAGTCTATTTATTTTAATGATAGCCGACATCGAACGCAAGGTGTTTCTCTCTCCTCTGTAATCATTTCTGAATAATTCAGCAGATGGTTTTCGAGCGAATTTGATGTTTTTTCACGGCTTGGTGGCTCTAGACGTGAAAGATTAGAGATTGAAAGCTCCAATTATGCGTAGTGAGGTCGGACGTTTCACCGCCTTTCGATCAAATATTTCATCGAAGGAAACAGAAGAGAGTGAACTACTTGATTTTCGATTCGAGCGAAACTGATTTCGGTAAGACGAATCAGAAAAGAGTTTGAAATATGTATATTTGAAGGGTTGAGTCCGTATCAACTGAATGATCTAGGATATTCCAAGAAAATGAATGAGTTATTGATAGGTTATGTTGTTAGGAATAGACCGCGGGCATGTGACTTCACAAGACAACTGTCAATCAGCCTGCTGGACAAACAAACCGTACTTCCATAAGCAACAATAGTAATTTGATGAGATTATGATCGTTATCATGGAGAAATTACGGGTTCACCCTAATTATGGGTATACCCTTAGTGTACCTGACATATATATTGCAATCTATATTCACTATTCTTTCTGCTTACAAGGAAATTGTATGTGACATGACTGATAAGATTATTTCAACACCTTGTCTATGGATGTCCAGAAGAGATAATTAGAGGAACTGAAGGAAAGTAATGGATGTGATCCTTATTTATTGAAATTTGGGGATTGTAGTAATGCTGTGGAATACTTTCCTAAAGTTTCATGACATGTTGTATGACATTATAAACTTTTTTATATACGAGAGTGCGTGCACAGAAGAAGACTTCTAAGGCTATAAAAGTTTGGATTCATGCAATATGTTCATATATCAATGGATTAGAGGGATTGAAGTGAAGCTTGTGAAAAGAATACTGAAAATGTACTTTAATAAATAATAATTTTGAAAGAACAGATTAAGGGGATGTTATATAAGGCTCTACAAAATTATAAACCACAACCATCTTTTCATATGGTAATCCTGTATTGAAAAAAAGGCATTTAGATGGATTATGCTTTAAACTTTCCAATGTGAATGAATAAGTCTACAGAGTTTCCCGAAGGTGATGGATTTCACGCTAACAATTCTTCAACTCGAAATCAATATCTGGACATAGGTGTTCACCAGAGTTCTGTGCATGTTCCACTTCTTCAACTGGTAAATTTATATCATTCAGAGTTTGGTTTTACTCATCAATAATATTCAAGTTTTGAACAACTGGATTATTCATACCATCATCAATTCGATCCCCATCTTTATCCATATCAACTGGAATATTTGCGATCTCATTTTTATCACGCTGCTCCCTGCGATTCAATTTCTGAATGCTTTGAACTGCATTGATATTTGTTTTGAAGCCAAGTAATTGATTCGATACCCAGTCTATACTGTCAACATCTTTGAGTGCACTTGGCTTGCCTAAAATGAAATAAAATTATGTTTCCTATATTCTTTGAAAATATCTCCTACAAAATGTTTTGAACACACCGTTGCCCATTTCAACTTATCAGAAATTAAATCTGCTCTTCTAGTTGCCTGAATCCATAATTCACGTCTCTTTTCAGCAAGAGGATTGATCTTTTTTTCTTTTATCGAAAATAGAAGGGAATCGATGGAATGAAAAATCATCTCTGCCGCTTTTACTTCCACATTTCACAATCGCACAAAATTCAGGCTTCATTGGGAAAAAAGATTTTAAAATATGGCATGAACACGCACTTAACATAGGTAAATCAGGTTTGTTTGTCCAGCAGGCTGGATTGACAACTGTCATTTACTGTCGTCTGTCAGATATGCCCGCGGTCTATACAAGACATCAAGTTCACTTTATGACCCAGCACGTTAACTTTTCAATCTTCACAGTGTTTTCCTAGCGATTTTTATCAATTATTTCTATTGATAATACGATAACGAAGTAGTTGTGAATGGAGACCATGTTTTCTTAAAAATGCGGGAAAAAGTCATCGATTATTCAAAGAATAACTCAGTGATTTTCTATACTTGGATCGAGTGAGTTGAACCAATAAACTCTCAAAATCTCTCAGGAATCAAATTTCCAACTTATAATTTGTACTCGAAAGTATAGTTTTTTCGGAATTCACGTTGCCACTATTGAAATAAGACTCACGTGAAGCTCTCATCGAAGTTACAGAAAATACTGTATTTTTTTGAACTGTGTCATATAATGTGAGCCGTCTCAGGGTATGTGACGCCATGTATTCTGAAGAAAATTGCTTTTTACACAAGAGATGTGTTGTAATTGGTGGCGATATGAATTTTTATTATTGGTTGGTTTGTATCGAACTGTTTAAGGAAAATCCGTCATCAGCTCGTTGATATTACAGTATTCTGCATTTGTTGTGTCTACAGTTTTTTCTAATCTATCCAATTTTCTTGAATTTTTGGAGTCAACAACCCCTTCAGGAGTTGCGCCACACACTCTTTGGTTTTCACAAGTATGCCGTTGACTATCTGAACTTTTTTTGTGATCTGTGGATTCAAACGAAGAGTAATAGGAGGTGGCATAGTTCTCCTTCATGAACGAGATCATTTCCAACCCGAAAAAAAGTTATGAAGTTGCATATTGTTTAATATCAGGGAATTAAATCGTTATACCTTCCACCCAGGCAGTACTTTAAGTTCACCCCCGTTTCCGTGTGATATTACCGTAAAATGAGGCGGACAATTTAACCGCTTCCATTTGCTGAACATATAAGGAAACCGAATGAAAGTATAGCATAATTACTTTCTTTCGCTCAGCACAAATAAAACGAATCCTAGCTAATGAAAGTCATTAAAATGGAGTTCATTGCTCACGCAGAGTCGGTTGTTGTACTATAGAAGGGTTACAAAATTTCTTCGATATAAAAATAATCGTTGATAAAATCAATTTCCGGCAAACTGAGAAAATATATTAGGTATTTACTTTACATATTGTGCGAAAGTTATAACAACAGCAAATATAAATGAATAAAAATGAATAATTCATTCACACACACAAAGGAAGTGAAGAAAAAATTAAAAAATATAAAAATAATAATGATAATAAACAGTCAAGGATCATCTTGAAACTTCCAGTACATCTTGTTATACCTTTACATTAACGAGAGAAGGAAAACATTATAAGATTCAAAGAACATCACGTCAATAAAGACAGAAGAGGTACGAACTGGTATTTACTTTTCATTTTTGGAGCTGAAAGCCTCAAGAGGCATCTTCTTCGACAAGGGATTCCAGAACTTGGGCGCTCTGTTGATAAACGCTCCTGAAGTGAAAGTTTCTTTCCGTGTCCAGCCTTATAGCAAAAGGATGGGAAGACTGCACTCATCGGGTACATCGTGACGGAACTCGCAAGGGCGGAAGACTGATGATGTTCATAAAAACAACGACGAGAAGTCGGACAAATGACCTCAAAAGGTAGCAAAAATCTGAAAATAAGGGTTTCTTCAAACGAGATATCACACGACCATCTTCCCTTCGAATAAAACTGACACTCTTGATGGTGACATCATATAAATGTATTTCTCATAAAACTTTGAAAAATAATTTTTATTGCAAATATATACTACAAAATTGTTAAGCGTCACGTAAATCCAAAACTTCTAATGGTGCACTGTTCTCAATTCGGGCGTGTTTAGCATTTTTGAAAAGTGGTGGATCAGTGGGATGTGGATGAAATCCACTCTTTGGACAGTTTGCAATGAATTGTAAACCATGAGTTGAGGTTAATTTAAATAAGGCAGTTTCATTATATTTTGGCGAGCATACTATTGCAACAGCTTCGGGCATCAGTAATTGATAAGAACAATGAGTGTGAAGATCCACGCTTGAAAGAAATGCTGTTTGCGTAGGATGAGTATGAATCCACCCTATTGTTATTAAATTATGTTGATCTTGGAAATTAAACATTTCTTCCTCGTTCATCGCCATACAAGAATCCGATGTTCCTTTTTGCTTTGGTAAAATCATATGAGTTATGATCAAATCATCCATCACTAGTTTTCCTGCTAGTATGCCGCATGTCTCAATGTTTTTGGAAGTATTGCTCTGTGCCACGGCTTGGAACATCGTCATTACTTTCGCTGGTATTACTACAGGACGAATTGCTGCCTCTTCATCAGGTTGAGAAGATCTAGTAGGAAAATGTGATTCAAAGTGTTGAGTAGCTTTTTCACCATCTTTGTCATAGTTAAAAACAATTCCACATACTGGGCATGAATGAGTTGAAGGCGACAGTATATCAGGATGTTCGATATTTACATGAGTGGAGTTAACGCCTTCACTAGTTCCATTTTCTTCTGAAAAGTCACTGGGCCGATAGTTACCTCTTTCAGTGAAGCGAATTGATAATGAACTTGAACTGGGGCTGCTTGGTATTGTTCTGGATGTCGAAATGAAAGATCTTATTACTTCTTCAGATTTGGTGTATTCGTGCATTCTTTGTGGATGATTGAATATTTCGTCAAAACTTTTATTTGCAGGAATAGGACCTAGGATAGATGTAGCATTTGTATGGCAATACTGATGCGTTGTATCAAAAAATTTCTTGCTCTTCCGTCATCTGTTTTATTGATGAGTTTTTGACCAATACGGTTGATCAGTCCAGAGGCATAGCTACCGAAAGTACCGTAAGTTTCAATAGCAACAGGGTAGAAGATAAATTGGTCCCTCAAACTGGAATATTTCCTCAATTTCAATTTTTCTGCTGAATCAGCAGCTCCACCAGCATTTCTCGATGTGGAATCAATATGTGAAGTTGCAACTGTATCGACGCAAGTGAAATCCCATACCAAAGGTTTTCCGTGGCTCCATGGAATTAGAGACATTCCATCCGGTCTCTTATCATCATCACGAATGATTCCTAACGGTTCTAAGATAGCAGGAATATCAGCTGTTGACAAAGCTCGCTTGATCAGATCATTAACTGTTGAATGTCGTGAAAAACGCCCGGAACTCATAAAATAGGAGTTTTCCTACGACCACATAGGAAAGTTACACATATCGCACTCTGTACTCCCATGGAAAATGACGTTTATTCTTACTCGTGCGGAAAGTTACTTTCCGCACTAGTACCGAAAGTACTTTTCGCACGGCTGTCAATAAGCCGTCAAATCCGTAAATCCTGTGAGATTTACAGATGCAACTATTAATTATTCCTCCCTATTATTATTTATATTTCATATAAAAATTGGACTGATAGGTAACTAATTATTCATAAAAAATTAATAAAAGAAAAAGAAGTGTTGGATTATAAGTACTTACTTTCGTCACATTTTTAAATGAACGGTAATTATCGTTATTTCTTCAATTCACTATTAAAGTTATTGCAAATTCATGAGATTTTTTTGTAGAAACGATATTCGAACTGCTTTATCAGTACTGGTGTGGAAAAGTGACTCTTTCAGCACTGAACTGGATGCAAATAAGTGAACGTTCCATTAAAAATGACATCTTCACATCTTTTGTACAACCACATCTGTTCTACTATGAAATCTCCTCTCGTTCCCCAGTTACAACCGCACTCTATGTGATTGTGTCACACGATTACGCCAACACTAATTTCTTCCGATTATCGATGAATGGAAGACGTTCGAACCCATTTGGGCCACCTCTTCATTTGTTGTCGATGTCGCCGAACCGAAAGGAGAAAACATCAGGGGATGACGCAATGCCCACCGAGTGAACTGGATGAAAGTAAAAGTCGAAAATTAGCATACATCTGATGAATGATTGTACACACATTCGTAAGGAGTTAACGGTTGTTGGGCTGTGAGAAACACCCGAAAGAGTACGTTCAAGTGTGGTAGCTGAGCAAGTAGTTGTTTATACAAGGATGGCAACATCTAGTTGGTCACAACCACAGATCACAGAAACAAGTTTGGATAGACATCGACATATAGTATTTTTCACAGTAAATGGTATTGGCTTATCAACTGCAATAAACTACCCGATTTGATCCCATTGTGTAGAAAATCATCTGGTAAAAGATGCAAATGTGCTACAGGGTCGAACTTAAGAAATTTGAATTTTGCATAATGTAGGAGATATACAAGTAATTTTTTCAAATGTTACAATTCTATTCTATATTTAGTTCAGTGTCGCTATCGCTATCCTCATCTAAATTGATCATAATTGGCGCAATTGATTTTACAGAAAGGTACGAGTTTTCAACGTTTATAACATGACTAACAGAACTTTTCCAACTCTCGGTAGGAATGTCATTCATACAGTTCCTAATTAATTCCACCACACTACCACTTAACGGCCGAATTTACCAATCACCTACCATCTCGAGTTTTTGCGGGTAAAAGGACGAGGTAACACGGTGGGAACGGCTTCGTTACTTCCTTCTCTCTTCAATATCAGTCCCCATCGCAAGGAGTACACTCAACGCGAAAATTCTGTGAAGGCTCATGGTCATCTAGCGTTTAAATTCAGGCTAAAGGGTACTCGACTCTATCTTTTATTGGAACGCCGCACTCTCGTACAGTGGCGGCTGACAATTGAAAATTTTGCAATAGCTTTCGTTTTTTGATAATCGCCACCCTTTGATTTGATGCATGCAATACCAATATGATTTTTCGGCGAGCTGCCGTGAGTGACAAATATATGTCGTCTTAAAAACAAAATTTGTATCAATGCTACGGGGTCATGTTATAAATGGTAATAGAAGGGTGTACCGTATTTTACAAATGAATTAATTTGCTGGGCAGCGGTCGGTCCTTAGGAGAACATTTCAGCCCCTCGCGTTTGCATCGCACCGACAAATGGATTTTATGCGTAAATGCAATTTTATGAGTTTTTTTGATCTTTGCCGGCTAACTATGGTAGGGAGTAGGAATAATTTTATTTCATGGAGGCATTCGGTTGATTTGTCTTTCGTTTACAATTGTGGTAGCGGGAATTTCGAACTTGTATGTGTTTTGAATTCAATTGTTTTGTTGTGAATACTTATATAATTGACAGAGTTATTTTACAAAAGTGTGTAAGGTGTGTTTGATTGTTGTGGAGTAGACATTTATTTGTATCATTTCACCATGGGCAGACGAAATATTTGCAGACAAAAAGTGACGTAGGTATAAGAGAAAAAATCGATCGGGAAAAAAGAATCCTCTAGGGTACCATAGAAGGAAGCGTCTTGACTACATAAAAGGTGAGTGAGATAGGTATACAGTTGAGTTACAAATGAAATTGTTCGAGGGTGGATTTTCTTCTGACGAACTCAGTTGAGATTATTGCCATATAATCATCACTTAGAGATTATAATGATAGCCTAAGAGAGACGGCCATTGTTTTTTTTTCTACTGAGTAAGTATAAAACCACCGACTCGCCGAAAAGGAACTCTTTTTTTTATAATATATAATTATTATTATGGAAGGTGGGTTTTTCTAATCAATTACTTGACAGGCTACAAAAAGTGTAATGTAGTAGGTACCTATGTGAATTCTGGAGAGAAGTTCCACTGTCGCCTTATGCTCGGCCTCATCAGGCCCATTGTGGTGTCTCCAATCAACTTTTGTTTGGTTATAACTCATTCAAATCACTTATCAATCAAATTATTAACTACCTGATATGAAGGTGTTTCAACTGCAGAATGGTGTATTATTTAACGGACGTGTAGTGAAGACTATTATTCAAGAGAGAATAATAGCAGAGTGGTACTGTTTCGGACTTCTATTGTCTATTTTTATCAACTCTATTGAAATCTGTTGCTGAGAACTGAAGGATAAAAAATTATAGAAATAAAAATCGAATAAAATATTAAAATCTAAACAAAAATCGATGTGACAAAAATTGAAATATTGAATATAAAATGGTAGAATAAAAATGTAAATAAAGAAATGAATGAAATAATATTATTTCATTTATGTCACATCATTTACTCAATCAATCAAACCTTCAATTTAATTTTGTGACCGAAAAACAAAAATCTATTTTAATTTTTGTTTGGATTTGAATACCTCATTCGATTTGTATTTCTATAACTTTTTATCCTTCAGTTCTCAGCAACAGGTTGCAATAGAGGTAATAAAATAGACAATGGAAGTCCTGAGCAGTACCACTCGGCTATTATTCTCTCTTGAATAATAGTCTTCATTACACGCCCGTTAAATAATACACCATTCTGCAGTTGAAACACCTTTATATCAGCTAGTTAATAATTTGATTGATAAATGATTTGAATGAGTTATAACCGAACAAAAGTAGATTGGAGACACCACAATGGGCCTGATAAGGCCGAGCATAAGGCGACAGTGTAACTTCTCTCCAGAATTCACATAGGTGGGTACCTACTACATTACACTCTTTTTATAGCCTGCCAAGCAGTGGCGGATCCAGGATCAGGTCAAGGGGGGGTCTATAACTCAAAATTAATATATATATATATATATAAATATATATATAAATATATATATATATATATATATATATATATATATATATATATATATATATTATAGCATATTATATATTATAGCAACAACCAGTCAAGATCCAAAAAAAAGTGAAAGAGATTTACATGAGCAAAATTTGAAGGTGTAGCCAGGAGGTAAAGTAGGTTCGAAACTTTACTTTTAAATCGAATCGAGTTGATTTAACCTAATCAACAGCATATTCTACTGATACATAATATATTCAAATCGTTACCGGCATACACAATACTCATCACAAATGTAACAAGTCTAATTTTTCAAATACTGCGCCAAAAAGGATCCAATGGCAGCACTGTCAGAAATTTCTCGAACTTTTCCTTGATAAGCCTGACAAGTGTCAATTTTCTTTAAAGTGTCATCGAGAAAAATTGCAATTTGATCTAAAAAAATTTGGAAATTGGGAGCCGATAAAAATTGAAAAAAAATCTCTTCTTTTCCCAATGGGGGGGGAGGCGGACCCGAAACCCCCCCCGTGGATCCGCCACTGCTGCCAAGTAATTGATTAGAAAAACTCACCTTCCATAATAATAATTATATATTATAAAAAAAACAAATATAACAGTTTCTTTTCGGCGAGTCGGTGGTTTTATACTCACTCAGTGGAAAAAAAAACAATGGCCGTCTCTTAGGCTATCATTATAATCTCTAAGTGATGATGAAATGGCAATAATCTCAACTGAGTTCGTCAGAAGAAAATCCACCCTCGACCAATTTCATTTGTAACTCAACTGTATACCTATCTCACTCACCTTTTATGTGGCCAAGACGCTTTTTTCTATGGTACTCTAGAAGATTTTTTTCCCGATCGATGTTTTCTCTTATACGTCACTTTTGGTCTTCAAATATTTCGTCTACCCATGGTGAAATGATACAAATAAATGTCTACTCCACAACAATCAAACACACTTTACACACTTTTGTAAAATAACTCTGTCAATCATATAAGTATTCACAACAATACAATTGAATTCAAAACACATACAACTTCGAAATTCCCGCTACCACAATTGTAGACGAAAGACAAATCAACCGAATGCCTACATGAAATAAAATTATTCCTACTCCCTACCATAGTTAGCCGGCAAAGATCAAAAAAACTCATAAAATTGCATTTACGCATAAAATTCATTTGTCGGTGCGATGCAAACGCGAGGGGCTGACATTTTTCTCCGGACTGTATGAAGGCGGTGCTAGAATTATTCCGACTCAGGTAGCATCCGAACAGTTGAAAATTTCGCGAAGTATACATTAATGTGCTTACAAATTGCGGACTATAACTAAGTTTCAATCGATTTTTTTTCGAATAGTTCATCTGTTAACATGTTGATTTACGATATGCGCATCAAGTTTTGCAATTACTATTTTAAACTTTGATCATTACTTATCAAGTAGAAGTATAATATTTTTGGTATCATTTCATTAAAGTATAATATATTTTGAAGAAATTCCCATACGCATTCTGTAGTATCATCTTCTGTTAATAACCACCAAAAAAATCAGCTTTATGTCTTTTGCCGTTCATCTCCTAGAAGAAAGCACAAATTCATTGTTTCGTCATATATTTCTTCTGGTAAATCCGACCCTTAAAGTCGGAGAAGTATTTTTTCCGCGCACGCTCGATTCAAATTGGTGCCACATAAGCTCTATGAGATTGAAAACGCAGTAGTAGGGAGGAAGTCGTAACACTGTATGTCCCAATTCTTCTGCAATTGTATCACAAACATACGTTTTTTTTAAGAAAATGACTGCAGCACTTGTAAAAGTTCTTTTTTTGTATAATTTTCCTCATAATATATGTCATTTGCAGCCAGGAATTTTCTGCATTTGTCGACTATGATAGCTTGCGTTATCCATTACTATAACGCTGTTTGACAGAATGATCTTCAAAAAGCTCTGCTGTCGTATCTTCGTGATAATCAACACAAGAGTCCTTAATATTTTTGGCAGAGAGCTACATAGCGTTTGGGATCCAACCATTTTCTGATCCTGCGTGTAATATTGTGATTCTGTGTGTGTGTGTGTGTCAAACCACGTCTCGTCGAGGTAGAGTATTGGCCGATTTTCAGACCGGTATTTTCTTATTGACGTTATATATTCAGAACGCCAGTTTATTAAACGTATGGATTCCATTATTACTTGTCTCTTGTCAATTTTCCGATATTTAAAGCCCATTGCAGACAGAGCTCGCCAAAGAGTAGTGAGGCCACAGTTGATGTGAGTTTCGTCATTGATGAGCCGCTGTTTCAGACGTTTGATTGTAGGGACACGCTGCTCATCGTACATAGTGTAGATTTTTCGCCTTATCAAATCTTTTTCTCAGTCGTCTAGATTTTTTGTGACACCGGAATCTTTACGCTTTTTTCTTGATTCCATGGAATGTTCAACAATTCGTCTAACTGAAGTAAGAGGCACCTTCGTCAAATTACTGGTTACTTTTGCTGCAGCACCCGCGTTATACTTGCGTTATACTTGCTGAAGTAAGGAACTATACACATTTTTTATAATGATTTTCGCGTCACAAGATAAGTGATTCTTCTTTAACGAACCACTGGAAGAAGCACTATTAATTTTCATCCACGGACGCCACATACTGCCTATTATGTACGTCGGGGTATAAAATCTTTGCTATTAATGTCTGTAATAACAAATAAATGTTATAAAATTATTGCACGCCGTAACACAAGTGAACACTTCCAATGAAATACAAAGACTAAAATGAACAAGAAGTGTAAGCTGTAATCCTCTACAATCCCTCTCTGAGAAACAAAATTACCTGAATCCGGTCCTTTTACATTTATGATGTGCATCTCGGATTTTACAACTTAAGGGTCTAATTGGTTTTATTATAATCTAAACTACTATACCTGTATGAACCAAAAACTATTGCGCTACATCCATGTAGCGGTTGCTGACTTCAACTATACAACAAAATTGAATGTAGCACAAAAAACTGTCAGAATAATGCAGTAATAATGCAGAATTTTGTATTTTCGAGAAGAGAGAACGGGTTTTCCTTGGATCGATCGATATAAACCAACAATTCGAAATAGTCTATCCCACCACCTAACTTACAACAAATCTCATGTGCGAAAAGCATTTTCTTCTGAAAAATAGCGTCACGTAATCTATGACGACTTACATTATATGAAGTTCAAAAGAATTCACTATTTCCTTTAACATACCTGAAATTTTGAGCGGAATGAAAGTATTATGTAAGTTCTCTTTCAGTACCTGGTATTGTTAAATCCAAAAAAATATCATTTGCACACAAAATCTGGGTTGTAAACTTGGTCCGATAAATATTCTTATAATTTAGGGGTTTGATTCACTCGATCCAAGTATAAAAAATCACTTGGTTATTCTTGAAAATAACTATGACTTCTCGCTCCTTTTTTTTGGAAACACTTGGTCCTCATCAACTTCTCGAATAAAATATAGCTCATGACTCACAGAGAACCATTTTGTCGAAATAATTTGAAATTTTATGCTTCACGCCATTCAAAACTAATGATGGGTTTATAAAACCGCGACATCTGCTTTGCTATGCAATGCAAGCAACATTATAGCTTCCCGAGGAGGCTGTTGTATAGCGAAACACATTCGATTAGTTCATATAGACATGTAGACAGTAACCAGGTGTGATTGGGCATATATGCAAATTAAATTAGGAAGCAAGTTGACGTTTAGGTTCCTCAATTTCCAGCGAGCTGTATAAACGGGAAAGTAATTTTTCCCAGAGTCTTTTGTTTTTGGTGTATGAATGGGCTGCATCTAGAGTATACAGGCATTTCCTCAGTGAGACTTGTTTATATCATTTGTATTTTCATTTCCTATTGACTTAGAGATGAAAGCGCTCCAAAAATTCTCTGGGAAATATATTCATTTTTTCATTTCTCAACGATACAATTTTACTCAATAGATAGACAACTTTCATTTCCGAGCGTATAGCAAGCAATGTGATGCAAATATATGAATATTCCTACAATAAATTACTTAACATCATTCCGTGATATGAATATTGGAAAAAGATCGAAAATGAAATTGATTTTAAGCAGAACTGTACGAATAGGCAACTCCTAATTGAGGTTTTGGCACTAGATGAATAAACACCTTTTTTGCTTTCTTCAACATCTTAATATTTGTACTCAACAATACATAGTAATCGTGTTGTAAATTATTTTTGTTAAATGATAGCTTTATCATGTCTTGTTTGTCTACTGTTCTTGATATCGCTGAGAAGTTCTAGAAAAATATGGTACCCAAACGAAGTCACAGTCTGAATGGTTTCTCTAAATATAATACTGTCTATAAGCATATGCAATTTATTGATAGCGCATTCCGTTATATTACAGGGAAATAAAGTAAGAGACTTTTGGAAGACTTAATCACCATTGAGAAGAATTGAATCTTTGTTCTAATATGAAAAAGATATTTCAGACCATTTTTATGAATTTGCTCCACAAAACGTGGTTCGAAACAAGGGAACATTGTCAATCACCCACCATTCTCGTTACTCAGTTGTAATGCTAATAATTTCATTTCCTATTTTTGTTGAATGGAGCATTTGTTTTTAATAATGAGCACACCAATTTAAGTTAACTACGATTCGTCAGGTCAAAAAACTGTATTATTTATATTTTCCAGCTACCAGAGCTGATTCGGATTTTCATATTCTGATTATGCCGAGAATTATCTGTTCTGTATAATAAAAAATATTAATATGAAACGTTTCGAATTTTTAAAGTCCACCGTCAACCCCTGTAAGAATTATGAAATTATCATGATTTTTTTGTTGAAGATGAACATCTAAGGATTAAAAGAAAAGAAGAACTTATGACCCATCCTGGTAGTTTCATACCTCGATAAATTCGCATTTTTTCATCGAAATGTAAACGTGTTCCACAAATTTAGATTATATCATCTCGCCTAGCAATAAATTACCGTATGTAACAGAAAAAATAGTCTGAAATTACAGCAAGTTTCCTAACTTCCCATTGTTGTATCATAAAAGTTATACATTAACCGATGTGGATAAAATCTTTCGACTGTTAGATAAGCCATCACTTGAGTAGTGAATGTAGCATATTATATCAAGGTATGGGTGTAACAAACGTACGAGTTTGGAATCCAAAATTTAACAGTGAAATGAATTGTTATGATGATTAAAACTGATTGATGATTAAAACTGATTGATGAACTATTTCTCTTCTCCAAATCCGAAAATAGAAATTACAACTTCTATGAAAGAAGTAAAATTTAAAAAATTCAAACACTCAATCAGGGTTGGGCTGATTAAAATCAAGTGTTTGAAATCATGATTTAAATCGCATGATTTTTGAAATTAAAATCATGATTCAAACCAATTTTTGTTTTTTTTTTATTCAGAACCAGATAAGAACATAATATAAAAGCTTACTCGAAGATCAAAAGGAGTATCTGCTTTTGGCAAAAACAACAGAAAAGAAGTACATAATTCCAAATTCTTAAACTGAACGTAACACCTGCATTTTATTACTTTATATTTTCAGTCTATTCATTTTCGTTATACAATTTAAACAAAAAACGAGTTTTCCTCCTATTTCTATGCCTAATCTGTTTTTAATATCCGAGTGTACAATTAGCGAAATGCGTGAAATTGTTGGGCAACGTCAATTTATGGGTTGAGAAGAAAAACAAGCCTCGACAGGAATATTCTTGCAAAAAGCACAACAAACGGGTTCGTGTTCGTGCCTCACTCGGCACTGTAAAGTGAGTGTATAGGACAGAAGGAAAACAAATTGCGACAAAAAATTTCTTGCAAGAAGCGCGACAAATGCGTTGTCACAAGTTTTTGTATTAAAATTTTTAGATTTATACATTAAAATAATTATTAATTTCAAAGAATCGAAATGTTCAAATTTTATATTCAAATTCAAAAAATCAAAAAACCAAATGAATCATGATTTTTTTAAAAATCAATGATTTTTTATTTTTCCAAAAAAAATCAGATTTCGCTCCACCCTGCTCTCAATAGAGAGTTGAGAAGAATACCAAAAAAATAATTCCTCAGTCTTCATTTCCTCCACAAAAACACCAAAGTTCCAAATTAACACAAGTATGAGATGAAATATGAAAGGAATGTTGAAAACTGAAAAAATGCTATCGTTGAGTTGAAAGAGAAGGAAATCTTAAAAGAATCCGTAAAGATCATCGTTTCTTCATTTTTCTCATTGATTTCCTTGTCTTATTCGAACACACTATCCTCTCCCCTGATATCAGAATTGAAACAAACAAAAATCACCAAAAATTAGTCCTGATCCAATACAGCGTTTCATTTTCCATTACCGTGATCTAATTACCAAGCATTTAGGTCATTGGCGAGACGTTTCAAAATCGGCACAGCAAAATACAATTGACATTTAATTTTGTTATTGTTGGTAAACGATTCGCTCGTCAAACAATTGCAAGTCATTAGTTAGACGCAACCTAATAGATCTTCTAAAGTCGACCGTACACCGCACTCGTAAGTTGGGTCGGAAAACTGAACATTCATTTGGCATTTTTATGGCTAATTAATACCCAACTATTTTATCAACGTTCTTTGAAAAATAACTAGTTCTTCAAACTATTTTTTCAGCAATTCAAGCTGAAGTACTCTCATAGTGAATGATCACCTTCAGATAGAAAATTTCATATTTATTATCAATTATTGAATGGAAATAAATTGATCGATTAAGAAACATATGCCTTCTATTGAAATATCTTGAATAGATACTTATGTTACTGATTTGAACAAATTGAAGTGAATGGAAGTGAAGTGTGCACAGAATATGTTGTTAATGAGTGAAAGTTTTTTGTATTTCCATATTTGTGGAGCTATTGCCGCATCGGAAATAGAGAATTTTAATTGAATCATTTTTTTTTCTAAAGCACATGATGAAGTGAATTTTCATCTGACTGACTCGCATTTCATCTGAGAAGGTAGATAATGTATCACTTTATCCGATGAGATAGATAATGCAATTTATTTTTTTAATTTTTCATTGAACTACGATTCATATATTAACACTGATTTTTATTTTTTTTGTGGAACACTAAGTCACATTATAGGGATGAACAATTCGACCAAATCTCTTGTACTCCTTGTTCAGAACAAATTTCATTCGACAATTCATATCGCCTTCAAATTCTCCTTCATTCTTCTGGTAAGAGATCCTAACGTTTGACCAATATACAGTTTGGGGGCAAGAACCACACGTTAATTCGTTTACTCCTGATCTTCTCGACACTGCAGTTTTATTCCTATTGTTTTTTATGTATTAGCTCAATCGCTTATCCGTTCTGTATGTCTGATTCGTCATTCTTCAAAAACCGACCAATATTATTGGAGGGTTTGCCTACGTAGGGAATATGCTTGATTTTTTGTTATGCCACAAATTAACCATTCACCTCATTAATAGGCTTGAAAATATTCGAATTATTTTTCGAAGTGGAATTGAAAAACATTGAATGCAAAACACTTTAGAGACACACCCGATAAAATTTCGTATGTCAAGCGATGCGAAAATACGAAAACAATGGTGTTAGGTAATGAGAAGGGATATCTCTGAAATCGAGTTTATATTGTAAGTAAGTAAGTTTTGCATAAGCTATTCAGCAGCATAAAATACGGATTTACACTACTCCAACGTGTTTTACAAACATATCGGAATATTGATTTTCAATAAACATCTCTGCTGTGGGCATTTATCAATACCAATCTATGTTATGAACTCTAATATATTATATAACATAATGTTTACCTCGCAACTTTCCCTCGTTTGACCTCTTCGTACGTAAAATCGAGATTCGATGCAATATATGCTGGCAACATAAATGTATCTATTTTCGGTGAATTGTCTGATTGTGCTTGGATACAACCACTTTCAGTCATTGTTCTTGATTAACTATAAATCGCCACAGGAATACAGGTTTGAAATATTTTACCCCTAAAGCAGTATGAATTCCGATATCGATAAATCCTCTGTTCTGATGTCACATTTCGTTTTGACTAATGGTGAAGCGTTTTGTAAGTTTTAATTTCCCCCTCTAATTCGTGGATTTTCACATGATCTTTTGAATGATAATATATTTTATTTACAATCATATATGTAACGCTGTCATTGCTAACGTCATTGAAAGTTGGGAAGTTTCACATTACACACCTCTACTTCCCCCCCTCATGTCATCTATTCTAGACTTTATTTGTCATTTATTGACTTTATCCGACATTTATATATATTAGTGACAATTCTATACCCCGTAGTCACGGTAACAATATATCTACTTGATTATTCTGAGAAAACCGCTTTCTTGGTAATTTTTCGTTAAATGTACTATTTTAGATATGTTCAGAACGAAACAGAGATTTATTAATTTTAATCGAAATGTGACGGTAGTAAATGAAATAGTATACAAACCTCGGTATGAAGTTTCATTCCTGTTCTAAGATCGTAGCTAACCTTGACGCTTTGCGTCTCGATTAACTAACTGATCTCACGACAGGAATGAATCACTTTGCACCTCGGTGTGTAATATACTATTTTATTCGAATATGAAGATAGTGAAGATTCGAGAAAAAATATTTGGGAAAAATAAAAATTTTATGCATATTTCTTATTATTATAGCGTTTACTGTCGTTTTTTATTAATTCATCATGAGCATTATTTTGTAATCATAATGATTGTTAATAACATAGTATACAAACCTCAGTTGAATTATAAATTTAAATTGCTTTTTTCTCTTTTTTGAGTCGGGAGAGAATATTTCAAAAAATATAACTTCATATATCGAAAATACCCCAAATATAAAACAATCACCTACTTACCACAATCTGAAAAAATAAGTGTTGATATTGGAATCTATTATACAAGTCTAGAAGGGTGAGCTTTTATCTGTCCCAAAAATTTGCTGCGTCAATTTAAAAACAGTTCCTTTAATTAACGCAGCATCTTTTCGGGGTAGATTGAAACTCTGCCCTTCTACACTTGTATAGATTCCTATATCAGATCCTAATTTCTCAAATTGTGGTGGTTACTGAACCACGATCTACTACGATCAGTGATAATCCCTCATAGGAAAACCATGTGAGATCGATCGCTAAAGGTGCTCCCCAGAAACTTGGATATCTATTTCATGCGAATAAATACTTCACTTCTCGTCAGCTTCTAATGATCTACAAAGCTCAGATACGACCTGTCTTGGAATACAGTTCTTTCGTGTGGAGTTCGGCACCAAAACATTCATTGAGGCTTCTCGATTCCATTCAGAGAAAGGCAATTCGTCTTGTTGGTGATTCTTCACCAACTCGCTCACTTCATTGGAACATCGTAGAAGGGTCGGAGACTTGTCTCTCTTTCATAGATATTTTCACGGTCGGTGCTCTTCTGAATTGTTATCAATCGTTTCACCCTTATATCACCCAATATCTACACGGATGACCGGACGAGTATAGAATTCCCACCCCTTTGTTGTGAATTTGGAGACCTGTCGAACCTCTCTTGCTCAGGGATCTTTTTCAATAGAGCAGCTGAGCTTTGGAACTCTTTGCCAAAAGAGGTTATTCCTGAGGCTTACAAACTTCAAAGTGAATATTAATTCGTATCTCCTGTCCCTTGATTCACGCGGTGTTCTTTGAACATTACAGAGCTTCCCTTTCTTGTGAATCCCCATATCAAAAAAAACTCAGAAAAGGTTAATCCATCACAAAATAATGGCTTTTAAAGAGTACATAAAAAATCGTTCTCGAATCTAGCTACCCGCGTCTGAAACAATCGAACCGCGCTCGGCCCGCTACCACCGCGCATAGAAAGCCACTTCTACCGGCCTACTCCGTCGCCGGAAGAAAGTCCGATCGTCGCGCCTCGCGGTCCCTCAGTCACTGTCGCGATCTCCGCGCGACGCGCATTCAACTGTTCACGCTAGAAACGGTATCGCGCGAGTATGCCGCAAGGACCCTCGATGGGCCCGCTCCACCGGCTCTCGTCCTTTTTCAGCGCGAGTGTCATCGACGTCAACAACAACAGGATGGGCGCCAAGGGCAAGAAGAACAAGTTCGCCAGCGAGCTGGACATTTTCGGGGGAGAGCCTGTCAAGGCCAGGACGTACGTGTGGGCTACGCTGAAGTCGTCGAAGAAGAGTAAAGGTGAATGTTTTGAAGAAGCCTAGGTTTTTGGGTCTTTTTTTTGTTCACAATCAAGAATGTGCTTGGTTCTAGCCCCAGATTATAAAGGTCTAAGATCCTGCTATAGAAAGACCTGGTTAATGAATGAAAAGTATTTTATATCCGATTAAATATGCCAATAAATATAGTGCTGATGGGTTGACTAAAAAATTTCTGGCCGGAATATGAGTATGTAGTAGTAGTGATATGTAGTTAGTTAAGTATTTGCCTCGTTAAAAAAAGTATTTGTGTTATTTTAGAGTTCTGTTAAATATCGTTGCAACAAACAAGAAGTTGACGGTCACCTAAAAAAATACAAATCCATGTGAAGTATACAAATTCACTTTAATTTGATAAGAAATACTCCAAACCGATTTGATTGTAGCTACTTCAAATACACATTGAATCAAAATAGTAAAAATATGTATCATACGGGGGTAATTCAAAATTTTCCAAAAGAAAAAAAAAATCGAATAGCAGGCCATGACTTCGTATCTGAACATAACTTTCAATTCTAAGCAACTTTTCTCCTCAACATATTTCTATATTTTCTGAAATAAGGGTACTTTACTCTTGAACGAAATTTATATTTTTTGGCCTATCCTGTATGGTGATTGTCATAAAGCCATTTCAGGTACACTTGGTATAGTTTTGGAACATGCACCAACTTTTGTCAAGAATAAAATTTTCTGAGAAATCGATAATAAAAAAGTTTCCCATTTGTTGCAGACTTAATGGATCACACTGTATAAACACAAAAATATTGATAGAAATAGCAACACAAACCCCTATACTTATCAACCTCCAAAAATTAGAGTACCTCCCTTATCAAAAGCTAGATTCCAACATTATTGTTCATTCACAAACTTCATGGAACATGCCAGAAACAGGGGACTCATGTTGATCGGAATTCTTTTGAACAAAATCTGTAAAGTCGTTTTCATCGATTGAAAAAGTTCGTACCTTGGAAGACACAATTTTTGTTAAGCGCTCTAAAAACCAAATCTGCTCATTTAATTCTCATAAAAGGGTGTCCTTGTGAAAGGTTCTTCGAAGGTTTTTTTCTGACAGTTTAAGCTGAAAGAGTTGATGAGGGGTTATTTTCTACTGCTCTTCTACACTTGTATGGATTCCAATATCATTTTTTGACCAGGAGGTGGTGACAGGTGACGTTATTCCATTTTACACTACATGCCTTTTTAAGGATTGATAGTTAACCCTAAAATATGAAAAATAGACAGGTTCTTGGCAGCTGAGCACGTGCACTTTATAAGGAAAAACGCATTTCTTTTTGTGGGGAATTTTTGTGTTCTTGACTTGCATGCCGTTTTGGATTTCATTAATATACATCATTTCAAGTTATTAACGTAAATGGCATCCATGTAGCTACAGCCCAACATACAAAAATTGTGAAAAAATTGAATGAACATAATTTTTCCAATTCAAGCAAACATTTCAAAAACTCCGTGACTTTTTCGTGCACGCTGCTTTGTATTGTATTAGTGAATATTATTTCAAGCTAAAATAATAAATGGAAAAACACGAAAATTCCCATGAATTCCTCATGAAAAGGCTTGCTGTGTAAAATTTGAGAACGTCACCTGTCACCACTTCCTGGTCTATTATGTATTTTTCCAAATCGTGGTATGTTAAAATAAAATACTGCAATGTTATGGACTTGCAAAAAGGATTTCACGTCTTTCGCATCACTATTCTGCTGCACTGGCCAGATATTTCAATTTTTTTGAGGCAGCGAGAAAATGTTATCTTCAATTAACTCATTAAAGGATCTAAATCTTTCAGCCTTTGAAATTTGCCATTCCCAACTCTAGCTGTTCATACGAACCATAAATAATCGTTTCGCCAACAAAGAGTTCTTTATTGTGGCAAATGATTATTCTTACTCATCATTGTCGAAAGACATAATTTTCAAACGAACCAGCAAATACATTTTTACGCTCGAGGTGATCTATGAATCACTCTAATGAAATATAATGAAAGTACGTTTCAGTCTAGTCGACATCAATAATAACTGGGATCCAATCGTATCGGATTGGTATTCGATTGTAGTTTGTTTCTTAGAAAGAGTTGGGAATTTTGTAACATCTTCATCATTTGTATTTTCTGTAAAGGCTAGCAAATTACGTAAGTTCCCCATCTTTTTGAACTCCAAGTGCTCAATGTGGTGGAAGTTCTACCCAAATATCAAAATCGACCATAAACATCTTTCATTTATAATCATTGCGTGAATGATAATTTGGAATACACTTATACGCCCATAATCTATATCATAATGAGCTCATTATGATACAGGTCTTTCATGACGATGACATATTTTCAATCAATTGGAAAGTAAAAATTAAACTATAACTAAACTACTCAAAACTACGATGATTCAATTGTAACTGGAACCCACAATTCAGGTACAAGGCGTACATACGGTAGGCCACAAGAATACAATTAAAGATAAAAAAAATGTTCAAGTTACAATAAAAATGCAAGTAAGTATCGTGTGGAAACTCCTGCGGGCTATAATAACATTTATCTACACCCGTACTCTAATAATACACTTATATGCCCACAACCCGTTCTATAATGAAATCCATTACGATACAGATTTTCATTACGATACAGATTTTTAACCAATAGAAACCCATTATTTTTCAATCAAGCATGATGTGCATGCTCTGCATTTGACGTTTGTCAAGTCAAAATCGGTATAGGTATCGGATTTTTGAAGAATACAGACAAACTTCGATAATCATAACAAAATGTCTGATACCAGCGATATGTCAGAATCACCTTCGACACCTTAACCGACAGAATTACAGTTAGAATGATTAAATTTTTCATTCGACAAATGCATGATTTATTACATATTTTTTCATCAAATTGTATGAGCTGTCCGTAGCCGAGCCGTCTGGGGCGCTGACATTGATTATTCTAGCTGAAGGAGACGTTGGTTCAAATCCGGTATCGAGTAATCTTTTTTTTCTTTGATTTTTGATCTTCTTTTCATATCTCATTGTTTAATTTCTCGAAGTAATACTATTAATTACAATTCTGTGGAATTTTTCAAAGAAATTCGTTAAATTAGTATTATTGTGTGCAATACAAATATAAATATAATATTTGTAGTTCTTCACTATTTATCGGGTGTAGATAAAATAGCGTATGCAACTCTCATGTAATGGTTATTAATACACTCGCATAAACCATACGAAACTCACCTTCGGCTCGTTTCGTATCCCGGTTTATGCTCATATATTAATAACCATCATTACACGATCGTTGCATAATAAACTATTATCAATAAAAAACATTTTTGAACTCTAAAATATATTATTCGTTTTTGAGCATTTCACACTATTAGGCAACTTGTAGAAAGTTACTGAAGGGAAGAATCTTCAAATGCATTACCTTTTGGTGTACAATAACTGTAAGAGTTGAAGTTTCTGAATTATTTCTATTAAAGTTCACAAACTTGAGAAGATATATCGATGGTGCAGACAACAGCTTTATCTTTATAAATGTCGGATTGCAATTTTCTCGATATTCTAAACCATATATTGGTATCTCAATTCGTTTCTGTGCTATAAACACTCTATTGATTCTATAGACTTCAATATTTTATCCAACAAACTAAGTGCAATAGGAATTCGAGGCAAATTTCATGATCATGTCCTACATGAAATATCGAAAAATGTATGTGAAATGGGACGACGTGAACTCGGTTACTCATGATTTGGAAGTTGGAGTTCCACAAGGCTCAGTTTCGGGACCATTACTGTTTTTACTTTACATCAATGATTTGCCACAACATATCGGTACTACTTCGATAACTCTTTTTGCTGATGATACTTCCGTTTCCATAGAAGCAATAGTCCATCAGAACTTCAGGATGAACTAAATGTAATTTGTCAAAATGTCTCAACGTGGTGTCAAAAAAATAGACTTATGATTAACGCGGAAAAAACAGTTTTGATACAATTCTTTCTAAGAAAATCCATAGAATATCCCTTACACATTTTGATAAATGATATGAAAATATACCCTTCAGAAACCACGAAGTTTTTAGGAGTTCACATTGACCACCCATTGAATTGGCAATTTCAAATCGATTATGTGAGTAACAACAGCAGCTTCTATGCCTTACTGCAACTGATGAAAATACTGAGTGAAGAACACCTGTTAAATGTTTACTATGCTCTTGTGAATTCTGTACTATCGTATAATGTTGTTTTATGGGGAGATGCAACAAATATTAATAGAGTTTTTGTTGCACAGAAACGAATAATTTGAATACTTTACAATCTACGCCATACTGATTCATGTAGGCCTGTTTTCAAACAAAAGAAGATATCAACAGTACCCTCTCTCTATATTTATAACTGTCTGCTTTATGTGAAAAAACGTAAACTTGAATTAGAAACTAATTCTCAATGCCATAATTACGCAACAAGGAACGGGAATCTAATCAAATTACAACAACCTCGTACAAGATTATTCGAAAAGACGCCATCTCTAGCAGGGTCAAAATTTTTCAATTGTCTACCTTTCAGTATAAAAAGTGTAGCTTCCATTCTAGTATTCAAACGGAGAATCAGAGACTTTTTTGTAGAAGGCTGTTTTCATAGTATTGATGAATATTTTGAATATTCACACCACTCTCACGTGTTAAATTAAATTTATGTAGTTTGTAATACTTGTCTATGTTTATCTACATTTCATGTTTCATTATTGACGACTCCTATATCATTGTAAAATGATCATTCCAAGGAATCAATACATTGTATTGTATTGAAATAGAAACACATGATGTTCGGCAGTATGTTGGGTTTTCCATTCGTGAGCCTCTCTTTATGACTGCTCTGTGAATCCGATGCGACTGTCAAAACTATAATTTGACAGCTCAAAATGTCGGACGGTGCGATCGTCGGTGATGTCACAATGACTTTGGTGGTAGTGAAAATTTCCAAGTTGAACGCCGGCGATAGTACCAACAATACGCCGCGGGTCAAATTCAAAAAGAAAAGTGAGTACCTCATTAGTTTTTACGAACGGGAGCGGTCATTAGTCTGTCAGATTCGTGCGGTGATTAACTGTTAGATCGGAATCGAAGCACGACTTGCGGTTTTATCAAGCAAATGATTTGCTTCTGAACCAAGTTAATTGGGGAATTGTACTTTTGAAATGTGCTAGTAAAGGAGAGAAAGGTTAGATGTAATTAGTAGTATCATTAGTAGTCTTGTCAATGTATTGGTATTACTAACTAATGGACTGACTAAGAGAAAAAATACTTTAGGTATTGATCTTGAATTCATTTTTCTTCAATCAATTCGATTTTTTTTTTCCACCAGCAGATGAAGAGAGGTTGTGAAGGATAGAGAAATTCAAGTATAAAATTATGATTCTGTCCTTCACAAGACCTATTCAAGGTGTATATCCTTGCGACTGGAATCGTGTCTAGCACAGTTCCAAGCACTTGTCGTGACAGTCGACTAAAACTGTCCAGTTTATACTTGTGCAACTGCTTTGAAATGTTCTGTACACGATTCCCTTCAGGAGGAAAACAAAACTCCTATAGTGATTCTCGGTAGTGTAGTGGTTAACACATCCGCCTTTCAAGTGGAAGAACGGGGTTCGATTCTCCGCCGGGCCACCGTGCTGGGTAATCGCACGTTGAAACGTAAGGCCTCATTGATATATTGCTCGCACAAGTGTCGACTTCTGAGGGTTAGTTAACCTTCGTCAGCTGATTTGCGAAAGCGAACAAATTTATTATCATTGGAAGAGAAATTGAGCTTTATACTTTAACGAAATCAAGGTACTACTTCATAAACCCTATACTTGCCCAAGTAACCATCATCTGAACTTGATAGTCACTGATCGTTCTCACCTGTATTGGGGACAGGCTCAGAGAAACTTCCAGCCTTTATGAAATAACGATGGTCTGCTCTAGAATTGGTCTAAATTTGTTCGCTTTCATGAATCAGCTGACGAAGGTTAACCCTCAGAAGTCGAAACTTGTGCGAGCAATTAATCAACGAGGCCTTACCTTTCAACTTGCGATTACCCAGCACTCCATCTACCCTATAGTGTCGATATTTCTATTTGCTTGAAAATGTAAGACAAAGTTATCTTCTCTGAAGGTGCAGTATATATATATATATATATATATATATATATATATATATATATATATATATGTATGTTAGCATGAAGATTCTCACAATCAAAGTATGATGAGTTGTTTTGTTCGTGTTCTGTGGTTTTGATCCTCTGAAGGATAATTGTTACAACGTTTCGGCAAAGTCTCATTTGCCATCTTCTAGGTGATGTCTCGAGTTCGGAGAAAAAATTATATGTTCAACTCGGTAGCAAAGTATCTACTACTATCATCAGTTCAACACAATGGTCTGACTCAATGGTTTGACTAAAATATTCACAGAAAGCTAAAGAAGCTTCAAAGCAGTTTGGACAGTGAAAGTTCACACGGAAAATGAGATTTTAAACATATGACTTGAAAAAAATTCTTTCAGGAATTTTTTATAAAAAAAAGAAAGTCAGGCGTTGCGAGCTCCTGGGCTATTTCCCTTCTTTCTCTAATTCATTTCGCATCCTGAATATGCAAAAAATAACTCGCCGCATTCTCTAGTTGAACAATAATTATGAGGGACGACTTTTAACGTCTTGCATCTGCTGCACATAAAAACATTAGTTAGTTAGTTTAGTTGATTTATTGGATTTCTGGCTCCTTACGGTGCCAATTTCTCCAGATCAGGTATCAAATTATTTCAAAAAGTTGATAAAAACACGTGAAACACTATCACAAAATGGAGTCCGGTCACCACGAGGTATCCACGTATCATCTATGTGAGCAGAACATACGTCTGCTCACTACCAACGCGAAACCGGAACTCATCAGATTGAAGAAAACAAAAACAAATGAAATCCTAACCACATAAAAACATTGGTGAACTTTCAAAAATCATGAAGATAAACTATTTAATATCATACATGTGACTCAGGCGCGTATACAAGGGGGGTAAAGGGGGTAATTACCCCCCCTGTGATCAGTCAGTCACATAACATATTACAATATATATATATTGAAAAATTTAGGGAGATATCAAAAAATATAATAAATGAGTGAAAAATCAATCACGATTTTATTTCACCTTTACTCCCTGTAAGTCTGTAAGATCGCAGAATCCAGTAATTAAATTCAAAATTATTATCAAAATTATAGAATATCCCAGAAGATTATATAGTCTCTGGTATTTCGGGAGAAATTGATTAACCTAAATTTAAATTTATTATTCAATTTTTCTGTTGCAATATCTTGTGATTTATGAAAAAAATTAGAAGTAAACAAATCTGACGTTTTCATTCCACGGTTTCCTAATAATTTAAGGAAAGGTTAGTTTGTAAAAAGACCAATATATGCATTTGTGTTTTGATAAAATGGTGGAAATGCCAAATTTTCTCAGTGATTACCCCCCCTATAAACTTGAGCTGTATACGCGCCTGATGTGACTTACTTCTTGCGAATGTGTTGCGAAAAAATGAAATGAAAACCACTTCGTTACACTATGCCTATTACAACTTCGAAAAGTTTTATCCCGGGATCCACGATGATTTATTAGGATTTCTCTGTGAAAGCATACAGGAAATACCCTGTTAAACGTCACATTTTGACACTACGTACCAAAATTGCGATTACATTGAATATTTTCCTCATATATAAAATGTTCCATAAGAGCAATGCAATTATCGAAAACTTACAGCGGTAATTGCATTGTATCGAAAACTTACAGCGGGAATTGCATTGTATCAAGTCACCATAACAACACATTTGAAACCGTATCGCTAGACGTCAGTGAACAACACAATTAAATGTCAGATAGACTTCAGAAATAGAAAAACATTTCGCGTTTTGGTGAGTGCTCCATACAATCTATGGAGGAAAGAATAAATGAACAAAAAATAACATTTCCTTGAGAATTTCTTTATTCGTGAAATATTCCAATGAATTTCATTCGTGCATAAAAATGATCAGATAATTTTGCATTCAAGCGTGATATCTTATACAAATTGCATTCGGTTATTTTCATATTTTGTAAAAGAGCCCTAGTCCTTCGCACTCGGGCACTTTCGCCAAAATATGAAAATAAAGTTGCAATTTTTAGATATCACGCTTTCTTGCAAAATTGTCGGTAATTTTTATGCACTCGTGCAATTATAACCGAAAATTTACCAAAATAGGCTTGAAAAAGGAGGCAGACTAGCTTCCAAGGGAAAGTATGCTCATTTTTTTATAAATTCGTTATGTATATCTCCAAATTCATAAAAATACGATACGTAACCGACAAAATAATTACTCAAATTTGCATATTTTAATTTTTCTGTTACGTATCGAGACAAAAATACCAATTTCCTCCAAGAACAAATATTACAATAACTTGAAACTTTCTCCATTTCATTGATAGGGGAGATAAAACCCAAAAAATGGATTCCAGAAGATATGTTCGGTGTTTACAAAACAACCATGCTCACACAAATAAATTCGTCATTGGTAATAGCCAGCTTAAATAACTGTTACATTTATTGTTTCCTATACACAATGTTGCCTGGATACATAAAAAATGTATGACTTATGATTTTTTTTCATTTTAAGAGCGGAACTTTTCGAAAACTCACTACTCAATACACCCATTATTTATTATTGCCTGTCATCAAATAATCCGTGAAAGCCTCGGATAATTCATAAAAGCGCCCCGAAGCGCATAATCAATCTGTCTTCATAAATAAGGCCGTAATTACCGGCCGTGCAACGATAAAGTGTATCCGTGCACACGAGAAGACGTGTTCTTATCTTTACATTCAAGGCGCTCGCCTTCGCATTCACTGTTCGTTTTCGGAATTCTTTCAATTAGCCGTCGAACGATTAATTGCACGCGATTTCCTCCGTGTGAGAGTTGTTGGACTAGTGAAAGAGATATTAGAGCCGGGGTTGGCTAGTTTGGTACTTCTACGGGTGTTTTTGGAATTATTTTTGTCATCGAAAACTAGGCAGCTTTTGATATTTTGTTCACAATAATTCGAAAATGTACTTCATCTACCCCCATACTATTATAATACACCTATATGCTCATAAGTCGTTTTATAATGAAATCCATTACGATACAGATTTTCAACCAATAGAAACCCATTATTTTTCAATCAAGCATGATGTGCAAGCTTTGCATTTTGACGTTTGTCAAGTCAGAATCAGTAGGTATTGAATTTTTGAAGAATTCAGTCAATTCTCGATAATCGTATGAAAATGTCTTATAGCAGTGATATAGAAGAATTACCAGCGACTCCTCCACAGATGTCTTAGACAAGAAAAAAATACAATCGAAGGGATTGTATTTTTCATTTGACAAAATGCAACATATGTTTTTATTCTCGACTAAGGTGGCTATATACTGGTGTGTGACCATATAAGAGGTTGTCAGCAAATCAGACGACCGATATGGCCAACTTGATGAAATATTTGATGATGTAGGCGTAGTAGTACTGCAAAAAATCCGCCAGGTACCGGCACCCTTGCAGTGGAGATGAAAGTCCTGTGTTGCCAAGTGGCCATGTCGTTGCGAATTCTGGTCCAGATCAGTAGAAACTCAATGCAAATTTATTCCAAATGAGGAATTATTTTCAAACTACATGGAATAAATAACGCATAAAGTTAAACACAAATTTGTCGCGTTTTGGTGTTTTCAATAACCTCACATATCCAGTCCCGATAAATTCTCTATCCTTTAACAAAAACATCAGAATTGACAACAGCGTGTTCCATGAATCGAGTGATCATGAAAATTAATAGAAATTTTTGATTACCAGCGTATCCTCATGGCCACTGATGAACTACCACGCCTTGTCCACAGGTTTGTCTGAAACAATATCGCAACATTAGAAACACCAGTATATAGACATCTTATTTTCGACTAAATCAAAATGAGCTCTCATTGCCGAGTGGTCAATCGCGCCTGCAGTGATCAGAAACGTCCAGGTTCAATTCCTGACCTCGGCAGAGATTCTTTTCCATTTTTTCTCTCCTCTTCATTTCTCATTGTTGTATTGTCCGTTGTTTTACCATTAATTATAATTTTGTAGAATTTTTCAAAGAAATACGATTGATTACCTACTACTATTGTGTTCAATATAAATACCTTATGATATAATATTTATAGTTCTTCTTCTTATTATTTATTTGGTATAGATAAATAACGTATGCAACTCTCATGTGATGGTTATCAATACACTCGCATAAACCATACGAAACTCACCTTCGGCTCTTTTCGTATCCCGGTTGATGCTCGTTCATTAATAACCATCATTACACGGTCGTTGCTTAATATACTATTTTTCTACTTCTACCCGTAAATATGCTCATTCCTTCATTGTTCACTAAACGGACAAGTAAGTAGGCAATTCCAGTCAACTGAATCGTCAACACACAGAACAAAAAACATGGATACCAAGGACAACTTTGAAGAAACGTCACAATTCTGATCTGTCTCTGTATTACTACTTTTCTTCGGGTTTGAAGGCCGTTCTTTGGAATTTCAATATAAATGATGCAGGTAGTCTGGAGTGTTAATTACTTCTGTCGGGTTCGGGGAATAATCATTATTATTAGTTGCCGCACTACCTGGCGTGATTTCATTAGTTATTCTTGATTTCCTCAGAATGGGATTCTAAATTCTGTTAAGACTCAACGCTTCTTCTCTTCTGTTGAAATTGTCCGCATGTTTTTGGATCTCTATCGCCTTCCGTACCAGTCGGCTATGGTAACCCTGGTTGGGGGCGATCAGTTTAGCATTTTCAAACAGAATCCTGTGGTCACCCTCACTCAGTGCGTTCCGCCACCGCCGATTTGTCGGTTTGCTCTAGCCTGCAGTTCCTTTCATGCTCTTCGAGCCTTGTTCCCATGGATCTTTTCGTGGTACCGATGTATATATTCCCACAGGTGCACGGTATGCGATAAACTCCTGCTGCTGACAGTGGGTCTCGTTTGTCTGACCTGAGGCTTTGTTGGATCTTCTTGGTCGGTTTGAAAACCGTTTTTATGTTATATTGCCCCAAGAGATAGCAGAAAGAATTCCTAGATGTTTCAAACCCGAAGAAAAGTAGTAATACTGAAAACCTCGGCCGCGGAAGCCTTAACCATTCCGATCTGTCTACCAAATTATATTGAATTATCGAGAAAACATTTTCAAAAATCAATGATTATAGTGAATTATCTTCAAAATAAACAAAAATTAATGGCAAAAATAGGTTTTGAC
Organism: Zygogramma bicolorata; assembly: GCA_032362365.1. Taxonomy (NCBI): domain Eukaryota; kingdom Metazoa; phylum Arthropoda; class Insecta; order Coleoptera; family Chrysomelidae; genus Zygogramma; species Zygogramma bicolorata. Next base: position 93,039 of record JAVJAQ010002166.1, on the reverse strand, counting down.
ACGAATTTTCCCGTCGTTTCTATTTAGATATAACATTTCATCTTCAAAATCACGGCTTCCTTTGTGAAATCTGAAACTTTGTTTCTGTTAATCTGTCATCAATTTCACTGTAATGATCAGTGTATCATTGTTTTCTGTAACAGATCGCTTGCTATGATTTGAGTGTCATTTCATTCTACTGTGTGATCTCCATCGGCAGTGAGCAGAACCACCAATAAATCTGTTTTTGATGTACATCTTGTGTTCACTCTTTCGTGCTTCTAGAGGTCTGGACGTTTCACCGATATATTTTTGACCGCACGAACAAGGTATTCGATAAATACAATCCTTTGTGTTTTCTGTTATGTTAGTTGGTTTAGTGTGTGTGTCAGTATTGAACGTAGAGTATTTGTCGTTTCTAACATTATACCTGTTGCCGATCCGTTTTATCTTTTCTTATAGTCGGGGGACATAAGGTATAATGTTTGTTACAGGATGTCTAGTTTGTACAGATTCCAATATTGATTTTTCCATTTTTCAGATTGTGGCAGGTTAAGATCTTATAATAACTACGCAGAAATTCGAAGTTCTTTCTTCTTCATTTTCATGAGGGATAAAATCGAAAAAATGGAAGTCAATACTTATTCACCTCCTCAAATACATCCAAACAGCATTCGGTATGATGTCGCTCTGTTTATTTCAAAACCGTCTTTCTACTTTCATTTTCTCGTACATTTCCAAGATCATTCTCATTATTTTAATGAATACCTTCCGCCATATATTGTTTCGTACCCGGCTCTAATTAAGCAATTCATCGCTAGAAATGAAGATAGCCAATTTGAGATTAAAAAGTACCCTGTTTCTAATGAAAACGACCGCGTTGCCAATTGGATCGCGACCGAAGTTTATTCGGTTGAGCATATAGAAAATTCATTATGATTATTCGATGGATCATCGAGAGTGATTATACGATTTTTTGCACCGCGCGGGTATATAATCAACTGGGTCTTTCGACTCCGATGTGAACAAGACTGCTCGATTGAAATGAAAAGTTTCTCAGAAGTGATTATGATACTTTGTGCATCCATCGGCTGTCGTTGGCTTTCGCTTTCGATGGCACAAAGTGATGCTTGAATGAATATGGGGCAGAATTAGTATATTGTTTACCAGGTAGGGAAAGTCTAACATTCCTGGATGACTGTGAGGATTCAGAGTTCAGGAATGGGGAAGATGACCCAAAGCTTTTAGTAGGTGGTAGCACGACTGCATGTGCCTAACGAGTGATTTTGCAGGTTATGTTTTATTTTTATTTTAATGAATATTTTCAAAAGATACTTAAGAATCTTAAGGATGTTTTCCCCAACCGATAGATATGGATGTTTGTCTGTACCAGAACTGAAAAGTTTGTTGAGGGAACGTGGTGGATCCCTCAAAGGAAAAAAAAGATCTGAGTGAAAGGTAAAAAATTCAAACTGATTACAGAGGTGTTTCGTTAAAAATCATCATAATAACCATCTACTAGCCCTGCTACGTTCTTTTGTAAGTGACTGGAGCATAATCTAGAATGTTCAGAAGCCTGAATGCTCTTTCTTCTCGGGCTACTTCCCACTGCTTTTTCAGTTTTGTTTCTTTTGGAAATGAATGCGTACCTACATTTTTACATCCGGATGCACTACATAAGACCATTTTATGTCGATTTCAATTTTATATTCTTAATTATTGCAAAGAAGGGACGTTCAATGTTTCGAATTGTTGTCATTTGACTTGAGAGGCTGTCAAAGGTACATGCAGTGGTGGCGCTCCTAGTGGTAGAGTTTTGCAGCCGTCATCCCCATACTATTTTTCCGCACAACATTTAAAATTCGACAGATATTACTTGATTTTGGAAGAATCGTGAATAGTTTCATTCACAATTGAATGGTGCTTCAACATTCGTGATAAAATTAGTTTATTTACAACCATATATGTAATGCTGTCATTACTAACACCATTGAAAGTTGGGAAGTGTCACATAACACCTCTTCTTCCCGCCCTCACTTCCCGCTCTCATGTCATCTATTTCAGACTTCATCTGTCATTTATTGACTTCATCTGACATTTATTCATATTGGTGACAATTTTATACTCCGTAGTTACAGTAAAAATACATCTTCTTGATTATTCTAAGAAAACCGCGTTCTTGGTAATTTGTCGTTAAATGTAATATTTTAGATATGTTCAGAACGAAACAGAGATTTATTAATTTTAATCGAAATACGATGTTGTAAATAATTTGTTGTTGTTCTATAATTGTTCGTTTTCGTTAACCAGCTGACGAACGTCAACCGTCAGAAGTCGAAACTTGTGCGAGCAATGGATCAACGAGGCCTTACCTTTTAACGTGCGATTACCCAGCACGGTGGCCCGGCGAGGATTCGAACCCCGACCTTCCGCTTGACAGGCAGATTTGCTAACCACTACACTACCGAGACCAAATAAAATAGTATACAATCCTCGGTAGGAAGTTTCATTCCTGTCTCGAGATCATCTGAAACTGAAACTACTCTCATCGTGAGAATAACGGAAATGTATGTTACTTTGGAAGTATACAGTGTGTTCCATCAAGAACAAATTTTGGGTTGATTCGTTTCAGATTCGAGTATATACTATTCCAAAGACAGACTATAAAAAATTGGTCTAGAAAATCTGTCACTGGCGCCCGGTCTAATGGGAGTTTAAAACCCGAATTGCTGGAATAATCGAATGGCATATTTTTCAAATTTTATTCCCTCATACATTTGTCAATGTGGAATGCATCTAGACGTAATGTCGGCATCAAACATTTCGAAACAACGTGAATCTAGCGCGGTGTGGTCAGATTTAAAAAAATAGCTGGTTATTTTTTTCGTTTTTGGAGATTTGAAAATTGTCCAAGTTGGCTCTGAAAACAAAGACTCATCCATGAAAAAGTGGACTTTTCAATTGTCTACTCTAAAGGAAAAGTCCAACTGGTTGAAAATTATGTTTTATAAGAGCGCTTCCATTTTAAATGGGCCCCCCTGTGAGTTTGTTTCCCTGTGAGTTTGTTTCATTTTACTAGAATTATTTCAACCAATTTATCACAAGAATTTCCTCATTACTGCCTGCGATTATTATAATGATGGTATTATTATAATATTATTAAAATTTCTTTGCGCCTATGCTTCAAAAATCGATTAACTTCCGCATATGTATTTTCACCGAAACAATTATTTTTATAGCCCATTCTTTCCGCGGTGCACTTTCCATTGTCGACGGTGCAGACAGAATGACTGGGCGTTGGTACGGGCTAGGTGGGCGGTCCCCCAAATCGTGAATGGAAAGTGGTTGCAAAAGAAGCATTCTCTTGTAAAATAATAACACTATAACATATCGAATTGCTGTGTATGCTGCGTGAATTAGAAGCGAAACGTATATTATGACATTCGGTGATGATTGATGAATGGCGATGGTTTCTTTTTAGCTGTCGGGGTCGTTGGCATTAACATTGAGAACGAAATATCTTTCAAGTGTCTACTGTTAGGAAGCCATTATTTTGTACTGGATGGATTATTTCTTCGTAGTTTTTTTTTCAGTTCTTAACCCTTTAGCGATCCCTGGTAGCTATATTTACCGCAACGTACTTTGTCCCATTGTAACTTGACCGTCCACCCGATTTTGATCCTAGCGAACCTAGTCGCTAATCGAAGTAAACTTATGGTTAATATAGATACCAAGCACGTGGACATCACGCTACATTCGCCAGTGCCAATCTTTGTAGTAGTGGATACCACTGTCCATTTGTGACATCCACTAGTAGTCCTTTTCGGTGTTTTTTGCCATCGTCTGATAGGAAAATATTTGTATTTCGTTCATTTTATTGGAAAGTAATAATAGGTACGCCTTCTGTAAATGGTTCTATAATATTGCCATAATTGAATTATCCCCTTTATATGATTTCACTGTCGAAAAAACCGTAATTTCTGGACAAGTGTTACCTATCTTCGAAAAGCTGCTGTTTTCATTTTCCCCTTTACCCAGTTCGAATAACGCTGGTTGATGACATCTGAATCGGCATTTTCTAGAATACAATTTGCGACAAGATATTATTTAAAATAAAAAACACTAGGAAACTGCGGTTTTTCATGGAATATTTATATATTTCCACGCGTAGAGAATAAAATTGCTGACTCAAGTCGAGTTAGAAAATATAGAAGAACATCTGATGGACAGAGATTATTTCGACTCGTAATTCGAGGTCAAGGACCATCTGGAAGATGATCTGCCCCCCGAAACCTCTGAAGCAATACAGTTTGCCAAACTTGTAAAGTCGCATTATGTACAGGCTCTTTTGCTCCTTACCACTCATAATGATGATTGTCGGTTATCATCAGTTTTATCTTCTCTGTCATCAGTATGAAATGTTGGCTTTATGAATTTTTCTCTTGATAGCTATATTTACCGCTGCCCACTATAGATCCCAATGTTCTCTGGTAGCAATATCTACCACCATTTATAACCCCCCCCCCAACCCACTCCAGTTCTCGAGGATTTTTTTTAATATTTTTTCGGTCTCCTAGCTAGACCACCATTTCATATAACCTGGCACTGAAATGTGAGCTTTCAGAAAAAAAATGTTTTGGGCGTTAAAGGGTTTACCCACCACAATATGAAATTTTGAAATCTATAAAGTTGAAAGGGCAGATTTTTAATCTACCCCGAAAAGTTGTTGCGTCTATTGAAAAACAGTTCTTGCTGGATAGAACGAATTAGCCAGCAACTTCTCGTATAACACAAATTTGACTATCAAAAAATACAAGAACTGATGATTATCAAAATATCTTTCGTTGTTAACGTTTCGGAATCAAGTCTGTTGTCTTGTATAGATTCCAATATTATTTCTTATTTTTTCACATTGTGCTAGATAAGAACCCCAAAAAGTACAAAGTATATTCCTTCCAGTACCAAAAAGACAAATAGGGCAGTTTTCACAGGAATAAGTTTGGAAAAAAGACATAAAAATGGTTTTTTGGCTAAAAATGTTTATTGTGATGCAGATATAATGATAATTAGGAACATGTAATTATAGACCGATTGCATTGCCTTCTATCATTTTCGAAATCATGGAAAAAGAAATCAATATGAAGCTTATCAAATATCTAGAAAAATCAGGAATAATTAATGATCGACAATACGAATTATGCCATCAAAGACCAACCAGTGACTTATTGGCTTATGTTTCTTATATTTGGCAGCATTCAATCGAAAAATTCGGAGGAACGATAGCTGTTTGATTGAGTTTGACATCGGGGTCTCCTTCCTAAACTGCCGTCTTATGGTTTGCCTCCTCAGCTGTGTGCTTTCTAGAAAAGTTTCTTTTGTGATAGGTCTCTGTAAGTGGTTGTTGATGGAATATCATCTGATATTCTACCAATAAATGCAGGTGTTCCACAGGGTTCAGTTCAGGCGCCCACTTTTTTTCTGCTTCAAAGGAATGTTTTGCTCGAGAAAACATCTTGTTCAGTAAATAGTTACGTTAGTACTCTTTATACTAGTTTCTCTTCCAGAGTCTCTATACCAGCTCGAGACACAGAAAATCAAAGGAACAATCACGTCAATGAAATTAAAGATGACTTGGTAAAAATAATAGAATGGGGTAACATGAACTTGGTGGAATTTAATGCTGGGACAACCCAGGCATGTCTCTCCTCAAGGAAAGCCGATCTATCATCTAGTATTCAGATGTCAGGAGTAACTATTCTTACGAAGTCAAGTATCTCAATGCTAGGAATTACTATCAGTAATGATCTCTGATGGGAAAACTATAGGGACCGATCGCTAGAAGTGCTTACCAGAAACTTGGAATTCTATTTCGTGCGAAGAAATACTTCACTTCTCTTCAGCTTCTAATGATCTACAAGGCTCAGATACGACCTGTCTTGGATTATGGTTCTCATGTGTGGAGTTCGGCAACAAAACATTCATTGAAGCTTCTAGATTCTATTCAGAGAAAGGTAATCCGTCTTGTTGGTGATTCTTCGCTCACAAACTCGATCACTTCATTGGATTATCGTAGAAGGGTCAGAAACTCGTCTCTCTTCTATAGATATTTTCACCGTCGGAGCTCTTCTGAATTGTTATCAATCGTTCCGCCCTTGGCAATATCTACACGGATGACTCGACGAGTACAGAATTCCCACCCCTCTGTTGTGAGCTTGTAGACCTGTCGAACATCTCTTGCTCAGGGATCTTTTTAGATAGAACAGCTGAACTTTCGAACTCGTTGCCGAGGAAGGTTTTTTCTGAGGCTCACAAAATTTGAAAATTCAAAGTTAATCCTAGTTCGTACCTCCGGTTTCTCGATTTACCCGGTGTTCCTTGAACATTACAGGGCTTTCCTTTCGTGTAGATCTGCATAAAAAAGGGGGGAAGACTGATGTTTGGGGAATACGTGTATATCATTCAAAGAAATTTGCTTCATTCACAAAAAGGAAGAAATAGTTCATTTAAAGTAGATGCTTCCCTGCCTATATAACACGACGGGCACTGAGCTTCATGGAAATTACCTTTTTTCGCTTGATTTGTATACCAAGCATTTGAAAATTGAATAAGAAAGATTGCATACATGGGAAATATCTACACAATAAAGCAAAATGAAGGGTTATCTGTAGAAAGCATCTCACTCACCAGGATAATATTTCATTCAAGCCCAGACAAGATCTTGTTTTGCTGAGAGAATTATTTCTTGAGATCTTGCGAGAAAATGTATGAATTATGGAATACTTTCACTAGAGACTCAAAACAGTTCCAAAATAGTCAACTAGTGTTATAGTATATTGAAAAAAAATATATTCTCATGTGCCATCAAATTTTTCGCAGTTGATACATACATAACTATTCTCATCCGAGGCTTCAAACTTGAACTAAGAGTTGAAATATGGAAAGTAGGTGTTATTCAGTGATTTTCACTATTTTTGAGCCAACCTTTCAGCCTAAAGATCTCGAAAACAAGATATTATACATGTTTATGCTCGAGGACATTTCTTTTTGGTAATTTGATAAAAATATACTTGATCTCTAGTATATCAGTCCAACTCCCGATATTTCTGAATGCTTGTAAGAAAAAAATGACAATTTTGTTCAAATATTGGCATTTCGCGGAGAATATCATGAACCTCTTTGAAGGAACATATATCACTGTCACTTTTCCTGTCTTGGCTCCATCTCGTGCTCTTCCTTGTATGTTTTTGAATGTGAAAACAAACGCGAATCGTCGATCTCACCGGTATCGCTCACGATATATGCGATTAGTCTGGCAATTAGAAAGGAAGATTGAATTGTTGAAGTCGTAACGTGTCGGCACGAACCGGTCATGTGTACGCAAGCAAGGTTGATCGTGTTCAGCGTTCAGCGTGGAGGAAAACGTGATGCCCCGATCGAAGCCTATGAACTTGCCAGCAACATTCACTCATCATGAATGGATGGAAAGCAGCGATAAATCGCGTTCTTTCCGGCAGTGTTGCCAACCTTAGCAAACTGAAAATTGGGAAAACAGGATTTTATTATTATTTTTGCACGAACCATCTTTTTTCATTACTCACAGTATCTGTTACCAAAACGGCAATCCTTGTTTAAAGGTCGCCTGGTCTCAAATAGATCGGAAATACTTAGGTTGATTGAATGTAATAATTAATTTGAAATAGGAAATGAAATGTAGAAGGGTTATTTTGGTAATTATAACAGGAAACTCAATTTGTTGGGAAATAGGTAATAGGAAATGCACGATATAGTCACCACAGACAGTCTATGACTTTGTGGGCACCTATTTGTTTGCAAAACATATTATTTTATTATTGATGCCATATACATTATACGAACTATGATATGAATTTAATATTTTTACTCCACCTTTACTTACATATATTTTTATATTGATTAGTTACATTATTATTAATTGTTATATCATTATTGATGCCAATTACTTCCACTAACTGTGATATAAGTACTAGATTTCAATACATTTTACTTTAAATACTCTTTATCTATATCTATTTATATATTTGTAACATATGATATTGTGTATAATGAATAATTTACGTGCAAATAAAATTAGTATTAACTCGGTAGCAAAGTAGATTGACTGCCTTAGCTGAATTTCTATGAACTATCAGCCGCGGCAGTCAATCTACTTCTTTGCTGCATAGTAAAAGAAATAAATATTTCTTGTTCAATTTGTACACCAAGCATATGAAAGATGAATCAATTATATAGCAAATATAGAAATACCTACCCTAAGCAAAATAAAGAGTTATTTGTAGAAAAAATCTCATCTACTAGGATAATATTTGATTCCAACCCGTACAATATCTCGTTTTGTTCGAAGAAAATAACCTCTTGAGCTCTTCAGTGTAGAAGGTATCAAACTGAAAATCACTGAAATCTTCATACTCACCTACGTCTTCATAATATAATAAATAACATATTGAACTGAATGAAATATTTGCGCCATTCAGACAATTCAATTTGCTAATTGAAAGTTTACTCATTTACTGGTCTTAGAACCAAATTGTACATTTCAACCGAAGCATCGTCGAATATGTCGACTTCATCAGGTTTTAGGTGTACATACCAATTATATCCTAGTCCCTCAATTGTAGATAGTGACTGAGAGTACATTTTCAGGTTTTCAGGTTATTTGAAAGAGAAGATTCATCTAGCTAATTTATGTTCTAGTTCTTGACCTGCTTCATATCAATTATGAACCGTACAACCTATACACTATCTAATTTAGGAACTAGACTATAGATGGTCAAGCCTGAACATCCTAATTGCGTTTCCTATGTCCGGCTTGAAATCATCTGGTTGGTATCTACACATGATACCTGCTCCGACAGTCGGAAATATTGAATGATATCAACTAACAATAGAATTTGAGAGGAATGATTCCCGAATATGTGATGAAGAACTCAGTTTCTTCGGTAGGTTGATGGTTAGAGTATCCATTTGGTGAATGGAAAATTGTGGATTTGAATCCCGCCTGAGGAAGTCTATTTTTTTTGTATTTTAAATTGTCTGAATACCGCAAATGTTTTATTCAATTGTTGATTATACATACACTAACCATACCTATTGCACAAAATGTTGACTCCAACTACTGATTATGTTTGCCAAGACAGACTAATGATGTCATGGAAACGTTTGAGAGAATGAGAGACACCTTGATTTTTAATAATGAATGCAATTTTGACAGTGAAAATGGTGGCACGAATATATTGATGTTACTATTCACTTTTCAGTTATTTGGTTGAAATTAGTGTCGTTTGAATATTATCTTATATATATATATATATATATATATGTGTTCGGATAGGTTTCCGCGGTCAGTTGTGTGTTGTTGTTGAGTTCGGGTTGAACCGCGTCTCCAACATAGAGAACAAAACTCCAGACGCGGTTCAAACCGAACTCAACAACAATATATATATATATATATATATATATATATATATATATATATATATATATATATATATATATATATATATATATATATATATATATATAAATTAGATGGTGCAACAGTAAGATTGGCACCAGTGTTTTCTCGTGAACTTGTAGCCGCTCTGGCTCGTGAAAAAAAAAGCTGCTCGGTGCACGCTATTCATTGTTTGTTAAATAACACAAATGTGAATGCTCGGCATGCCTTTTTTTTCTCCTAGCTTTCGCTATTATCACTCGGAATGATAATTGTGGTAATTAAATTTGAAACGTGACACTGAAAATAAGTATATACGGGGTGTGTTCCAGAATTAGTTTGACTCGTGAGTCTATATCAGTATTGAAATTATCAGCTGGAGATACAATTTGAAATCTGTTGCACGTCATCATAGGCGTGGTTGAATTCTGAAGCACACTGTAGCCAGATTGTTATAGAATTATTGAATTTTGGATAAAAATCAAAGTGACGTCTTTAATATGAAAGATGGAAAATCGAAATTTTTCACAAACCTCATTTGGCAATGGATATGTGTATATCATTCATTGGTAAATGATGCTAATCCGTTAAAAAGTTCTTTCCTAGTTTTCCAATAGAGAACTTAAAGTTATATGCTCTTCCGAAGGTTCAAATCATATAATTTGAATAACTAAATGCAAAGTATTTTGAAAAATCGAGATTTTTCCATATAAACTGCAAATTCTTACTTAGTTCCTACATACTATAAATATTTTTACGAATAACACCTATATTCAGAACTGCAGTATTTGTAAGCCTTTCGTTGGTTTTTGAGCTTTGGTAATCTTTGATCTTTTGAGAAATCGCACTGACAGTATACATACTTGACTTCAAATCTGCTACAACACGATAAAAATGAATATCTGCCTGTAGATTATAAATATAATTTACTACTTTGTATTCAATTTAGCTCTCTAATTACCGTTAAGGAAAGCGAAGGGAAATTAGTATCCTGCACTTTTACGAAGTAACTAATCGAAGATGTCACCAACTCTTGGCAACGATAGTTCTTAACTCTTCTGGCATATTTAGGAAGAGCCTGAGACTTATACTTTCCACAGAAGCATCGAAATACACAGGTTTCGATCACAATTATTTGAATTACCAGAAAGACGTAAACACATAACTCTCACTTTTGAATGGCAAGTGTCAATTGGTGAATAACAGACTCCACCAAATGCCAAGGAATAACAGGCGCCAAATTTAAAATTCGATATAAACGTTCCAATGCATTTCCATCAATTTATTGGTACTATAGTGTAGCCGCTGAAAAGATAGAATAATCACGTGAACGGCACGCACTCTTTGAATGTTCCTCTCCCCAATGTTACGAGTCCGATTTACACCACTCAACAAAAACGTCAGCATATCCCTGTTCTCCCATAAACTCTTGGGATGCTTTTTTATAAGTGTTCATTATTACACCTTTTTCCTCTTCAGTTAAATGTCTTTTTTTTTCTTTTTCTTGGAGGTGGAAGAGTGTTTCCATCCATATTATTTAATTAACGTAACACACGTAAATACAAAGCACAAATGAGTACAGTACAGTGTAAACAGTTCTGCATTTATTTCAGTTTAGAAGGCGTGGCTACGCCGCGCAGGCTATATATAGATGCAGGCATTCACTGATCACGCGTCCTTGAATTCTATCTTTTGAACGGCCCGACTATAGTGCGTTGATTTCATAGAAGCGTTCAACAGTTTTTGAATTGTACTAATGAATAAGGCTGAGGCGATGGATGACGATAGATACAGAGAGGCGGTGTTGAAATATACTCAGCTGTACTAACTATAATGTTTAATTCACGGTATTATCACACGTAACCTGAAGAACTTACTGAATATTTCCCTCATATATTTAATGTCCCTTAAGAGCAATGCAATTATCGAAAATTTACAGCGGTAATTGCATTGTATCAAGTCACCATAACAACACATTTTAAACCGTATCGCTAGACGTCAGTAAACAACACAAATAAATGTCAGATAGACTTCAAAAATAAAAAAATATTTCGCTTTTAGGTGAGTACACCATACAATCTATAGAGGAAAGTATAAATGAACAAAAGATAACATTTCCTTGAGAATTTCTTTATTCGTGAAATATTCCAATGAATTTCATTCGTGCATGAAAATGACCAGATAATTTTGCATTCAAGCGTGATATCTTATACAGATTGCTTTCGGTTATTTTCATATTTTGTAAAAGGGCCCTCGTCCTTCAGACTTGGGCACTTTCGCCAAAAAAAGAAAATGAACTCTTGCAATTTTTAGATATCACGCTTTCTTGAAAAATTATCGGTAATTTTTATGCACTCGTGCAATTATAACCGAAAATATACTGGATCTCAGGATTGGTGATTAAGTATGTGGTATAACTTTTTGTTTTAATACATTGGTTTCAGTATCATTTCAAGTTTCAGGAATTCCATGGAAACACCCAGTACATTCCCACATTCCTGTTTTCACCTGTTGAATCAACATATGAACATACTATTTTAGTCAGAAAATGCAGAGAATTCTAGGAGGCTATAATTACTGAAAAACATTAATTGTTTTGCTCCCACAATGTTGTGGCCCGCACTGTATATTCGCAATTAGTTTCGAGGAAATCAAATCTCGCAGTCGTTAAACAAATGATTTACGTATTTCGCTATAAATCAAGCAAACATTCTGACCCTGCGTATATAAAACGCAGATTATAAACGTGTGCGAAAAATAGAAGTCGTTTTTGCTACAGCAGACGTTTATGCTACGACTGGTAATAAACGTTTAAACGGCCGTAAATTTTATTGCGACGGAGACGTGTATGAATGAAACTTGATGCTCCTCCGTCGTAAATTTTATATCATTTGATTCGCTCATGTGAATTTGCCATTTTATTCGTCCAGTGAACAGATCGGTTTGGTAGGAAAATAACTTTTTTCTTCAAACGTCAAATAATGATGACATTACTTATCTAACCTGATCCTGTCAAAGTTTGATGTCTCCGCCGGCAGCAGTTTTTTTTTCCCATTTCTTTAGGGCGGAGGGAAAAATGTTGTCATGGCAACAATATGAAACATGTCACAAAGCAACAATACAAATGTCATTAACAACAATTAAACATCATTTTTATTTATAGTAATATTAAAAGTACGATTAGTTAATGAAGCATTTTCAAAATTGAAACCGTGCAAAAATGTTCCCGACTCTTGATACGCATTGGTAATTGTTGATGATACTGATGGTCGAGCACAACTTTCAGCAATCATTCCCGATGTTGGCGAATCATGAGGGTTTAAAATTTTTTGAGCATTATCGTTCTTATTTCTTATTGAATCCTCTATATATCCTTCGGCAACCGTGCTTGATTTCCAGCCCCATGTCGTTTGAGGCATTCTAGATTTCCGCCTCCATCAATTAAAAGTGTTGCTGAAGTTCGTCGTAAACAGTGACCCGTGTATGCGCTTGCATCGTTTAAATTTAAATAACTAGCTACTTTTTGGGCTACTGCGCTGATCGAATGTATTCCCATGACGCTTCGCTAACACTTTCCATTTTGGTACTTTATAAAAAATCGGTTTTCTGTGAAATTTTCAGGCCGCAGTGATGCATACTTTTTATACAGTTTAATGTAGTTTTGACCAATTATCGTAAAAGATCTAATTTGTCGTGTTTTACTGTCTGCGATTTTGATAATTATTACATTTTCTTTATCCTCAATGTCCACAGTCTTCATTTTTACCAATTCGTCGCATCGACAGGCGCCCCAATTAACAAAACAATCTGAAATATTTTTATAATTTAGTAGAGTGTACTACATGCTTTGTAATATAATTTTTTTTACCTTTAATCCTAAAAACAACTTATCTGGCGCTTCAAACAAAAATTTATCAAACTCGTCTTTAGTGAAAACTTTAGACTTCTTTGCAGTATATCCTTCGCTTGTCTTTTTCAGAAAGGCACGTAGGTAACTTTAAAAATTTGCTTATATCCACATTTTTTTTTAATAACTTACTCGGATTTTATCATAGAGTATCGTGACCACATTGTAGAAGATTTCCATTTATTTTCATTTTCCATTATATTAAAATATGCCAGTAAAACGTCTTCGGTAACTTGCCGTACTCCTCTTGTATCGCACCACTCTTGGAAGTGCTTGTACGATAACCGATACTTTATTCCGGACTTGGAGGGCCCCAAACGTGCTACTGCATCATTAGCCGCGGACTCAATTTCGTTTAGGTTTTCCATTTTCGCACTAAATTTGCGCTTGCGGTTGCAACAACAATAAGCTGTCTTTAATAACATAAAATAACTGTCAAACAACTGTAACCAGGGAGACGCAAATCCCACCGACGACTCAATTATTTCAATTTCTAACATTTAGACGACTTTGATTGTTGTCACAGTTAATTTCGAGTAAAAATAGCGTATGAATTGTACTATTTATGGTTGAAACTTGCTACGTTTGAAGAAAAAATAGTATACTTTATTCGGCAAAGAAGCGACTTTTCTTGACTTGCCCTCTATTAATATCGGGCGCGTCAAGAAAAGTCATGCTTCTCCGCCTTATAAAGTAATATACTATTATACACAACCATTCATTCATTTTGAACATGATTTTGAATGATTGGGAACAAAATAGCATGCACACGTCTGCGAATTTAACGTTCATTTCTCTAGAAATTGCTCACCTTGGCCTGCGGCCTTGGTAAGCAATTCGAATTCACACTAGGAACGGAATTTTTTAGAGATACGTGAAATATCTGAGAAAATTGATACCAAGATGACAAATAATACTATATTCGCAACTCTCATGTAATAACCATCACATGAGAGTTGCACACGCTATTTTTTCTACACCTGATGAATAATGGACAACTATAAATATTACATTAATATTTGTATTAAACACAACGGTAATTACTCGAACTTTTTGAAAAAAAAAATCAAAATTGTAATTGTAATGGTATTAATGGTATCACCATTCACCATTAATAAAGGGAAAACGAGGAACATTTTATTTATATTGAACATGATGATTTTAATCGATCCGATTTCTTAAGAATATTAGTATTATTTTTTGTGCAATTTGGAAAGTTTATATCAGGTCCCACTGATCAGCAAGTGGAAGGAATATTAACATTTATGTCGTCATCGCTATTCTAAACAGAGTTCAATAATTGGATATCCAATTGATTAAAAATCGGTATGGTTATGAAAAATCTGTGTCATATTCATAATGAAACGGATTATGGGCATATAAGTGTATTGTCATAGTACGGGTGTAGAACAAATAATAATATGAATTTTCTTCTGGTCCAATTATTCATGGATGCCGAAATAATTCATAATTCATTAATTTCTGGCGCCCACGTCGTAAAATCGTAGGTTTCAATAATCAGTGAGTTCATTTAACCAAGTTATGTGAAGTTTCTCGAAAGTAACATGGAAATCATATATCCATCAATATAAATATAGAATATTCCAATAAATTTGTGTCAAAAAAATAGACAAAACGATAAGATGAAAAAACAGTTGAAAACATAGTAAGTGGAATATGTAGAACAAGAGAAAGCTGGTACCACCCAAATATATATTCGTGCTACCTAACAAATCGTGGAATTTAATGTACCCTTTATTACCAATGAAAACGAATGTATTCATACAGTTAAAACAGTTGGTTAGTCATGGTTTTTTGTACCCTGATCGTTTGCAAAAAATGACAGCCTTTTTTGCAATATGAACACTCTGATTGGCATGGCAAGAACCAATCCGGAGATATACAGTATATATGATTTTTATAATAAAAACAGGGCTTTGTTTTGGCAAGAATTTCAATGGAATTTATTGACAGCGTTGCCACGTCTTCGTCAATACAGTATAGTCAGTTATCGGATTACAAGTCTTGGATGACATCAAATTTAACCGATCGTTAGAGTAGAGAATAAACAGGAGAGGTCCCAAAACGGATCCCTGAGGTATACCGCTTTTCACTTTGTTGAATTCAGATAACTCCATTATTAATAGTGACTCCTCGACGTCAATGATGATGAAATGAGTGATGTAGAATATTGTTCTGCAAATAGCACAGCGTTTTTCAATATTTGCATTGAAATAATCCCACCATGCAAAATCGATACAGTGTGAACGAGGAAAGAATCGATCAGGTTACAATCAGAGTATTTGGACGCGACGAACTCTCAACTATTCCACTAAACCACCGTGACTCCTCCATTATAAACGAGATGTAACAAGCAGGCAGTCACCTGCAGGTTGGGATGATTGAAAATAGTCCGTCGGGACCAAATTTATAATTTTAAGCTGGTTGAGAGTCCTACGAACCATTATTCGTTTTCCACATCTGTATAGTACATAGACATGGCAACTAATATACTGGCCTTTACGACAGTTTTCCATATAACACGATGCGGAATACATCAGAGAGAGAAAGGATATGCACATTGAAGTGATGTTGTAAAGGACAGAATGTTAATTCTATACTTGTATCGCTCTACTGTACATTAAGGAAGGAATGTTGCCTAGAGGTTATACTTGAAGTATTCTATCTTTCTCCTTCCGCAGTCTTCTCTCTCTATGTATCTAATGTCAAAATTAACGCATTAACTATAATACTGTATAGGTATGGTTCCATGCCTAATTTTCCTAGACTATTTTTCCCGTCCTCTAATTTTCCCAGACTATTTTTTTTCGTCTTGATTTTCCCAGCCTATTTTTCCCGACATAATTTTCCCTGACTATATACGTATACAATCGGACATCCTGTATCACCTTACACCGTCGACGGTTCATTGTTTATTGCAGAAGCGTAATAGCGAATCGTAGCAGCATTCCTAGTCCGATCCGTACGGTATATCTATCGGTTTGTGAGTTGTTACGCTGTGTGGCGATTCGTCGGTCGGTTGTGTTGCCTCGAGCCTTGGAACTTTTCGTTTTCCTGCCAAAAGCTCTCTCGGTCAGTCGGTGCTGAAAATCGCGTTCGGCGGATTGCTGAAAAAAATGTACTGAAAAAATTGACGGGATCGCGTCGATGAGATAGAGTGATCGGCGGAATTTGGGAATGCTTGCGGGTTTAGGGAAGTAGTGGGACATTGGGGATGTTAACTGTTAGTGTCGGTGTGTTGACTAGTGAAATATCGAGTGATCATTTTTTCTGAAGTAATTTGTTAGGCCAGTCGGTATAGGATAAAGTTCGAAAAAATACCTACTAGTGTTTTTTGGCTCAAAGTGTTTATTGTGGTGAGAATCCTGATTTTTTGATTACCTTTCCTGTGGCGACATGAGTATATTTTCGAAAGAAGAAGTTTTTCACTTTTTTTGTCACATATCTGGGGTTTGTCATATTCACTAGATAAGAAGGATTTGCTCTCAGCTCACCAGCAAACAATGTCCAAAAAAGTTATCGTAAATTATATTCATTATAATATATCATGATAATTAACAAAAAAATCAATGTTTTCAGCCCAACAAATAATGCGTATCTTATCTTACAATATTATATTTATATTACAAGATATTTATTTATAGTTGTAATATTTGAACAATTGGTCAAGTTAATCGCAGGGATAGAATCAACAAAACAATAACATAATATTAATAATAAATAATTTTACACCTAAATCTAGGAAGCATCTGACAGCAATGAGTCAATGGGTATTATTAAGGTCTAGCAAACAGACGTATAATGAATGAATTATACAATATTCGTGGATAAACACGTATAATAACTAATTCTCGAATTGCGACATCTGAAAGGTCGACCTAATAAAGTTTTGATTTTTTCGTCCGAATCTTCAAAATGATCTAGGAGTCAAAATATGGAAAGAAGGTGTTTTTTAGTTATTTTACCATTCTCAGCTCTACCTCTCAGCCTTCAAATCTCGAAAACTGTGTTTATGCTCCAGGACATTTTTGTTGGTTATTCAACAGCAAACAAATATTTTTCATCTAGTTGATTTTTGCTAATGGAAAAAATGAAAATTTCACCTTCTTGCGAGTATATACTCATGCTGACATTAGAAAATGTGTCCATAAATCAGGATTGTTGAAATTTATATCACAATGTACACTTTGAGCAAGAAAAAACACTATTATGTATTTTCCTCCGGACTCATCTTCTGTTTGATACCTGACGACTTGCCTGTGTTAGTTTGCTTCCAAAAAAATGGGGTTATAGTGCTGGCATGCACATATATGTATTATTCGAAAAGTTCCAGTTGAGATATATCGTTCATTCCAGATCAGTTCTGTTTCTGTATCAACTTACTAATCAAATCAATATTACTTACCTTACCAACGAAATCATCCATCTCAGTAGTAATCTCTCTTGTTAGTATCATTGGCGTCTGAAGTGTTTCACAAAAACTTCATACCGGTAATCAGGAACTCTTCACAAACCCAGCAGCTACTTTGATCTTTAACGTACCTGTACTATATCATACAATTTTGTTTTTTTACGATCAGGCAATGGGTTATATTTTCGCGTGTGAGATGTTTTCTTTGCAGCATCTAATTTTTTGTTGCATGTTATCGATGATAACTCCGCACAGTGGTTTTCAATTGTGATATCTGCTCTATCATCTTCATCTTCATCAGAATTTTGCACGTCTTACACGATTACCGACTGATGCAGTTTGACGAACGTCAAGATGACACTGATAAATTGAGTGAATGATCCTATTTTCGAGTATTGAATAGAACCATCAGACTTACGTTGAACATCTAGAACCAAAACACTTCTAGTTGTCTGACCACCGATTAAAGTTTTGAATATTTTCTCGAATATAATGTTTCTTGATGTCATTCAAATTCTAATTTCTATCTCATGAGGAGTTCTAACATTCAAATCTTGTGAATCGTTCAAAGACATTTTTCCACAAAACTTGGCAAAATCTGCTATATAACTTTTTTTTCTAGGTATTCAATGATTGAGTATTCAGTCAGAATTCCCTCTTTCCCTCTTGCACTTTCGAAGGAGAACCACTTTCCTTTATTTATTATTATTTATTATTGTTTTCTAGACACTTTTCTTGGATTTTTCATCTTCGGATTGATCCAAGAAGACATCCACGAAAGATGTCATGTGTATATCATTAACGAACAGTTTTTTCAAATCACAAAATGAAGAAAGGGTATATATAAAACAACGACTCTCTACCTATTCGAAGAGTTGGTGATTTTGAACTATTTCATTCAAGCTTCGAGTGGGAAATACTTTTGCTATTCTGTACTTTACCAGAAATTTTTTTTTTAGTTGGGAAAATTTCATTTCTCACTCGACAATGTAACGATATTCCTCGAACGCCGATCCGTTTCCTGCCGTAATTGCGGCAATCCCATTGTTAATTTTTTTCTATATTTGTTTGTTGTATTGCTTCACAGCCCGCACCCACGCCGCTAGCAACAACGGTCCGAAATTATCATATAATGCATAATTCAGACGGTATGGGAACTTTATCTTCGCGAAGAATAATTATTCGTATGCTGTACATAATGGCATACCGTGATGGAGATGCGGGAAAGAACTTATTAAATTAAATAGCAGACCGTGACTTTTTCTCTGCACGCGGAAATCGTTTAGTAAAGTGCATGATGGCGGTGAACGTGATTTATTATCCAACGTTTTGTCTAGAAGAGATCCCAATTGTTCCATCTTTCTTATAACTTGGGGGGTGTTTCGTAAGTCCTGGAAAACAGCCAGAGTTCAGCCAGTTCCTAAACTAGGGAAGAAACTTTGGCTTATAACTATAGACCAATTGCATTGCTTTCTGTCATTTCAAAAGAAAAAGCAATCGATATGAATCTCATCAAATCAGAGAAACTTCAGCTGTTGCACTCGACATTTCAGAAGCTTTTGATCGAGTTTGGCATCGGGGTCTCCTTCACTCTCAAACTGCCTTCTTATGGTTTGCCTACTCATTCGTGTGCTCTGTTGAAGATTTTCTTGTCTGATAGGTCTGTTTACGAGGTTGTTGATGGAGTATCGTCTCAATAACTGCGGTTGTTCCACAGGGTTCAGTTCTGGCGCCCACTTTGATTCTGCTTCATATCAATGACTTGCTCGAGAAAACATCTTGTTCATTACATAGTTTTGCGCAAGACAGTACTATTCATACTAGTTTATCTTCCAGAGTCCTCTTACCAGCTCGAGAAACAAAAATTTAAAGAAACATTGACGCCAATGAAATTAACGATAACTTGGTAAAAATAATAGAACTGGGTAACATGAACTTGGTGGATTTCAATGCTGGGAAAACCAGGGCATGTCTCTTCTCAAAGAAATTCGATCTATCTTCATCCGATATCCAGATGGAGTATCCCTTATATAAATAAACCACAAATTTAAACTTCAGTTAAGTATATCTGTTTTTTTTTTCAATTGAAATATGTCTCAAATTGTCACTTATAATAACACTCAACGAAAAAAAATGCCTCTGAATTTTTTTTTTCTGGTAGTTTTTTGATTAATTTGCCAGAAGGCAAGTAAACTCGAATCATAAATGTCAAATTTTCTTCGACAAAAAAAGCTCGAGTGTAATTCGGTACGACACTTTAATAAATACGGTTTAGTTAATTCAATTCAACGGAAAAGTAGAATTGTTAAAAACACAATTCTTATATTTCATTTTCACAGATCAGATATACTCTTTTGACAACGCAAGGTGAAAAATTGAAAAAGACGCCGTCAGAGATAATGTGTTCACAATTCTGGTTGCCATGCTTTCGAGAGTTAGGTTCCGTTTTGTCGCTGAAAAACAAAGTTTTTTCGCTGTCATAATGACAAAATCACGGCGGCTTATGGGATATTTCATACATGAGTTAATAGTCACTATAAGAAGGCCTTTCCAGCTGTATAGCACACCTTTGTGTCTGAAATCATTCACTTCTATATTATCTCCCCATTCTTCACTATTCTTCCATTCAGTTGCTGAATCTTCTCACAACGTCTATTATTTTCATCTTACCTCTGTGCGAAAAATTATAATCTTCTGTTAGAACATTTTTTTACGAAAACTTCATCTAATGGATACTGCCGACGTAACTCAACTCTATCTCCTCAAATTTGAGTTCAGCCTTGAAACTAATAGTATATTCTTTTTTTCTTCGCCTACTTCTCAAGAAATATCATGGTACAGACATTGACTCAATTTGAAATAGCACTTTTTGTGGTGCCGGATGTGCGAAATTCACTTTTGCGTGAAAACAATGGTGAACAGTAAAGTGCTGTGATGCCGGTTTCGTGAAAAGTGAAAATGCTCCGGGTCAGTTGATATTATTGCAATTTTGATGTGATGTATGTCGATGGCACAGGTGAGTTTGAAAATGTGAATATTTGTGGAGAAGATGGAGCTTTGCGAACTTTTTTTTGCTGTTTCATCTCCAAATCGATATGAAAAAACAAAACTTCTATCATAGTAGTAGCACATACCCAAAAGAGTATCAAAACAACTATTTTCCTGTCTATATGGCGCAACATTTGTCGAAGTCGCGTTTTTATATAAAAACGATTCTCTATTTTTTTTGTGAGCTGTGTAGAAGTATCTCATAAGTGCTATCTATTCGGTTATAATTGCACGAGTGCATAAAAATTACCGATAATTTTGCAAGAAAGTGTCGTATCTGAAAATTGCAAGAGTTTATTTTCATATTTTGGCGAAATATGAAAATAACCGAATGCAATTTGTATAAGATATCACGCTTGAATGCAAAATTATCTGGTCATTTTTATGCACGAATGTAATTCATTGGAATATTTCACGAATAAGGAAATTCTCGAGGAAACGTTATTTTTTGTTCATTTATACTTTCCTCTATAGATTGTACGGAGCACTCACCAAAACGCGAAATGTTTATGTATTTTTGAAGTCTCTGACATTTAATTTGTGTTGTTTACTGACGTCTAGGGATACGGTTTCAAATGTGTTGTTATGGTGACTTGATACAATGCAATTACCGCTGTAAGTTTTCGATAATTGCATTGCTCTTATGGGACATTTTATATATGAGGGAAATGTTCAAGTTGTGTGCTTAGTACACAAATTCAGTAAGAAAAATAGAGTTCTAGATGTGTTTCAACGCCTATCAGGAAAAGAGTTGTTTTAGATGAACTCTCTTTTCCTTTTTATATGAACCAGAAATCTGTGAGTGATAAAAACCACAGAGTGTTGTTATTTTGATACTACTCCTCCCGTGTTTTATTTCTATATTGATCAACAGGTGACCATTAACGATCTTCAGAGATTGATGGAGTGGTTATACGATATTATTTCTAATCTCTGGCGAGTTCTTTCAATAGCGTACAGATTTTCCGTCATACTTATCTTAATTTATTGAATTTTTCGACCGCATACTACGCATAGTCATGCGATATTCAAGAATGATCGTCTCAGCTTTTGAATACACATTTTTCATCTTGGCTTGTTGTGAACAGTTACCTAATGACAGATTTCAACGCGGTAGATCGATCTGTATTAATCAGATAGATTGATGCGATCAAGAGATGATTTATTTGACTACTGCATGCTGTAAAGAATTCCACACAAGTCAGTGGCATGTATTGAAATAGTGTGTGTAAGTCAAGATATGACAATAATTGAGGACTTCGGATTGTATAGAATTTATCACAGTAACACACCTGGAGACCGCATCATATGGATGTTTACTTATAATCATCTTCACGGCTGGATTTTCCTTCACAAATTAGTAGGAAACCTGTCCAATTTGAAATTTATCGAAGTGATCTTTGAAAAATCATGACTTGAAACTCATGGCTCAGAAATATGTTGCATAGATTTCTGTTTTATGGATCTCCGCTAAATATAAAACCTAGTGTGTTAACTGATTCGATGTTGTTTAGAATTTTTGGGCAAAAAAAAATCGACAATGGAAAAGGCTCACACCTCTTACAAGTGTAAAGCAGAGCTGCAATAATAATAACCGACAATAAAAGTTGCTGCAATGAATTGCCGCAATAAGTATTGCAAACTGTAAAATAGGTTCAATACAATTAATCTGCTTATTTCTTATCACAGTTTTCGAAGGCACGTTATTTGGCAACCTCCCGACGCCAAAGGCGGAGGGCTGTTGCCTAAAGTAACGTGCTAGAGGAAGTTGTGGTTAATTAGCTATTTATCAATGTTCGGGGATATTCGGTGGAATTTTTTTTTCTGGCAGTACAGTGATATATTCAGTATGAATTGAATTGATTAAATGTCAAAGTCAACATCATAACATAATAATAATGATAATAATAACCGAGAAAAAAAGCCCATGGGTATCAGTGTAATATTGGTTTCATCGGTTATTTTGAAACCCATGACTAGAAATAGACGAGTTTGAATGGACGATACTTCAACCAAAAAAAAAATTCAAAATGATTCAAGAATAGCCCAACAGTGGCAGATAATCACAAAACTCTTCTGAAGTTGAAGATGCTCTCATGTTCCGGAAAACGCCAACGTCCAAAGCAATCTGGAATCTGTACAGATAGCAGCCCCTCGTGGATTCTTGACTTGAGACGCAAGCCAGGAAAATCCCCGAGAAGCCGATTGCTAATTTCTACAAGCTCTCGAACGCGTTTATACTCACCTCAAATCGAGCCGTCGCGTCGTAGTTATCGATGGACGTAAGTAACACTTGTTCGAAATTTATCAAGAGCGCGTCCATTTATTCTGACGGGCCGTTAAATTTCGCAGGACTCGTCGTTTCTCTCAGCGCCGGCAGGGGGCACTGACCTCCGTTTTTAATTTCGCCTTGTTGAACAATTAGTGAAGAGTAACGAGATGTTTGCTTTGGCCGATGGCCAGTCTTGATATCTGGACGAGAAGTGATCGAAAGAATATGGAGACGATGATGGGATTCGATTTGAGGCAGGATATTGAAGCATAGAGAAGAGACTGCAAGCTAATTCGCTTGTACAGTTTAGTCTTTGACTTGGAAGATTCTGAATGTCGTTTGTTCATGAAAAATTTGGTAGGGTAACGAATTATGCTTTTTTTTTCACAACCATATATGTAATGCTGTCATTACTAACGTCATTGAAGGTTCAGAAGTGTCACATTACACACCTCTACTTCCCGCCCTCACTTTCCGCCCTCACTTTCCGCCCTCATTTCATCTATTCTAGATTTTTCTGTCATTTATTGACTTTATCTGACATTTTTTTATATTGGTGACAATTGTATAACCCGTGGTCACGGTGACAATATATCTACTTGATTATTCTGAGAAAACCGCGTTCTTGGTGATTTGACGTTAAATGTAATATTTTAGATATGTTCAGAACGAAACAGAGATTTATTAATTTTAATCGAAATATGATGGTTGTAAATAAAATAGTATACGAACCTCGGTAGGTAGTTTCATTCCTGTTTCAAGATCATAGCTAACCTCGACGCTTTGCGTCTCAGTTAACTAACTGATCTCACGACAGGAATGAATCACTTCCCACCTCGGTGTGTAGCATACTATTTCAGCCGTATCCTCTCGAGCAGGAAGAAGTGGGATCTTACGGTTTTCTGTGGTAGATAGCGGATTTTTTCGTTCTCCAAAGGAATAATTAGAGAGTTATTGCACATCATCTAGACCATACGGTATGCCTTACAATGACATGTGCGCACCTTATAAACAAGTTTGACGCTGCTTTGATTTGAAGTATAAGAGGAGTTTTGATATGTGAATATTCTGTTAGGTTTTGTTCTTGTTCCATTTCATATTGTTCTTATTTCTTTGTTTCATTCCACGCTTTTGTTGTTACATTCGATATTGTTTAGTGAATTTTCTACCATTAGTTATGGCGAAAAGTCATTTTTGCATTATTTATGGAGTTGACAGCGGATAATCTTTCGATTGTTAGTCCGTGGTTTTCCGTCATAGATGTTTACAGTCACAGACACAGATGTCTAAGGGTTGGGGGAAATCAACTTCACACACAGATCAATATTAAAATTGTTGCATAGCCAGGTGACTTTTGAAGCACTCCTCCCACCTAGTAACGTCCGAATTGTTACTGAACTGCCAAAAGAAACAATCCCTAACAGAAACTCAGCAAATCATCTTCGTTCTGGATTCCTGGCCATACCGGCCTAGAAGACAATGAATTTGTGAATACTCTAGTGGGCATTCTTTTCAATTGATAATATAATCGGAATGCTTGGGTGCTATTGTAACCACAAAGGTTCTTTTTCTCAACGCAGCCATGGGAGAACCCACTTAGTATGGAAAATTATCAAAAAGCTTGTTAGGTTTTCAGTCAAAACGGTAGAACCACCGAACATCAAAGGAACCGACTATTTTATTGGTTCTCTGTGCTTATTATATCCGGGCAAGAGGTTTTCTTGAGAAAAATATATTCTGGAAAAATAATTTCAGTGACAACAAATGTTTCTCGACTATTTTTTCAGAACCTATTATTTTGAGGGAAGCTGTATGAAAATATTTTGTGAATCCCCACAATTTTACCGTCCAAAAGTGACGGCATCACTACGAAATTGAGATAAACGCCGCCGCTGAGCATCATAAAAAAAGGAAATCAAAATAATTCAACGAACGAATCTTTACCAAGATCGGTCGACTTATCTGGATAATGAAGTTTTCAGTCAAGAGTGTTGGATGTTTTACTCAGTTGAGAAGTCTAAATGTTTTGTGAGCGAATTATAATTCAGTGCAGTAGTTGTATTGTTATAGTGAAGCTATTTTAAACTGTTGGCTGTTGCTCGGAATATAATTTAGATGAACAAATCCCGAAAGATCGTAACAATATTGCTACAGATGTCGTTTCATGCAACAGCATAGTTATATTTCATTAATTTTTTCATATTTTTAAAATATTACGTATTTATTAGTGTGCATGACGTCCAAGTTTGAAGTTATTTTTCATTGCATACATTTGATCCAACCAACTGTACTTGTAGAAATATTTTCAAGCATCGCTGGAATGAAACGGAACTATTTTTAGGGTTGATTGAGAGAAATTTGAGTGGGTTCAAGGTTTACGTTAGCTGACGCGCGTTTCTGGATAATTTACTACCTATTTTTCCAGTAGATTGCCGACATTATAACCTGCCGGAAACGAAAATTATCCGTGTTTACGTGAAATTTCGTCTTTCGACACTCGAATAGAAAACGGTAAATTCAAAGCGGCATCTTTCGCGGATCCGCCGCTATCGCGCTTTATTATTACATTTCGATTGCGTAACAGAAATTGATGGCTCGCGGCCTGCGTATTTTTAGAAAATTCAACGAGAGCCAAGTTCACAGGTTTTCTTATTTTCGATGCTTCGGCTCGATTCACGATTCACCCAGGGACGGATTTTAGGGGGATAGGGGATAAATATTTCGAATTAATTGATTTAACAGCTTTTTTCGTTTAATACTTGGAGGATCAGTATTTTTTTCATGAAAATTATATTCAAATTCAAATAAAATTGTGATAAAATATGGATAATATTTTTTGATCTCACTGATATAATGATAAAAAAAAACTGATTATTTAAGTAAAAAATCACGAGCGCGTCGTTTTCTGAAAATGAAAACAAGTTATATCGATTTATCGCCCTCGAATCACATTGCATAATAAATTTCATGAATGTCGTTGGAGCAGTTTGCGAGAAATAGTATTACTACTCAATCAATGCCTGAAAACACGGATAAAACGACTTTTCCGAAAATGAAAGCTACCTAAATCGATTCATCGCTCCTTAATATATATATATATATATATATATATATATATATATAATCAATGTAATACTTATATTGATCGACATATGATTGATTTTGTCCAAGTGCAATCTAATATATATATATATATATATATATATATATATATAGGAGAAGAATTAGTGACTGGCTATAATATAATTCTATTGATTTTGTGAGGTTGCAGTCAAGTTTGTGGGCAGTTACAAAGAGGACTCTTTGTTATTAGTCAAGCTTTCGGTAAATTTATTACCTTCGTCAGGACAACTAAAAATAATACATTCGATGATATTTTGTAAAGATAGAAATATGGAACACTTACTAACGTGAGAATAAAATATAAATCTAATTCTTCTCCTATTCAAGGATGGGGTTTTACCAAGAAATTCATCAACGTTATGGAGCAGCTAACGTAAGATTCTTGAAGACATGGGCAAATGATAACATCAAATTGGCAACATTACGAAACAGAAAAATATTCCTACTCAAATGTAGACAGAAGAACTTATTTCCCAAACATATATCCAATGGAATTCATAACGTCACCAATCTCATGAATCATCAAGAAGGACGAACTGGACATCAAATTAATAACTTCAATTTGAAATTGAGGAAGAAAATTCTGAATCTAGAAATTCAAATAACTATGTGCGATATCTCTAAACTCACCAAAGAACAAGAACATCTAGAAAATGAATTAACATCCATTTTACCTAATCATATCTTTCTTGAATTCAAACGTAGAGCTAGTATAAATTATAATCGTCATTTCTATCAGATAAAAATCAAAAATATTCAGAAAATCGACGCACTAAAAAAAGATTTTTTGACTAGAATAACGTTTCCAAAAAATTGGTTTAAAAACCTAACTGATGTCAACTTTCCCAGTGATATCCAAAATTTCTTATCACTCGGTCCTAAATTCAGTGTTTCTCCCGATAAGCACAACATTAACATTTCGTGTTTGTTAGCAGATTTGGAACATATAATGGAGAACTTTCAAGAGACCAAAAAGAATCTATGTAGAACTCAAGTAACCAATATAATAACAAATTTTCTACACAAAAATCATAACAACGAACATTATCTAACAGAATTGTATAATAAAACCAAAAAATATCTAAAAGAACACCCAGATATAATTATTGTAAACAGTGACAAAGGTAATGTTACAGTAGCTATGAATAGAAATCAATATGTTCATGAAAATCAGCTACTATTAGAAAACAATAAATATTATTCCATTTTGAGATCGGACCCAACTTCAACATTTCAACAAAAAGCTAACAAATTAGTTACAAGTCTCAAAAATTCTCAGAAGATAGATTCTACAATAGCTAAATCATTAATGATATATAATTCCGTGGCACCACGATTTTATTCGTTACCAAAAGTTCATAAGCCAACTCTATCAATGAGACCCATCGTATCTTCCATTGATGCTCCAAACTCTAAACTCTGCAAGTTTATAACCAACGTTTTGACAAATTCCTACAAAACAGACAATCCATATTATATCAAAGATTCATTTTCATTCAGCGAATTTATCAACAATTTTCAGCTACCTCAAAATTATGTTATGATAAGCCTTGATGTTGTTTCACTTTTTACAAATCTTCCTCTAGAAATGGTAAAACAATGTATACATAAATATTGGAACATCATTGAAGAAAATTGTAACCTTGACAAAATTACTTTCATAAAAATTTTAGACTTCATTTTTGATTCAACTTATTTTGTATTCAATGATAAATTCTATAAACAAATATTTGGCACCCCAATGGGTTCAACAATATCACCTATTTTATCAAACTACGTTTTAGACGAGCTTCTCGATGAATGTATTCCAAAATTATCTTTTCAGATTCCTTTTATCAAACGTTTTGTCGATGATTTGATTTTGACGATACCTTCAGATGGTAAGGAAGAAATTTTAAATGTATTCAATTCTTACAATACAAATATTCAGTTCACCATCGAAGAAGAAAAAAATAACTCTATTCCATTTTTAGACATGAAATTGATCAGATCAGAACAAAATATCATCATCACAGAATGGTATAGAAAACCTATATCTAGTAATAGATTTATTAACTACCATTCCTATCATTCAAATAAAATGAAGATAAATTTGATCAAATCTTTAAAGAACAGAATCATCAGAATCAGTCATCCCAGTTTACAAAACAAGAGCTTATCCATGTTAAGTAAAATTCTAATTGAAAATTCATATCCAAAAAGTTTAGTAAATAGAATAATTTTTAGTGAAAGAATAGTTTCCATTAATTCCCAAAATGAAAATAACGATCCAGTACAACCTCTCATTTATAAATCATTACCTTATATTCAAGAACTAACACCAAAATTAATTAATGTATTCCGAAATAATAACTTTATAATTTCCAAAAGAAATGTCACCACTATCTCTAAATTATATAGCCAAGTTAAGACCCCAATATTGAACAAACAAAAATCCAACTTAGTATACAAAATTTCATGCATGGATTGTTCTAAAACATATATAGGCCAAACATCTAGACCCTTAAATAGTCGCATTATTTCACATAAAAGCGACTGTAGACGAAACGTTAATTCTTGCGCTTTGAGTGAACACGTCAACATTGAGGATCACAAGATGGATTTTGAACACCCAGAAATTTTGGATAGAGAAACAAATATAACCAAAAGAACATTTTTAGAAATGACACATATTAATAACGAAGAACATTCTATGAACAAAAAAACAGATCTCAATAATTTAAGCCAAATTTATACGTTTCTACTTGAATACGAAAAAGATAGATGAAAATCACCTGGTATTCAGAATTTTCCCACATAACATTACATCAAAATTTGACATACTTCAATCATATACTTTAATATTCTTCAATGTTTTGTCTGTTTGTTTTGCACCAATTTATATTTTATTCTCACGTTAGTAAGTGTTCCATATTTCTATCTTTACAAAATATCATCGAATGTATTATTTTTAGTTGTCCTGACGAAGGTAATAAATTTACCGAAAGCTTGACTAATAACAAAGAGTCCTCTTTGTAACTGCCCACAAACTTGACTGCAACCTCACAAAATCAATCGAATTATATATATATATATATATATATATATATATATATATATATATATATATATAATTAAAGTTTTATATTATAATATTGTACCATTAGGTCGATGTGTTTGTGATATGTTGTCCTTCATGTTTTTATTAAAAAAGGATTATTAACCTCACATTCGTAAGTAAGCACATGTTGAAAAACTTTTCTATTCTTACAATTTCTCCTAATTCATTGTAGAGTTCCTGATGAAGAGCCAATAAAGACTCGAAAGCTTGAACAGAATAAAGAGTTCACTTTTTACAATTCCTTGTTGACTGCACACCCGAATATTAATAGGATTCTTCTTTATATATATATATATATTCAAATCGAAAAGAGATCCAAAAACATGCGGACAATTTCAACAGAAAAGAAAAAGCGATGAGTATAAACAGAATTTGGAATCCCATTCTGAGGAAATCAAGAATAACTAATGAAATCACGGCAGGTAGTGCGGCAACTAATAATGATGATTATTCCCCGAACCCGACAGAAGTAATTAACACTCCAGACTACCTGCATCAATATAAATACGCCCCAAGAAATCGAAACGTTTAGTCATCGGAAATGAGTAAGCTTCTGAAGAAGCTGGCCACTCGCGCTAGCGAAACGTTAGGAAGAAATTCCAAAGAACGACGGCCTCCAAGCCCGAAGAAGAGTAGTTATACTTTAACTTGTAATTATAGACCAATTGCATAGCTTTCCATAATTTCCCTTTCGTGTGAATCTGCATATAAAAAAATTGAATAAACAAAAGCATATCAGTCAACTAACTAGGGTCTCTATGCATCTTGGATTTCATAATCCATACTCGAATATCTCCAATCGAGAATTATTCACATGTCACACTTTACAACAGTTACTGTGCATAGCCCCCTACGACTACAAGAAAAAATTGTACGCACGCCCTTTTCGAAACCATTCCTGAGCAGCCACTGGCGCTCTGTTCGACTAACGATTTGGCAAACGATCGTAGTCGCGGTGATTTACACGTTAATTTGTTTTGATGAAAAAACCAAAACATACGCGAAGAAGTCATGCGAGTATTTTTAGAAAAGGGGGCCGGTGTTACTCATCCCAACGCATTTAAATTGCGACCGCTTTATTATGATACGGAAAGAAATCGAAATGATCTTTGTATCTCTTTCAATTAATTGTCATAAATTTACTGCCGTTCACGTTGATTTTTCATTGCTTCGTTCGATTAAATTTCCACAATATTCATTGTCTTCGCGACATGTTTCGATACACTGTATCTTTATCAAGCGAATATATTTGAACACTAAATTATTCTTGGTTAAAAGTTCCTTAAATACATCGGGGCCTACTCTAATTATCCCTGATTCCTAGAATAATACAACTGATACTGATGATGATTCCTAAACTTATTAACTGATGCTGATTCCTGAAATTATACACTGATACTGATTCCTAGAATTACAACTGATAATTATTATGATATCTGAGCATAGTTACTACTTATTAATTGAATAAGTTCAACAAAGGGGAACTATTGAGATCCAATTGATCATTTAGCAAATAATTTGAATTTTTTAGTTTATTGATTTCCACAAATTCTGAATAATTAAGTCTAATGCCCTTATTTTCAACATGCAGAATTTCAAAATGGTTATCGAAGTCATGGCCTTCCTCCAAAATGTGATTGGCATATGATGAATGAGTTGTTTTCTTTTCATAATTCATACGATGTTCACGTATGCGGCTTTTGAATGGTCTACCTGTCTGGCCAATATATACTTTGGAGCAAGATCCCTAATTCAATTAATAAACTCTCGATTTTTCATCTTTTATTGTTTTATCTTTGTTATTCTTGATAAACCTTCCCAACGTGTTATCTGTTCTATATGCTACTCTTAAATTTTGTTTATGCAAAAATGAGGCTACTTTTTCCGTAGCAGGTCCTGAATAAGTTAAAATTCTATAATTATTGTCCCCACTTTGAGGAACCATGACGAAGTTTGTTCAAACCTGATTCGTCATTACTGTGAAACAGCAACCGCAGAACCCCATCAGAACAAAATATTAGAAATGAATTCCCACAAATTCTATAATATTTATATGGAAGCGAATGGGTCCACATTTTCAACTCTTGTTGAAGTAACGTTTCAATAAATCAATTCAACAACTTGTTCACTTTTTTGCTTTTTCACACCTCAGTTGTATTTTTTATCGATTCCAAAATTATTTGGTTGATATTCTTCACGCCGTTTTCACATTGATTCTTTGAATAAATTTCAATGAATTGGGTACCACTGGAAAAATAATGTGCTTTTTCACATGATATCCACTCGACCCTACTGTCCATTTGAAGTCTGAAAGGGTGTACCACCCCATCGCTAGGGGGTTGAATGTTGAAGAATATGGCTTTGAATTACAAATAAAAGAGTATAGCTAGGTGCATACTTTTCCTAGGGCCACTCTGTATCATTTATTAAGAACCAATCGAAGACACACGTTCGTGATGGTTATAGCACTTTTGAACGATCCTAGAATTTTTCCCTTAATTCAGATAAATTGAGTTCCACCTAACAACCCAAAGTTCTCAGGGAGTTTTTTCGTGCCACTTTTTAGCTTTTCGAATTGCATTTACTATCAAAAATCAAGGTGACTTTCGGAGACGTTTCTAAGCTTCATTGACAAACAACTATTTGTTGAATTCAACATTATATTATGAAGTCATTTAGTCGTAGAGCTGGATCCTGCAAAATAGTATATTGTTTACCAGGTAGAAAAAGACTAACATTCCTGGGCGACTGTGAAGACTGTTAAAGCGAGCCACAAGCCGAGGCTCAGCAACACAAAATCCAGGAATGTGGCTTTTTCTACCTGGTAAACCTACCTTTCCTTTGCCAAATCGTTTGAAATTCGATAGATACTAATTAATTTCGAAAAATTCACAAATAATTTCATTCACAAATGAATGGTACTTTGAAATTCTCTGTAAAATAACTTGGGTTACTAAATCATTTATGTAGAACACTAACAACTGTATGTATGTATCATTTTGTCTTGAATGTCAAAATTTCCTACCGATTCGCGGAAAATGATATTTTCCATTTCTCACGCTATACTGTATCAATCTTTGGTTTCTGGAAATTATCGTTCAATCCTAAGAAAAGCCAATACTACAAAATGAACTCATATCACAATCACTATATCGCTTTCTATTTGATCCCTATTTTCACCAAAAACTGATGATAGGCCGACTGCGATCGAGAAACAACGTATAGTATGATACATGAAACAGTTCTTGTAATTTTTTTGCCGATGCAATACCTATCATGATGTTAAGATTTTATGAAATATCATGAGAGGTTATTGAAGCAATCATACAACAAAATAAATGGCATTCACCGTCACGTTACAAATGAAACATTGGAATGTGTGTGTGTAAATTGTAAATAAACCGTTTACGAATTTTGTAATTTGTTTACAAGTCCGTGCCAAGCTGCCAGAAAAGTGTTACGAGTTGTGGGAAATTTGATTAAAGTGTTTACAAATATACCGAAGCGACTTCTTTACTATTATTGCTTTCGTAGAATGCTGTTCTATCGATTTCTCGGTGAGCTGCAATCTACGGTCTAGACAAGAACAAAACAAAAGCTCGTATGGCGATCGTAAACTCAAAACAACGCTGTCGTAACAAACACTACAACGATATTGTATCGAATGGAACTGTTTAGATTGGAGCCATTATTAGTGCTGGTGATTCAGTTCCAACAGATGTTAGGTAAACTTTTCTAACGTGGAAAAATCATGAGAATCAAAGTTCGAATTCAGAAAATCTGGCACACATTTCTTGTTTGAGTTCATTGGTAAATTTTCCCTGTGAATTTCTAGTAGCTCCAACTCCTACTCTTTGTCTGTTACTCTTGTCTCTATCAAAACTAAAAAACAAACAATAATAATATTACCCTCATATATGAACCATACACCATATCAATCTCTCCCTAAGAACTTCAGGTTTTTTGTAGTTTCAATGTCCATTTAAAGTGTAGCATTTTCAAATAGTTATTTATGATATGAGTGTAAAAAGTACATTTTTAAGGCACGCATGTGAAGGTTTGCAGAATGAGCGAAGCGAATTCTGCAATTCACATCTAAATCCGAAACTTTATACGGGACACTGTTTTCGCCGGTCTTCAGCGACCTTACTTGCCGATGCTGGTGCAAATTTGACGACAATTAAGCGTCATGGGGGTGGAGACCTTTTACCATTGCTGAGGGGTACATCGAGGATTCTTTGGAAAATAAGAATTTGATTGCCCAAAAACTGCTGACGGTGCAGCGAACAGTACCAACAACAAACATCCGAAGAAATTGTGGCCTAAACTTCGACTAGGAATTCAATCATTTCTGCGCATCATTTTTCCTTAGCCATGGAAAATGGTAAAACAGCAGTGCAAGAAATTAATTTGTCAAATTGCACAAATTGTACTATTAATATTAATTTTAATAAATAAAATCTAAATATTTTGACGTTTGCTTTCAAAATCTGACAATTCACTTTTGACAGCAGTGCCATAAACATTTTAAGGCACTCAGTGCCATAAAGTGATTTTAAGCCACTCAGTGCTTAAAGTGACATTTTTAAGGCTTCTATGGAGTGCTGAAAATGGCATTTTTAACACGTTTGTAGAAAAACATATTTTTTCAGTAGTAGCATACGAATAAAAATTCAAAACAAAATTACTTGTCGTTCATGAAAGAGGATTGATATTCGATTTATTCATTGATAGTATTTTTATCTTCTGATATAATCCCGGATCACATCTCTGATAAGATGACCTGGTCGGCGCAAAATTAAAATCTCAACACCAGGAAGCAATTGAATAACCACTTCACGTAATGATTATAATTGTGGGTAGGTACTTGGTAACTGTGCGAATTTCGATCTGGAATCGCATAGAAGAACGCCGATTTGAATACAATGGCCAATCATTTTTGTTAATGACCCTGCTGCCGTATCTAATGAACGTTGCATTCGAATAATTAGATAATTATGTCGTAACGGGAATGGGATTGTTTCTGCAACTGTAAAAAACATGAGGGCCTGTTTCATGAAAGTACATGTCTTGTGTGTACCTACAAGAAGAATATAATTATAATTCGAGAATAATGAAAATATTGATACTTCTGGGAGAGGCGCTTGTATTGGTAACATTCAATGCTAATTTTCATTATTGGCAAAGCAAACTGACAGCTAGATGACATTTCTCGCAGCGACAAGTTGCTGCCAGAAATTGCAGCTACAAATTGCATCGTCGAAATAGGCTGTAATACTACTCTTACATCACAGTCTTTTTGCAGCAACTTTATTTCAAGTGTTACGATCTTCCATTGGGTTCGTTTATTAAAACTTCAAACAACATTAACCTATTTTATTGCTACTCTTTATCACAACACAATACAATCACTTGAATTGTTCCGCTAACTTTCCAAAGCTCTGTGCTAAAACTCTCTGTATTAGAAATTCTCTACTTCTGCACTAAGTAATGCCAAAGCTATTTCCGATAGAAACTCTGTAAAACTCTACGCCCCTCCATTAAGCTAGAAACTCTGATAACTATCTGAGTAACTGTGTGTCTCCTTATATACTTGCGTACGCCTATGGGGAATCTTCGAGAGAGGTCTCGATGTTGTGTATCGAATTCTCCACGCAAAACAAGATTTCCCGAAAAAATGACGTTGTCTCTTTGACCCCTCATATTATTCTGCGTTTACGAGCGACAGGGCCGTCTCTAGGAGATTTCGTAATACAAGCAATATAAATTGCAGGCGAAAGTAAAAACCAGAGAAGCCAGTCTTCTTACATTGGAGCCAACTTCCAAAAGTTTTTTGCACTATTGACATTTGACATATCATTTTTGACATTATTACATTAATAATTTCAAGGTTGGGATTCAAAAATGGACA
Organism: Zygogramma bicolorata; assembly: GCA_032362365.1. Taxonomy (NCBI): domain Eukaryota; kingdom Metazoa; phylum Arthropoda; class Insecta; order Coleoptera; family Chrysomelidae; genus Zygogramma; species Zygogramma bicolorata. The sequence continues at coordinate 57,798 of JAVJAQ010002166.1, read as the reverse complement.
AGCCAAAAAAAAAGGTTGAAACTTATTTTGAAAATGAATATAGCAAAATAAGAGTTTTACCTATGGCAAAATGGTTAAGGATTTCGCGGCCGAGGTTTTCAGTATTACTACTTTTTTTCGGGTTTGAAGGCCGTCGTTCTTCTGAATTTCTTCCTAAAAGGAAGAAATTCCAAAAAAAAACGGAAAGGAAAAAATTCTTGAAAGGAAGAAATTCCAAAGAACGACGGCCTTCAAACCTGAAGAAAAGTACTGATACTGTTCACCTATGGCAATCACTACTACCGCTGTTCATGCTACTCATATATAAAGATCTTGTTAGATCAAACCATGGTAGAATAAAACATTGGGAAACTTAAGAATAAGCAAGGAATTCAAAGAGTGTGATGACTTGAAAGCCTTCAAAAACTACCTGAGAATGATTGAGCCTAGATTTGATAAGTTATTAGTTGAAATTGAGCATCAGATTAAGAAAACTGATATTTTATTCCGAAACATTATTTCTCAAAACAAAAAAGTTGAGGATAACATTGAGAAATCTTGCACCAACACAATAATTATGTTGTCAAAATCTGAAATCCCCTAAAAATATGCAGAGTTGCGCGTGAATTACCTCGAAAATTACAAACATTTCTTTGTATTTCAAGCCTGAAAGTTTCAGTGAAAACAGGCCGAAACGCATGCGCAATTATTATTCAACAAAGGCCAGTAATTAAATTGGCAGCAGTTTCCATGAAAAGGCTGTAATGTAAGGGTAGTTTAACTCATTCAAAAACTCTCTACCTCAAAAGTGTATTTCCAAATTTTTGATTTTCCTTTATTTTGTTTATCATTTCATCTTACTTTTTTTCATAAACCCGCCGTGAATCGATATGACCCGTTACAGTAACCTCCTGTTTGTAAATCGAAAACTTTTTTTTAGTTCTCTTATGCTTCTTCCGTCGTCGTGAAACTGAACGAATCTGTTGTCTGGTCTGGTCTCAATTACTTACTGACACGACAAGACGAAGACGGCCTCCATCGACGGCCAAGTCGACCGGAAAGCTGTGTAATTGACCGTATCTGGACCCGACACAGATCCTCATTTGCGTATCTCGAAGCAAATCATGCGGTTTAATTGAATTTTGGGAGGCCTTCAGTCGCATTTAATTTTTTTTTTACCTTGAGGACAATGTGGCGATTGACGATTAAAGAAAGAGGAAATAGCTTCAAGTGAGGTTTCATCTGATAATGATGAAATACTTATTTTTCCATGATTTTTATGAAAACTGAGCTTTTTCAAATTCAAATCAGTTGATGAAGTACCAATTCTTTAAACACTTCAAATGAAGAATAATATGAGTGAAAAAATGTGCCGTAACCTGTCATTTTTTCACGCTCCCAAAATGCATTTTGAAATGATGAAGTCACCTACGAACGTCATTACAGTAAAAAAAAACAGTGGTTCGAAGTCGTCCAGAGGGTAAATGTGGACAGTTCTGTTAATGCAAAACTTTCAGAATTCTCTCCAGAAACAACATTGACGATAATTTACCATCATATTCGGGAGCTACTGTTACCAAAAAAGTGGATCTGGATGAACTCAATGAGCAATAGCATATCTGTAACACGAAACTCAAAAACTCCTACAACTGAATCAGAACCGTAAATTTTTATACTACTAAACAATATTGACCTGCAACCAAAATTCGATTTCATAACAGTCACAAATAAATTTCAACGATTTCTTTTATTTTGATGATAGGTCAGGAAGGATTGTAAAAATTCAAGGTTTGAATTCTTTGAAAAAATTTTTATTGTATGAATTAGTGTATATGTCTTAATCATATAATGTTTTTAAAGTGAATAAGGTTTCTATGAATTGTTTGGTTGAAGCAAGTTTTCGATATCTGAAAAGTACTTTTTGTTGCTGCAGCCCATACTAACATTACAATTCTGTAATTTGAAGTAAAATAATACTATATATTTTTCAGATATATCGAGGACACCAATCTCTAATTCTGAAAAATTCCTCAACAAAGGTGATAATTACCTTTTGAAAAGCAAATGCTCAAAAGACATTTTTTGTCTATCAATAATCTAAAAAAATTGTGATTGGTAATTATTTCAATTTTTCATTTCCAAATTTGACTATATGGATGTGAGTATCACTGTTCTTTAATTTTGTTATGAACATGGAAGATTTATTATTTTCAGAGAAAGTTTATGAATGTTCAACTAGTTATTTATCAATTTTGAATCATTTTGCATATTCATTTCGATGAAACCCATATTATCACTACGTTTCAGTAAAGTCAAATTATCTGTGAATACTTTTATACCAGAAATAGTAATGACCCCAAGATCGAACCCTGAGGCACTCAAACGTAATTCAGGAAGCTATTCGTTTCATTGAGATGCACACACTGTTTTCTACCATACAAATGATTCTTGAACTAGTTGTGAACTGAACCAGGAATTCCTATACAATTTTAATTTCAATCAAGATCTTATGATTTCTCGATTGCTAAAGAGTCTGTTCTATGAATATTAAAGCAGGTATTTAAGTTTGGGCAGGTAATAGGCAGACAATTTTTGAATTCTTTGTAGCGTCTATAACATTGTGATAAATTCCTTAAATGAAAATAATCCTAGGTATTAGTAGGAATAAGCTGTTGGGGTCGACTCTGCATTTGAATTGGCAGTCTTTAATTTACAAGTTCTGAAGTATATGGTGTTGCATCTTCCAAAATTAGTTTCGTTAAACTTGCTTTGAATGATATCTGGGTTGAAAGAAAGAAAATTTAGTGAGCCATAACTTCCAGCAATCGAGAGTACGATTACAAAATGATAGATGGCACAGTTATGTAATAGACGTGTTCCTAAAAGTGAAGGTAAACTTTTCCTGACAGTTCAGGAAATTTGCTTTTATGTGCTCAACTTAAAAAAAAAAACTTTCTGATGCATCCTACAACACATTCCTTCACCTTTTTCATACATGAAATCTTTCTCCAGTATAATTTAAATTGTTTGTTTTCGAAATCAAAATGAATACTGCCAAGGACTCGATTCTATGTTCAGTTCTAAAATTTTTATTCTTCGTGAATATTTTAATAAAATCGCTTTTGACGGCATCGAAGCCAATAAAATATTTTTTTGTTCGATATAGCTTTTTTCATCACTCGGTACATGTTGCCAAAATGGTAAGTCTCGTTGACTAATTGCTAGAACGAAGGCGTCAGTTACTTACTTATCGACGACTTCATAATATAATATTATGTTGAATTCGACAAATAATTATTGTTGTCATTGATACTAAATGACAGTGAAATAGTCTTACCGTTCTCTTTACTCAATATACTATGATTTCACCTCTTCTTCTACTTTACCAGCGCCATATGCAGGAAATTATAGAAGAGAAAGCTTTCCGATCTCACCTCCATTGACGAATTCGAAAATAACCATCTCTGGAATTAGAAACGGAAATCCTCGTTGTGTACAGGAAGGACCTTTCTTTCCAGCTCGTCGAGAACTAGCAACGCGAAAAATTAAAGAAAACAAACGGAGCGCTGCTTTTACGAAGTGCCATTGACGAGAGTGTTGTTTGAACAGATGTGCGAGGATCTCCGAGACGCGTTTTCTGTTTGGCCGTGTCTAGAACCACGCTAACGTGGATATTGGTTTCGAAATTTCTCCACGGAAAATGCGCCATATGAAAGTGGGGTTTACTTTTAGCATGGATCTATCGCTCTTGAGAAATCCAAGCAGATTTTGAAGCATCATCTTTGTGATAAATCCACGCTGTCGTATATATATATATTCTTATGATCAATCCACGGTAGCTTCGTGCAGAGGATTTCGAACGAAGAGATTGGAGGACCTTTGGTGTAAAAGTTGAAAACTTTTCCTAGAGATCAATTGCCCTAACAGGGTTAGGGTAATTGATATCTAGGAAAAGTTTTCTATGGTCCACTGTTAATATACTTAAAAATTTGCAGGTAGAGCAGCCACTATGTATTTGTTGTTGTAATCTTGCCAACTGATTTTGTAAATTACCGACTCTTCTGTGTTGTCTAATTGATCTTCAGGATGACCAAGGAGCTATTAATTCATAAGAAGTTCTATTATATTTACTTTATCGAATATTTGTTCAAGTCCTCCGTTTTATTGGTGTTTGTTCATATGGGATTACCATAAACTTTTTACTACTCTCATCCTTTCGAAAAGTCGAAGATTCACGAAATGTTTTCCTAAATTTATATTCACTTATTACCTAATAAACTATCTCCTGAAGATGCTGACCTGTTAGCGAATCGCGTATCGAGTACAAATAATTTACAATGTGTTCACTATGTTGAAATTTGTTCCTAAAAGGTGTTTTTTCTTTCGTCATGGTCTACACTACGAGAGTTCAACTGGAAAAGTATATGAGTTTGTGCCAAGATGAATTGGATAAGCTGTAAGTTTGGATTTTTTCAAACTTTTTCCAGATTACTTCACATTTGTTACAAACAAAAACATCGATCAAAATACAAAAATTATGAAGATATACTGTTTTAAATGATACAGGATGATTTACAAATTGCCCGAATGTATTGCGAAAAAATTTAATGAAAACCAACTTTTTCCAGTACCACTTTCACAACTGAAACTAGTCTCATCGAGAGAAAAATTAAAATTTATCGGGAGTAATTACACAAGTGCTTCAAAATTACTGATAATTTTCCATGAAAGCATGTTGTCTAAAAAATGCATGAGTTTATTTTCATATTTTGTCGAAAGAGCCCGACTCCGAAGGAGTCCTACGGACTCGTGATTTTATCAGTCGGTTTGTTTGAATGCTTTTGCCTCAAAATAAAAAAGATAAAAAAGTTTGAGTGTTTCGAAAATGAAAATTTATCTTATTAAATTTGAAGAACGAGTTGTATTTGGAGAGATTATTTTTTGAACAAATAGAAGGAAGAACAATTTCATTGATCAGTATTTCATTTACATAAGAAGGAACGGAGAATAGGTGAAAATTTTACAAATTTGAAATGTCAAACAACGATGTATGCCCTCTATGATCCAAAAGAGATATGATGCTTACGCATTGAATATGATAATGCTTGCCGACGATACCAAGAGATGGCGTCACACCTCTCATTGTAAAAGGTTGATAATTGAAAATTTCTGATGAAATGAAAATGGCACCAGAAGGAACATAAAATCATTCGTTATGTTGTTGTATCAAAATCTTCATACAACGGTTTCTTCTCATACAACAAAAAATGAATTGTATTTAATAAAAACTAATTGTACGCCATCTTCATTTGAGTAAAGGAAACCTTAAATATTTGAATCGGTCGTTCGCTATATCTGTCATAAAGTTAGGGATATAAGCTATTTACGTGTTTGAGTCTTCATTGAAATGTGTTATGTTATTATTATGCTGAAAAAGTGAAAAGTGAATGACTATTAATAATAATAAGGTAACTCTTCATTCATGATAATTTATATAAATATGAGCCAGTTCAATAGAATCGACGCGGTAAACCTTATAGTTTTGACAGTTCAAAGGTAAACAACGTTTTATCGAAACAATCGAAAGGACCAGGCAGTTTTATCAAAGGTAATACCACGAGTCCTTCAAATTTAATCGATAAATTTTCATTTCCCACAAAAACTTTTTTATTTGGCAAAAGTATGAAAACAAACCGATTGATAAAATCACGAGTCCGTAGGACGAATGATTTTATCTAATTCGGTTTGTTTGAATGCTTTTGCCTCAAAATAAAAAAGTTTGAGTGTTTCGAAAATGAAAATTTGTCTTATTAAATTTGAAGAACGAGTTGTATTTGGAAAGATTATTTTTTGAACAAATAGAAGGAAGAACAATTTAATTGATCATTATTTCATTTACATAAAAAGGAAACGAGAAAAGGTGAAAATTTTACTGATTTGAAATGTCAAACAACGATGTAGGCCCTCTATGATCCAGAAGAGATATAACGCTTACGCATTGAATATGATATGACGATACCAAGAGATGGCGTCACACCTCTCATTGTACAAGGTTGATAATTGAAAATTTCTTATGACATGAAAATCGCGCCAGAAGGAACATAAAATCATTCGTTATGTCGTTGTATCAAAATCTGCATACAACGGTTTCTTCTCATACAACAAAAAATGAATTGTATTTAATGAAAACTAATTGTACGCCATCTTCATTTGAAGGAAACCTTAAATATTTGAATCGCTATATCTGTCATAAAGTTGAGGTTATGAGTTATTTACGTGTTTGAGTGTTCATCGAAATGTGTTATATTATTATTATGCTGAAAAAGTGAAAAGTGAATGACTATTAATAATAAGGTAACTGTTCATTCATGATAATTTATATAAATATGAGCCAGTTCAATAGAATCGACGCGGTAAACCGTATAGTTTTGACAGTTCAGAGGTAAACAACGTTTTATCAAGGACCAGGCAGTTTTATCAGTATAATACGGAATGATTGGCCAGAATAACCATAGAATAACCTGCTACTATTGGTTGAAATGCCAAAAACGTCACATTTTGACAAGACATACTCTTTGGAAGTATACAGTCTGTTCCATCAAGAACAAATTCTGGATTTGATAAAGTACCACGCAGCGCCAATTTTTTTTTGCAGATTATGATTCGTTTCAGATTCAGGTAAAAATCTGCAAAGGCAGATTGTGAAAAATTAGCCCAAAAAATATGTTACTGCCGCCCGGTCTGTAAGATCCACGCAAAATGTCAACGTCACTATCTTCATATGACGGATTTCGCGTGATGGAATTTGGAACCAGATCCACGTTAGCGTGGTTCTAGACACGGCCTTTCTATTTTCTTCGAGGCGTTCTGTTTATTGCGATTCGTCGGTTGTGGAAACGTTCGCGAGCCATATTGACTGGTTTGCTGACAAAACGGTTTTTAATTTTTTGTTCCGTTGGACTGTTAGTAAGTCACAGGACAGGAAGTGGGACTGAAAACATCAATGCGGGTTTATTTGGTTTGTGAATGCTCGGCGAGACGTGAATATTTTTCAACAAGGTGGAAACGGCGACATTTCCTCTAGGCCGTTCGCTAAAAGGAAGACACTGCAATATATGATTTTTTTGATGTTGTCAATGCCGAATGAATATGCACTACTTTTTATTTGGAACCCTATTATTCAAGTTTGATACCGTAAAATTGAGCCGGGTTTCTACTACACTAAATACAGGAGATTTCTAACATAGTAGCATACTTGGTAAATAACCTCTATGTAGTTGAAAGGAAGTAGCAGATACTTGATGGAAATCTATATAAATCCTATAATATACAATTGCCTATAAGATTTCCACATTCTAGGGTTAATTTAACCGCGACACGTTTGTTTCGCTTCACAGCAGATTCCTCAATCAGTTGGTTTAATGTTCCTGCCTGAGGAAGCTTTTGTATAGCGAAACACGTGTCGCGGTTTAGTAAATTCTCATTTATGAAAATCCCACGAGCAACTGTATATTATTGCTTTACGTAGTTTCTTATTGGAATTTGAAGGCCAACTTCAGAGAGTGTAGTAACATTTCAAATATATTAGTCTTTTCCCAATTGATGTGGCAATAATAAGGAACTATTGAAATATTGATTCTTAGAGATTTGGTCTTCTTGATGGAATAATAACGAAATTGATAAAATTTTCTTAGGAAAAGATACGAGCATGATTCGAAGATAGTAGTGGAATTTCAGAATAACGAAGTGTTGTCGAAACGCACAGGAACATCAATGAAAATTCAATTTCTCAGTAGAAAATACAGATCTGTATTTGAAAATTCACAGTTCAGTATTACCCTCGGTATTACCCAAATCGGATGAAATCCTATATAAGTTTTGGTTTTATATTATAATTGCCAATCAGTATGTAGAGCAAGTTATCGGAATTCAAATTACAATGAAAATTTTCAACTGAACTTTGATTTGGTCCTTCGAGCCGGATCTGAACCAATGACCCATGAAACACGTTTTGAGTCGATGATAGTTTTCATCATTCGCCTTTATTATTCCAAATGATCAAAAAAATAAAAATTTTGATATCGACTGTTATATATTTTTCCAACATAAGCTGATTCCATTTCGTATATGTGGTCGCAACGTTGTTGATAATGTTTTTTTTTGTTTCAGAGTGCGGCAGAGGTACAGTCAAGGGGGGTCGTACGTCACCCTCCGTCCGGCCCCCTGCACAAACCAGGGTAACAGTCAAACAACCCCCTGTGGCCGAAGCACTTGCCGTCCTTGTCCAACACCTCGTATTCAATGTGAGTTTTTATCTTTTCATTCAATACTTACTTTCACAAACATAATTTCAGAATAAAATTAATGAAATAACAACAATAATAACAATAACAGTAAAATAGTCATTTTTGTGAGTGGTATTGTTTCGGACTTCCATTGTTTATATTCTATATTATTGACACTATTGAAACCTGTTGCTATGAAAAAATTCAGAAGGGAAAAAATCTATGAGATCACAAATCGAATAATAAAGCAATCAAATTCAAATAAAAAAGTTCAAAATGGAAATTTGGCATACATACAAATGAAAGATTTTGTCAATGCTAATAGACCAATTAAAATGTTCAAAAAATTATCTTATATCTGAATATATCTGAATAAAAAAATGACAATTTTATCGTTTGAAATATTTTGAAATAACTCTATCAACCACAAACAGGTTATTAGCAGTGGTACAATACAGGTATTATAAAAATTATATTTTGTTGACAAAATGGTTAAGGGTTTCGTGGCCGAGGTTTTCAGTATCAGCAAATTCCAAAAAACGACGGCGTTCAAAACCCGAACCAAAGTAGTGATACATTATATTTTATTGTATAATGTATGAATGTCTTTCCGAAATACGAATCTGATCGCCTGAGGATTCGAAATCAGAATGTAACTGAAAGAATACAGTTACTATAAAGCGTATGGTTTCATCTAGAAATATGACAAAAATGATGAGTCCTCTGGCTGATAGTACAGCTTTTAATCATTACATAAATATTATAACATGCTTGAAAAGAATGATTATAGCAATTCGATAGTCGAACGATACTAATCGTGAATTGGTGCGAAGAGATTAAAGTGAATGACCAGTGAATGTGCAATGTTTCTGGACGAAAACCGATTTTCCAATCCACTGAGAAACTTATTTGTCAGCTGACGTTGACGCTTAGCCCTACCGTATAAACTACCTTGCCTGAAATATCTGTGGAGGCATTAAATCTCCTAAAACGCTCAACACCAATAGTAATTACAAATCGGATAATAGAAATTCTAGCCGAATCGAACAATAGAAAGGTCTTTCTTCATATTGATCCGTGTAAACCTTCGGTAATTACCTTTGAACGTAGACGGTACTGTTCCAGTGAAGAGCGCTCTGCCCTGGTACTGTAGACCACACTATCTAGTGACTAGACATGACTTTGATCAGCCAACCTCTCCTAAACACTTACAACGCCGTGATTTTTGTTTGTGTTGACCGGATTCGGAACGATGTTGGTGTTTGTTTTCGTTCAATTTGTCCCCTGTATTGGAGGGATGACATCGATCAAGTGGATTTGATAATAGTACGACGTGCGGTCAACATTTTTGAACTTGTCAAGGAACTACAATATCTTGTGAGTATCTGCAAAATGCATTCTTATAATTTCCATAAAATTCATATCATCCACGGAGTGAGTTGGCAAGATGATAATCTTATTCATCACGATATCAAATGGGTTTTTGACCTGTCACAAAGATATAAAAACTGCAGGAGTCATTTGATTTCATTCTTTAGAATATTACAAAAAAAAGTATATCGTTCAATGAACAAGGCGTTGAAGGTAATATTCTGAAAACCGTGGAGCAATTTTTCAAAATTATTAGTATCGAAAATATAACTTTAAATAAAAAATTAACATGATAATGGATCTTCAGATAATATTATCCTGGTTGAATAGTCACACATTGAACTTCCAAAAGTCATCTTTTATGTTTATTTGTAAAAAATCAAATTCATCCCTATCAGAAGATCCCATTCAATTAAAAAATGGAATTATTGAATATTCCTCTGCTGTCAAATTTTTAGGACTACATGTGGATGAAAATTTAACGTGGACCAAACATATAGAAATGTTGAGAAAACAAATATCTCCAATGATTGGTGTCCTTTTCAAAATTGAGAAATTTCATACTTATGAAATATTTGAAACTCATTTATTTTTCTCTAGTATATTCCAAACTCCAGTATTCAATTTCAGTTTGGCAACAAAAACCCTAAATGTATATATAAACTTGATTATCGGGAACCAACAAAAAATTTATATAAACCTAATGATCTTTTGGATATATCATCATTATATACACTCAAACTTTGTACCTTCATATATTTGGTCGAAAACAAACTAAAACATTCAAATCTTATCTTCGAAATCAATAGTATCAGAACAGTCATTCCACCAGATCTTCAAAAATTTATCAACGATGGAATTCAGATCTAACATAGGACGACAGTCAATTTATCACTCAGGAATCATTTATTATAATAGATTACCAGATGCAATGAAGAAATATGGAACACTCCGTTTCGAAGCATATTTGAAAAAACATTTAATGAAATAGATACTTTGCAATTTTTTATTTATTTCTATATTGCCATAATTTTTTTTCATTTTCTACAATAAAACAGTCTGCTTCATTGCCTTTTTTCCTTTAATGTATAATATTCTCAGAGTCAATATTTTTCCCTTCTATAAACTGTAGTTTCTTGGGAAATAAAAGTTATCAATGTGTTTATAGTTGTATCTTTTATCTGCTGATTAACCTAACCTAATTCAGTGAATTTTCACTCCAAATTCTTAACTTTGACTTTGAAATAATATTTTTGATACTGAAAACCTCAGTGGCGAAAGCCTTAACTATTTTGTCGAGGAAATGTATTGTTAAACAGTTTGTGGATTCGTAGTGATTCTAGTTATATCCATAAAGCCAGCACTTTCTTTACCTACTTCTTGCTGTCATTTAGTGTCTCCTTGAAAATGGGTGATAACGAAGAAATTTTTACTAAACTAGCAGAAATTACCGCAGAACCATGGTGGGAGTGAAAAAGGTACAATACGCAACTCGAGGTTAAAGCCAATTACATGTACTCGCGAGTTACCGCACAATTCAAAAGATTCAACAATTTGTTATGAGAATACTAATGACGAATATAATATCTATACTTTCTATTTCTTGTGATGTGTCGAAAATAATATGCTTATCGTCACGGGGTGGGTAAATCCACATACCTGAATAGGGATTTCGATCCGCACTACAATTTCAATTGGTTTCCGTTAATTGACTTTTCGGTCAAGGTAGTGAAACTGACCATCTTCAATTTTGACATTATTTCCCAAGGATTTCGATTTTTCACGTTGAATAAACGATAAAAAAATCAGAATCACATGTTGTTTTGTCTTCCTTCAAGCGTGAAAATACAACTCCTTCTTGTAATGAAAAATTATTGTTAAGTTTCACTGATTTGGCAGAAAAAGTGATTTGAAGAGGAGACTGCAACCATTGGTGAAAACTGAGACATTTTCTAGAGATCAACTCTCAAAACTGTAGCTGTGGCTATACAAGTTCAATGGGAGAATTTCTGGCAACAAATTGCACGAAATAAAAGTTGTGAACTGTAAAACGGGTCTAAAGCAACAGATGATCGAAGAACTCCGCAACAAAAAATTGCTCGAATCATTTTGAGACATACCAATTGTGAAACAACTAAGACAATAGCGTTATTATATCGACATGTTCGTATTTAATTTCAAATCTAAAATATTAATGACAGATAATACGAAAGTACCAGTAATCACACCTGATCGAACACAACCTGCAGCTGAAATTTCGAAGAGTATGAGACTGCTGAATCGCGAAGAATGAATCACTGAAAAAACAACAGTTCCTAGGTCGATACAAAAAAGAATACCAAAACAACTGGTTAAGGTATAAACCGAATTGAACACTTTAGGAAACGCCGAAACATTCGACATTTTAGCAAAATTTTATATAAACGACGACGTTCGAACAATTTTAGTAGTTTAGTTTGAATAACTTGGATACCAATGGTACAAACATGAATATATTCGTAGGAATTTCACTCGAAACTTGTCATAACCAGTGGCGTACCGAAGTTTATTATTATTTTGGTACACTGGAAAAAAATATCAAAAAGAAAAAGAACAACAAGTCGAAAGAAGAAACACGTCCACTAGGAAACTATAAATATTTTTTTTCTGTTTTTCAGGTGGAAGCGTACCAAGTACCTAACCTCAGACGAGAAGTCGAGAAATACCGATCAGCAGCCGAGGAGATCCGATTGTCTTGTCAAAAGCTAGAAGAAACTCTACAACAAGAGAAGATTCAACACGCCAGAGCTATCGAAGAAGAGCGAGCAAAATGTCAGCAAGGTGTAGCGGAATTGATCGCAAAACACAAGAATCAAATTGCCGAATGTGAGTATAATAATAATAATAATAATAATATTAAAGTTTATTCAAAATTCATAAAAAATAGCATATACATCAATTTGTAAAAAGGTGAATAAACAGTTCAATTATACCCGCGAAGTTAAAAACTTGTTGCGGGAGATACGAATTACATTTATGTATAATATATTTGATGAATTTGTAGAATCCAACAAAATAATATTGAAAAATTAACTAATTTTCTTAATTAAAGTGAGAGATTTCATGAAATAAATTTCGACGTGATTCTCGAATCCATTTTTAATCTGTAGTTTGAAAGATACTAATGACTTGATCATTTTTATATGATTTGGAATCAAATCTTAGTAGAATGGCAATAAATTATTAAAATTTTTCTGAGACGTTGTTGTTTTGAGTCTATTTTTCAATGTGATATTATTTTTATTCCTTGTATTATAAATATGATAATTGAAATTTATATTCAATTTGTGTTTATGGATATAAATCATGATGTTATGTCCATTTTATGTGTTTCTATGTACAGATTTTCACTTGGATACAAATAAGACTTATTATATATTATTTTCAAAATCCGTTTCTGAAGAACTTCAAGATTTCTAATGAGGGATTTCGTTACCCCTCCCCAAGCTAGAATCCCATAATTCAATTGGGACTGTATTAATGAAAAATAAAGAATGTTAAGGGTTTTTACGCTCATAAATGTTTTGAGATACTTGAATTTTGATAATAAACGTCGTAATTTCTTCAAAAGGAATGCTATGTGTTTGTCCCATTTCAGATGTTTATCAATTATAACTCCTAAGTACTTGATACTATCAGTTTTTTCAATGCTAGTATTACCATGAAGTATTAGTGGTCCTAAGTCCGGTGGGGAAATATTATAAAATGAGAATGGGACATATTTTGTTTTCTCAAAATTTACTGTAAGTTATAATCAAACCAATTTTTAATCTTCTCGAAATCTAATGTAGTTTTGCTTTGTAATTCATTCCAGTTTTTTCCCCATATAATATGACAGTATCATCTGCGAAACTATGAATTTCACCTACAGTGTCAATATTAAAAAGGTCGTTGGGATAAATATTAAACAGAAGTGGCTCTAAAACGATTCCCTGCGGTACACCGAATTGATTAGTTTTCGGAAAATATACCCACGACGTGTCGATTTTTGGTACCTGCAGTAGTCAAATGATAACGGTCAATACCAGAATACAGTCAACTTCAAATTTTATTTCAATAATTTTCGTTAGTAGTTATCATTTTTTCAGTTTTTCATGTTTCCTTATCGTTTGGGTTTTCCATTATCATTTCATTCTTGATTTTATACAGTATTCACCATTTCAAACGAAACAGAAAATATCTGAACTCACGTTCATAAAAAAAAAAGGTCTTACTCCTAATTACATTGCTCAAGGAAGAGGTTTTTTGATACGATTCAAACACTGCAACTTTAACCCTTTAGGAAGGGTGGGACCAACCCTCACTATTTCAATTGGAACAAGGGGTCTGGTGAGACCTTTTTCAAAAAGGAATTTAATTCTCTTTCGAGTGACATCTCATTTGTGAAATTCGGTAAGAGAGTATCCGAACTAAGTATCTAATTGTGTAATGGTTTTTCTAATCTAATCATTTGATTTACAAAGTTGTAATGATGGAATGTAATACAAAACGTAAGTAATTATTCACACAGATGTTCAAAAGGTCCACCACCGACTTCCATGCAATAATAGTGGTGTGATCCAATTTTTCCTCAGGTCATTTTGAATATCTGTAATCATTAGTATTGTGTTAGTCAAATAATTAGATTAGAATAACCATTACACAACTAGATACTCATCTCGGAAACTATCTGACCGACTTTCACGAATGAGATATCATCTTGAAGAGAATTAAATGTCCTTTTGAAAAAAGGTATTACTCGGCCCCTTGTTCCATTTGAAATGGTAAAGGGTTGGTCCCACCCTCCATGGAGAATTAAAGTTGCAGTGTCAAAAGTCGTCTCAAAAAATCTCCGCCTTGACCAATGTAATGACGAGTACGATCGATTTTTTTAATGAACTTGGAATTAGGTAATCCGTCTGTTTCGTTTGATATGTTGACCCCTGCATATTTTATCAATTTTTTTTGCTGTTTCGCTCTATTATGGATGCCTAGGTTGAGAGAAATGATTAATTTTCGGTATATAATATTTTAATCCCTACCTGTTTGTATTGTATACAGATTTTACTTTATTTACCATTTCGATGGAGAAACGATGTTCTGGCAGCCACCGAATATTGTATTTTGTATCTCAAACCATGTCCAATCATGTAGCGCTCCTGAATAAAAACCAATTGGGGTTCGCAAGTTTGAACAGAAATAAATAGCTGCGATACCCGATACAATTCCATTGTCTCTCTGTCCCTCTCTCTATCTCTAGAAAGCAGTATTTGCTATGGAGCAGAGAAATCAGGAAACTGATAAATAGATTATCAAATTCCCTGGTCTATCACAATTTGCATTCAATTCGAAATGTCCACCACAAGACAACTAGCTGTTTCTGGCTTTGGCCTTCATCAGCTGTTGGTTGGTACACTTATATGTCGCTTGCCATCAAGGCACGATTCATTTCAAATCCTCTGGTCCTTTGCCAACCCACAGATGATGCAGGCCAAAGCCAGAAACAGCTAGTTGTGGTGGGCATTTCGAATTGAATTAAATTATAACGGCATTCAGACGAATCATAAGAATTTGAGGAAAATAAACTTCTTCGAGCGGGATTCGAACCCACGACCTTCCGTTCTCTAGGCGGATGCTCCACTATTGAGCTTTCGAAGACCCTGAGTTTTCCATCGCAAATTTCGGAAGTCATTCATCTCAAATTCTATTGTGAGTTGTTATTATTCAATCGAGAACCGTCGGCGGTGTTCGACTGACGAAGGTGTTAGATGGGAAGGATACACATTCATTTTGGAAGCTGTCAGTTGAAATAAATAAAATAAATAAAAAATAAATTATCATATTATGGTCTTAGTACCAAATTGTACCTTTCAACCGAAGCGTCGTCGATGTTTATCGACTTCGGCAGGTATCAGGTGTAGATACCAACCAGATGATTTCAAGCCGGAAAATAGAAACGATAGATGTATTAGCGTCTGTATAATCAACAATTGAATGAAATTATAACGGCATTCAGACAAACCATAAGAATTTGAGAAAAATAAACTTCTTCGAGCGGGAGAACTCAGGGTCTTCGATAGCTCAATGGTAGAGCATCCGCCTAGAGAACAGAAAGTCGTGGGTTCGAATCCCAATCATACAGACGCTTATCTATCGTTTATATATATATATATATATATATATATATATATATATACATATATATAAATATATATATATATATATATATATATATATACATATATATATATAAATATATACATATATATATAAATATATATATATATATATATATATATATATGTATATATATATATATATATATTTGATCGGCTAGGCTTCCGCGGTCAGAAATGTGCTGGCTGGAACTTCCGGTTGATCCGCGTCTGGGAAGATTTACTTGTCTACGTTTCGACTCCCATTTCGGAGCCATTTTCAAGACTTAGTGACCTTGCGTCTAGGTCTGAGTTGTCTCACTAGCTGGCTATCATCACTGGAGATCGAGGATAGAAGGTTGGTGGGATTTAAGGGTTCATTAGTAATGATGGCAGGATCAGGTATCGGACGGTCGATGGGAGGTTCGAACGGATTGGTTCCCAAGTCGGAGTGAATAGAAGTATGTCGGACCAAAAGTGGTTTCCAGGTATTGGGGAGTCTTTGAGAATCGTCGCGTTTATTGAGACAGTTGGGACGTTTTTCGATTTCAATGGCTTCACGGGTAATTCTGGTTTGGAGGGTTTTGGCTGTGGCAACGGTTTTGGTGTTTCTGAAATCTATTTTGTGGCCTGTTTCTAAATGATGTTGGAATAATGCCGAGTTTGTGTCAGAATTACGGACTGCTAGTTCGTGTTCATATGCTCTACAGGACACTCGTCGGTTGGTCTGGCCGATGTATGTTCTGGGACAGTTAGAGCATGGTATTTCATATATTCCTTGGGTTTCATTGGGGATTGTGTCTTTGGGTGTTCGAAGGTAGGTGGATATTTGGTTGTTAGCTGTGAAAATGGTTTTGATGTCATGTCGTGTCAGAATTCGACTTATTTTATCAGTAACACCATGAATATATGGAAGGAAAGCTTTTTGTCGTTCAGGTTCGTCATTTAGAAACAGGCCACAAAATAGATTTCAGAAACACCAAAACCGTTGCCACAGCCAAAACCCTCCAAACCAGAATTACCCGTGAAGCCATTGAAATCGAAAAACGTCCCAACTGTCTCAATAAACGCGACGATTCTCAAAGACTCCCCAATACCTGGAAACCACTTTTGGTCCGACATACTTCTATTCACTCCGACTTGGGAACCAATCCGTTCGAACCTCCCATCGACCGTCCGATACCTGATCCTGCCATCATTACTAATGAACCCTTAAATCCCACCAACCTTCTATCCTCGATCTCCAGTGATGATAGCCAGCTAGTGAGACAACTCAGACCTAGACGCAAGGTCACTAAGTCTTGAAAATGGCTCCGAAATGGGAGTCGAAACGTAGACAAGTAAATCTTCCCAGACGCGGATCAACCGGAAGTTCCAGCCAGCATATATATATATATATATATATATATATATATATATATATATATATATATATATATATATATATATATATATATATATATATATATATATATATATATATATATATATATATATGTGTGTGTGTTCGGATAGGTTTCCGCGGTCAGTTGTGTGTTGTCGTTGAGTTCGGGTTGAACCGCGTCTGGAGTTTTGTTCTCGACGTTTCGGTTCCGATTTTGGAGCCATTTTCAAGAGGTAAATGTGACTTCACGCCGGGGCCTCAATCTGCCTACTCCTTAGATCGAACTGAGGTATCGGGGGATGTTGGGTAGGATTTATAGCAGCGGGTGCTACTAAAGGACCGTCGGATGTCTTGGTGGGGACTGGGCATCTGGAAATTAGGGGTTTCCATGCAGTTGGAAGTCTCTGGCCGTCGTCACGTTTATTTAAGCAGGAAGGTCGCTTCTCGATTTCGATGGCCTTGCGAATTATACGAGCTTGTAGTGTTTTCGCTGTGGCGATGATCTTAGTGTTCGCAAAGTCTATATTGTGTCCTGTCTCTTGATGATGTTTGGACAGAGCTGAAGATGGGTCTGATTTTCGTACAGCAAGTTGATGTTCGTATACTCTACTTGTCACACGTCTGTTGGTCTGGCCTACATATGTTCTATGGCAATCAGAACATGGTATTTCATATATACCCTGTGATTCGTTGACAATTTTGTCCTTGGGGGAGCGGAGGAATGTGGAGATTTTATTGCTGGCTGTAAATATCGTTTTTATGTTCTGTTTTTTGAGAATTCGGCTGATTTTGTCAGTAACACCTTTAATGTAGGGAAGAAAAGCTTTGTGGGGAACGTTGTTGTCTGTTGGGTCTCTGGGAATGGAATGAGAATGTGAATCCATTTTGAAGAAGGGCTGATTTGAGTTGGGCTACTTCCTGTGGTCTGTTATGGAGGTCTGGGTGTCTTGCCCCCTGTGACAACACCTGAGGAGTAGGCAGATTGAGACCTCAGCGTGAAGTCACATTTACCTCTCGAAAATGGCTCCAAAATCGGAGCCGAAACATCGAGAACAAAACTCCAGACGCGGTTCAACCCGAACTCAACGACAACATATATATATATATATATTGTAAGGGGAGCTTTTCTTATATACTAAAACAACCTTACCGTGTGAAAAATTACCGTTTCCTTTGCGCAGTAACCGACGAATACTCCGACCTGGAGCGACGCCTCCGTTCCGACAGCGTCGACGCCGAGCGGAAGCTGCGCGACCTGCACGACGTCCAATTGGCGACGCTCAAAGAAGAGTTCGACAAACTCCGGCGCACTCACGAAGAATCGCTCGACATTTTGCGCGAAGAAAACGAGTCGATTCGAGAGCTCATCGACGAGAAAACGGTCCAGATCGAGAGGCTGCTCGAGCAGAACGACAAGATGAAAAAGTACTACGAAAAGCGGGAGGAGGAGCTCAAGGAGTACGGGAGTAATTTGGCGAAGGAGTTGGAGACGATCGAGGAGCGGTACAAGGGTCGGTATGAGGATTTGGTGGCCGAGAACGGCAGGTTGAAGGAAGAGAACGAGAGGCTGTTGAGCTATGGAGATGACAAGAGGATCGCGGCTAGGGTGAGAATTTTTTTGTTACAGGTGAAGGAATGTGATCGTTATGTTCCTTGAAACGTGTTGTTATAACCCGCCAAGTTTGACCAATGTACTTTTTGTTGCAGTCTCTACTACTCATTTCCTATATCTCCGACTCCTCTTCCAACCAAGATAGAACTTACATCATCTCATTTGTTTTTCTTATGTAGCCGACCCGTGCCTACTTCGTTGATCATTTTGAAAATATAAATTGGAAAGAACGGAAAAGTCGGAGATGTATGAGATCAGTTGTAAGTACTGCAACAAAAAGTATATTGGTCGAAGTCGACGAGCTACAAAAACTCGTTTCAAGGAACATTATGCTTGAATCCGTAAAGGGAGAGGAAAAAACTACCTATGCCGAGAATGCACTGGCAATCACTTCATTGGTGAAATCAGTTGACGCTCATCAAAGATGTACTCCATGACGATAGATTTTTTCATGATTTCTACAATCTGAAAATAGCTAAATATATTGCATACAAGTTTCGTATTCATGGAGAATACAATATCATATTTTTTCCATCTAAATCCATAGACTGAAAGTTTCGAAATAGAGATGAAAAATTCTTGGCGAGAGTAGAAATTGAAGAATAGCATATGAGAACCAAAGTAGGCACCATTTAAACTTATTCTTTAAACGAGTACCTATCAACTACAGAATCAAATTTGAATTATATCTAATAGTAATTATAATGAATGATAAATCCAATTTATTCAAGAACATCCACAATAATGAATCGGTAACAAATTGTTACCCAGAGCCAAAAGCTATGTGGATAAATGACAATTATGAAATCATACGAAAAAATAAATAAAAATCATAATAAAAATAGAAAATCTTATGATATGGAAGAAGTTCATTGTAAATTATAAGTTTGTTATATAAAATCGAGTATAAAATTGACTTTCAACCCTTGGATGTCTTTGCCGATGTAGTCCTCACGTGGTTCACAATTATTGTTTTGTGATCGTGGATGTTGCTCTTACGAATCAATTGCAAATTTGAATTTATATTCGAATATCTACAGAAATGATAGAAATAAACCTGAACACTCTACGTCAAGGATACAGTTAGGAAATAGAGGGCAATTGTTGGATAATCGACTGGAAATTCAAATATCCTCTTGATAGCTCTATTTTACAGCTCTCTCAATGGTTGAGAAGAAAGTTCATAGTGAACCAGAGTTCACTGGAGATTTTTTTTTACAAATTTTTATAAAATGTTTTGGCCATGATAATTTCTAATCGATATATTCAATATAACTCCCATAATCAGTGGTGTTACTGATATATAACTGCTCTGGTTATATGATTTTCAGGAAGTCGAGTCATTGAGAGCCGTCTTAGAACTTAAACAAAACGCCTTGGCGGAACTCAGGAAGGAACTCCAGGAAGAAACGCACAAAGCGGAAATGTTGAAGGGGGCAGAAGAGAAGGCGAGAGTTTTGCAGGCCAGATGTGAAGATTTGAATTTGCAACTGGAGAGGAAAACGGAGTATGAGAAGTGAGTGATGTTTAATTATTTTTTTCAATTATGCTCCTTTGTAAGAATATGCGTGAAAAAAATGATTTATGGAGTTGATAATAATAGAAGTGCATAGAGGAAATGAAAGTTCAGATATGTTGATACAGAAACGAATTTTTTTCTGAATTTATTGCAAATTTTTGGCATTCAGTAAAAATAATCAAGAAAATGTGTGATTCAATATGACAACCTTCGTAAAAAACGAACTCCCCAATACCATATCCGTAGTTTTCCTCCCTTCAAATGATATTTCTGTATGAATGGTTTCAACACCAAGATATTTTAGTCATATGTTAAATTTATCGGTCCAGGAAACATGTAATGTTTATAGAGGAACAATAACAAGAAAAACATCAAAATATCGATATATACATGCATAATTCAGATTCAGATTTATTCATCTTTAAAAAAAAGCATTTACAATATAATTTCTATACAGTATTACCATTTCAAAGCAGAAATAGTCACCCAAGAGCAGTATGGCTTGTTTTGTGCTCTACTCCTTCTTCGTCATGGTATTCATATTAGTTTTTACATCAGTTATCCGACAGATCACTACAATTCATTTATGTTAGTATTTAAGCTATTGATGATTAGTCTTCACAGGGTGATGTATATTATTGGAGATTTGAATATTTCGTTAGTGGTTATTTGTTTCGAAAAACTGATAATATTAACATTATCAACAAATAAATGAGATAATTGAATCAAAATTACATATAAAGAACTTAGGTTCACTTATGAAGCACTTTCATAATTCAATGAAATACCCGAAGATATAAAAGATTGTAAAAATATCAATGAATTTAAAATCAAAATGAAAAAATATTTTCTCCAAACAAGAAAATTAAATTCAACGGATTCTTTCTTCGTTTCAGTATTTTGTTTTCTTTTTCTTTTTGTTGCTTCCTTGCAATTCTGGAAAAAATCATTCAATAAAATATGTAATCAAAATAAAGTTCATGATCAGTCTCATACCAGTTCGAAACTGTTTGACTGTTCATGATATTCCTTTATAAAAACTTAATAATCATTTGAACATACCCTATATAATTTCATAATTGTTATTGAAAAAAAAAGGTAACATCAATATCTTAAAATACTATTTAAGAAAAGGGTATATATACATTGAGTTGAATTACGAATAAAGAAGTTCAAAAAAATTACAGAAAAAATACAAAAAAAAGTTTTTCTATATAAATTTTCTCAGATCATTTTGGAATTTAGTTGATCTAATTTTGAGATAAATTATTGTAAATAGATTCCATGAAGATATAATGATTTTCTTGGAAAACTTAGTTCTTATTATTGCAGTTCTCAAATACCTGGATTGCCTGGTATCATGCTTACAAGAATCTGACTTGATTACATAAGACATAGAAAAATGTTTGTTTTTTCTTTAGTACAAATGAAGGAGTAAAGGTCGAAGAGAATTCTTGGTCCATATAATTTTGAAGTTGATTCCAATGAAGGTAATTTGAAAACACACTCAATTGCCTCACTTTGCAAGGGCTCAAAAGGTCTCAAAATACATTTGTTCTTATCATAATTCAACACGCTACTTGAAACGAGACATACAAGCATTGTATAGGCGAATAGAAGCTGTCGAGATGAATGTAGTAAGTCTGATAGTGTATATGTGTATGTGTATATGTTGAAATTATCAGAGAAAAATAATTGATACTAGTAATAATATTGGACCAAGAACGGATCCTTGAAGTACATCACGAGTTATTCTGAGAGAAACGATAAATTAATGCTCAATTTTCATAAATGCTCATTCATGTTTATTGACAAAAGATTGATATTAACTGAGCAACTGACAAAAATAATCTTTGGAAATAATATAATAAATTATGTTAAATCTATCAATTTCTTGGGGTTAAGTATTGATCCAGTTCTCTCATGGGCCACTCACATAACACAGTTGAGGAAACAAATTTCACCAATCATTGGAATTCTATACAGGATACGGAACCATGTACCCAGAAAATATCTCAGAATCATTTACTTCAGTTTAATATTTTCAAAATTGCAATAAGTATTTAATTTCCGTGTGGGGAACAGCAATCAATTCTCTGTTGAGACCTCTGAAAACACTACAAAACAGATCAATAAAATGTATTTTCAGGTTAGAGTTTTCAGAACCCACTATTAATTTATACAAGTCGAGAAACCTATTGAATTTGGATTGCATTCATCAGTTGAAAATTTGCACATTTATACATTTTGCCTCTACAAACAATAGACACTGTATTGAATTTTATTCAAAATTCTAGTATTCATGATCATAGAACAAGACAATCACAATATTTTGATAAAATGAAGATAAAAAGTAACTTCGGCAAAAAATCAATTCTTCATAATGGAATACATATTCACAATAATTTACCAGAAAAGTTGAAAAATTCAAAAAATATATTGAAATTTAAACGTGACTTGAAACAATATTTTATGAACAAATGAATAATTCCCAGTTTTTTTTTGTGTTTCATTATCTCAGTTGTAATTTCGATCTATCTGTTATTTATTCCTGTATCTGTTCTTTCTTATATATTTTGTATTCTCAAAATCACATCCCTTTATAAGCACATGTGTTTCTTGGGATTTAAATAAATAAATAACTAATAAATGAATAACTAGTATCGTTTTCCTCTGAAACATATTTTATGTATTTTCGTAGATTGCTGATCCAAGAGAACCAGAAGCTGCAAGAGAGCTTCAAAGAGGAAACGCACCAGAAGCGGCGTCTCTCGCAGCACAACGAGGAGCTCCAGTGGAAGCTGAAGCAGAACAAGGAGGTGATCAGCAAGGTGCTCGAACAGGCCGAGGAGAGCGCCTTCAACCGCTCGTTGCTCAGCTCGAGCTTCAACGAGAGGCACAACCACAGCGCCGTCTCGCGGCCGAGTTTGGAACGCACGCTGTCGTTCAGGGAGCGCGCCAACTCGAACAGGTCGAACGTCAGTCTGGAGGAGTCGATACGGTCGAGGAAGTCGAAGGCGTCGCAGGGGTCCGACCTGGAGGATCTGTCGCCGCCGACGTCTCCCAAAGTGAAAGGTCGGTGGGGATGCTCTATAGAAAATGATACATTTATGTCATTTTCTAAGCAAAATAGACCCAGAATATCTCCTTGAACGGAATTTGAATGAATCAACAAATACAATTCATACAAACATTCTTTCAGTTTAGAATTCGTTGCGAAATTTTGTGATAATGTTGAGAGTTTCACCCGCAAATAATAATAATAATAAAAAAGTTTATTCAAGAATAATTATAAATTACAATTCACAATGATAAATGATATACAGTTGCTTGAATAAACTCAAAAAAAGCTCACGGAGTGTTAAACTTGTTGTGAGACTATAACAATTTCAATAGAGAATATTATCAAGTAATACTATTATTTTGATGATTTTTACAAAAAAAGAGCTTTATATATTCAATAAATTGCGAATAATATATCGATCCTGTTCAAATAACCAATTTTCTATTTTAAATTCAAACGAGTATATTGATTTTTGATTTTGTATTCTTGATTTCATCTGGGGCCTGTTTCATGAACGTACAAGTCTTGTAGCTACAAGAAAAACACAAAGAAAGACCATGATAAATAATTGTTTTTTACTCGTTTTTTACCTGTGCCTGCATTGTCTCTCTCTTGTAGCTACAAGACTTGTACTTTTATGAAACAGGCCCCTGGTAGTATATCAAACAATTTTTTCATTACACATGTATAATGTTTTGTACCAATGTTTTTATTTGTTTTATTTTTTGAAGGAATTCTATTTTTGTTTCTTGTATCATATAAATAAATAATAGTTTAAAAAACTAAAAAAAACACGCTTTCATAGCTAACCGAACTAAAAAATAGAAAATAATTTTTAATTACAAAGAGTTTATATTACGGTAGTAGAAGGCTAAACAATCATTCATAGTCAATCAGCTCAAAATAAAATTATAATAAAATTTAAGTAATTAACAGAATAAAGTAATTCAGAGTAAAATCGTGAGGTGCTTGATATATTATATATTACAATCATTCTATCGGTAATTATCTTTGAGAGGAGACTTATGAAATGTACTAAAATGCACCCCACGCTTTTTACTCTGAATTACTTTATTCCGTTAATTACTTAAATTTTGTTATAATTTTATTTTGAGCTGATTGACTATGAATGATTGTTTAGCCTTCTACTACCGTAATATAAACTCTTTGTAATTAAAAATTATTTTCTATTTTTTAGTTCGGTTAGCTATAAAAGCGTGTTTTTTTAGTTTTTTAAACTATTATTTATTTTTCATTTTTTAGTTCAATTTATCAATTAGTTTCTAGTGGAAATGTGATATTTCTTACGAATCATTCCGCAATCTCATTTCATTTAAAGCTTCACTATTGCATGGGGTACTTCCTGTTAACTTAGAGCAATCAAGTTCATCAATCCGAATATCGTCTAAAGATCTTACACGACTAAGTGCTACATAGGCTTGTCCAGCAGCAAACAATCGCGAGCCTAGATAAATTACTGCATGATCAACTGTACAACCTTGCATCTTGTGAACGGTCGAAGCCCAACTCAGGATTATTGGCAACATTCGTCTTTCAGCAGTTCCGTGGCTGTATTTCGCTGGGAACTATATTATATTTTACATAAATATCATATACAGTAATTTGCATGTATCAGACTCATGTACAACTACGCATGTAAGATAAGGAATGAACATTGTGAGAACGCAACTACCCTGAAAACGTTTCTGCCTCCGTTGTGCTGTAAGTCCGAAACTGCAGGCATGCGCAGAACGCGCGCTAGCTCTATCTTTAAAATTTATAAAATAATTTATTAATCCTGGTGGTCCTTATAAGGATAATCAGACAAAGCTCTTTTAGTGAATATATCGAGTATGTATTTCTTGAAACCAATACGAGCAAATTTGTTATTTTTATTTCATTGTAGCTAGTTTTTTATAGTGTTTAAAACAATGTTTTTTGTTTTTTTCTTATTTTCTTTTTGTATTCCGACGTCATTTTCAGTTATTGTATATTGTGTGTAATTTTCAACTAGAAAATAAAGATTATTATTATTATTATTATTATTATTATAATGGAAAACTATGATCAAATTATTGCATTGTCATCGGTCCTTGATACGTATGCAAAGTTTCAAATTAATCAGACTACTGGAAATTGGTGAAAATTATGCTCAAAGATTCCGTTACATACATAGTTACAACCCAAGCTAATAAAAGCGTGTTAATGATTGTTAAAATTTATACTTTTTTATTTTTGAAACGGTGAATCAGTACTCCTGAAATAAATAATTGTACGAAATCAATTTTTTTATAAAGGAAATCAGATGAACACATGTAATTTTGATTATATACTATTTTCAAAAATTGTCTTTGGATGACTTCGAGATTGTACAGAAAATTTTGTTTAACACTTTCCCACCCAAGAATATCATAATTCAGTTGAGACTGAATCAGAGAATAATAAAGCATTTCAAGATCTTTGACAGAAAGGAATTTTTTCGAATGGTAGAATTTGAGTAAGAGGTATCTCAGTTTTCTTATTATATGAGAAATTTGAAAATTCCATCTCAGATGCCTATCAATCATGATACCTAAATATTTGATATATTTAATTTTATGAATTTGAAACTCCCTGTTGATTTTGAGTGGACCCATATTTGGTAATGAATTATTGTAACAAGTGAATAGCAGATAAAATATTTTTTCAAAATTTATTGTTGATAGGTTTTCATCAAACCTTTTTTTTATTTTCTCCAAATCTATTTCAGCTATATCTTTCAGTTCATTCCAACTAGCCACAGTATAAGAAATAACAGTGTCATCAGCAAAATTATGTATTTGACCAATATGAGGTAGATGGTATAAATCATTTATATAAATATTGAATATTATCGGGCCTATCACGCCTCCTTGAGGTACATTTTCGCTCTCCATTATTCACATATTTGATCGGGTACAACACCGATTTCTGTGGTATTCCCCCGTTTTTTGTTTCGACTTCAACTTTTCTTTTTTTTTCCCAGGCGTTGTCGAAAAATCCGATTCGGTGAGTTACGTTCTGGACATGGACGAGAGCCCTGAAGTGGTCGCCAACAGAATAGTGAGGAGGAGCTTCAGGAACAGCACGCCACCGAAAAATACTCCGACCAAGTCCAACTCCAAGCCGCTGCGTTCTAGGAATCCGCTCAGCCAGAGCGCCTCGTCTAGCGCCATCATCTCGAGCAATCGGTGAGTGCTTCTTACTTTGTTGATTTGACTGATAGAACCCAAGTTACTAAATTCAATGATGTTATTTCATCTGTGGAAAAAACTATATTTGGAGTTTCTCAGGGAACCGTTTCAGGCCCAAATTCATTCATGGTTTTTATCAATGATATAGTAAAATATGTAACCAAATGTAAAATTTGGTTATTTATGTATGATACACTCATCTATTTCGTTGGAAATGAATTTAAAAAAAATAACTTCATCAAGCAGAAATCTTGAAATTATTTATAGATGTGTTCAGGAAAATGGTTTGAAACAAAATGTCGATAAAACCAAACTTGTGTTATTGAAAAACAAAAAAGTGCATTTGACAGCGATTCAAAAATCCATTCAGAATGTACCAAAATATACAGAAAGTGAAAGAAATAAAGTAGGTATTTGGGTGTATTTATTGATGAGCATATGAATTTTTCGAAACATGCCTAATATGTAGCGAAGAAACTAGGAATGAAAATCAATTTATTCGGATCAATTAGCAGTAATATCTCGTATTGGACGAAATTATTGATATATAAAACCATGATTCATTGCCATTTTGATTATTGTTCTATTTTATTTTTTTTTAATCAGACACAAATTGAAATTCTTCCAAAAAAACAAATTCGTGCATTGAGAATAATTCTCAATTGTGATAGATATACTCCCATCAAACAGGTGCTGGAGAAAATTTTAATTCTTAGTGTCAAACAAACTACGAAAATGAATACAATGATAATTTACACAATTCTCAATAATTCATATCCAACTAATTTTTCAAACAGTATTACTTTCGTTAATGGTATTCATACCTGTTCTCCAGAAGTTTTGAAAACATATAAAAACAGGACTAATTTTCAACAAAGTAGTATTTTCCACAAAGGTCTTATAATTGATAATAATCTTTCTAGAGAAACGCAGCATAGTGAAAATATAAAATATTTTCAAAAGAAATTGTTACTATTATGTTCTCAAGCATATTTCTATTTGGAATGATGTATGTATTTTTTTATGTAAATTATGTATTAGCTTGATGTAATGGAATTCAGCATATTTGATAGTAATGAAATATTGGATATCGTTTTTCAAACTCAGTATATTCATTCAGCTGGGAGATGGTTGGGGTAAGGTCGAATAACTGAAAACACTTTTGTTTCGTTGTCAAGTTCCTAATTTATCTTCAATTGTCGCTCACACAGTGAACCTCTCACCGGTCAGAAGTATACTTTTGTATATTTCAGTATTGAAAACTTTTATGTAAATGTCCTTCGATTTTCATTTTATAAGACAAGAAAACCAGAAAATTATGTCAGTTAAACCGTTTCCTAAATTTAAAAAAATTTTATATGTACCTTATTATTCAATCTTGACCACTCACTTTTAAAATTGATTCTAGTCACGAATTTCATTAGTTTCCAATGTGTATGTATATATATTTGTGTCCAGGATAAGAATGAACATCGTAGGGATATCAATATATATATATATATATATATATATATATATATATATATATATATATATATATATATATATATATATATATATATATATATATATATGTGTTAGCATGAAGATTCTCACGGACGAAGTATGATGCGTTGTTTTTTCGGGTTTAATTCATATATATATATATATATATATATATATATATATATATATCTTCATGCTAACATATATATATATATATATATATACTTTTATGCTCAATGACCTCTATGAAATATCATCATGGCTGATGAGTCATAAGCTAACTTTGAATATTGAAAACTCCTCGTATATGTTTACCTCAAGAAAATCCACCTCCATCAATTCGAAAGATCCTATCAGATTCCATAATGAAAATATTATGTATTCTGTTTTATTAAGAAAACAATTTTCTTCAATTATTGGTATTATTTTCAAAATTCGAAATATGTTACCTTTATTATGTCTGAAATCAATTTATCATTCTCTAGTATATTCCAAAATTCAATACTTGATTTCGATTTGGGGGGAAGCTCCAAAAACCGTAATGAAACCATTGAAAACATTACAGAATAAAATTATAAAGTGTAATACAAACTTGAAAAGAACCTACAGCTAATTTATACAAACAAAGAAAACTTTCAGATTATCCTTCATTATACACGTTTAAAATTTGCACATTTATTCACCTGGTCAAAAATAAATTCAAGCATTCAAATTTGATGTTCAAAATGAATAGTGATCAACACATCATTCAACAAGGTTGTCAGAAAATTTGGCATTAATGAAAATTAAAACAAATATAGGACAGCAATCTGTTTACCACAACGCATTAAAACTATACAATGGTCTACTGAATCATTAAATGGAAAATTTCATTTCAAAAATAATTTAAAAAATAATCCATTTTCATTTTTTTTTCTTTTTATTGCCATATGCCTGAAGATCTGATTCAATTACTCATTTTTTGAATTCTATTCTACTTTTATTGTATGGCTCAGTTTGATTTTTCCTACAATAAGCATGTATATGTTTCTTGGGAAATAAATCGTTATAAATATTATTATAATATATATATATATATATATATTTATATATATATATATATATATATATATATATATATTGTAACCTTGTAGTGCCCTGAGTCGGAAACGTCGGCAACGAAATAAAAGTGGTTTGTTATTCGACCTATTCCCAACCAATCCCTAGCTGAATAAAATATAATTATTATACTATCATTTTCCAGAAACGACTACGACAGACCACGATCGGCCGCCTCCCGCAACGGCGACTACGAAAACGACAACGTGTTCCCGTGGTCGAGCTCCCCGAAGTACCGATGGGACGACTCCCAGCACCACGACCATCGCAGCTACGAGTCCTCCAACTCGAGCGTGAAGCTCGAAGGGGAACCGCTCGACCTCGACGAAGAAGACGACGACGTCGACGACATCGAGCTGCCGGCGTTGCCGAGCGAGCTCGACCGCAGAAACGGCCGCCAGGCGGTGCTGCCGAGCCCCAGGAGGCTCGCCGGCGAAGCCGCCGTGTCGGAGAGCAACTCTGAAGACGAGAGCACCAGCTCGTCGCAACTGTGAGACGAACTTTCGTTTTAAACGGGTCCGGGAGAGGGGGTGAGGTTTTATGGAGGTATCGGCGGTGTTTAGAAGGTTTTATACTCTTTTTATTTTCACAGCCGTATTCACAATATCTTTGTTGATCTGTTAATCCGTTTCCAAGCAGTCTCCATCAAAATTTCGTATTCACCAATCCGAATCGACGGGATTCGACGTCAATAAATAAAAATCCTATCGGAAAATGCGTCATAAAACCAATATGAAACTAAAAAGAATAAATTCAAAAGAGACGTTAACAAAATTTCGTATTTATCACTTCAACTCCTAAACGGTTTTTCATCATAAAATCAAAATATTGTCCAAAAGCTTCAATAAAACCAGAATAAAACCTATGAATAATCCAGTAACGTGCGAATAACTTTTAACCAGTCGTTAACAAAATGTATTCATCACTTCAACTCGGAAATAGTTTTGTCATCGGGAAATCAAATTCATTTCAATAAAGCTACCATAAAACCAGAATAAATCTAATGAGCCTTCAACGAATGGAAGAATCACTTTTAACCAGTTACGTAAAAAATGTAGTCATCATTTCAACTCAGAAATAGCTTCTGTCATCTTAAAATCAAAATATTCTCGATAAAGTTGCTATAAAACCAGAATGAATCTGGAAGATTTACTTTCAGCCAGCCGTTAGCAAAATTCCGAATTAACCTATACAAATAGGAAAAGCTTCGTTGACAGGAAACAACTTTTTCGAAAATCTTCCTTAATACTGACAAGGAATGAAAGAATTAACTTAAATTAGTCGTTGACAGAATTCCGTCTTTTTTATTTTAAATCAGAAAAAGTTTCTTTGTTGTCAAGAAACCAAAATTA
Organism: Zygogramma bicolorata; assembly: GCA_032362365.1. Lineage (NCBI taxonomy): Eukaryota > Metazoa > Arthropoda > Insecta > Coleoptera > Chrysomelidae > Zygogramma > Zygogramma bicolorata. The sequence continues at coordinate 27,264 of JAVJAQ010002166.1, read as the reverse complement.
TGTTGACAAACTAAAGGCGCTATAAAACCTGAAGATATTTTGAAAGTTAGTATCTACTTTGATTGAAACATATAGTGGTAAGGTTCAAAGAGCAGTTGGGAGACAAATTGAACCACAACATTGAGAAAGCTTCAAAAACTAAGTAATAAAGGTAGTCGGAGGAAAACTCTTCCTAAGAAGACACGTGTTTGAAATTGGTGATGTTTACAGCCCAAATAAACATCAATGTGGTGATATTTTCATATACTTTGATCTTATGGTTTCGAATCTACTTTTACTACTCCTCGTTGACGCCTTTCAAGAACGGAAAAGAAAATCATATTCACAAATCCAAATATGGAATGCTTTGCTGTCGAAAAATCAAAATTCCTTCAACAAAGCTGCCATAAAACTATATTTAATATAATAACTTGATATGAAAGTAATACAAATCCATCAGTTAGTGAAAAATCAGTATTTCTGTTTAAGAATTTTTCATTGCATAACTGAATAAGCAGAAGGACTGTCATCAAAAATCTCTCTGTTGACGAAACTGCATGAAATCAATTTGATATCGGTAAATATGATGGTAGTTGAAAAATATTCTCTCAAATGTTATTGATCTTTCTGACGAAGCTTTTTCACCTGTTCATTACCCAATGGATTGTTCAATCGGTAAATGAATATAAAGCAAGAATATTTTACTATTGTAACCTAATAAGATTTCCGCTATAAATGCTGAGAGAATAAGATTTTATGGTTTGAAATTATGAATCAGACTCACCTCACACGTCTTCATGACCTTCCATCACTACACAAAAAAGCTGTCAAAGATCAGTATCCAAGGGGAGTAACTCTAGTGATGACTTTTCTAATCCATGTGGCGCAAAGTAATACCTTTAAAAATATTGAGACACGGAACGTTTTTACAGCAGACTCGAAAAGAAATAGTTATAACTGGGATAATTCTACCAAAGCAAAAAGGAACTTCCGATTCTTGCATAGCAATGCATGAGAAAGATATTTGATTATCAAGATCAACATAACTTGATGACAATAGGATGGATTTATACTCATCCTACTCAAACAGCATTCCTTTCAAGTGGTGATTTTCACACCCATTGTCCTTATCAGTTACTGATGCCAGAAGCTATTGCGATAGCATGCTCGCCGAAATATAATGAAACTGGTTTCTTTATGCCAACTCCCCATGCTTTACAATTCATTGTGAATTGCCAGAAGGGATTTCATCCCCATTCAACTGAACCACCACTATTCAAAGTGGTATTTTTTGCTCAAACTTAATCGAAGGACGAGGTATTCTACAGCTAGAAGATAAATATTTAACTTTCTTAGGAAAATATCTCGGTTTGATTATGAATTTTCACAATTTGTTGCACTTCAAGTTAAACTGGTAAAGTCTAACGTACCTACAAATAACAATAGTAAAGTCCGGAAAAGTTGAAATAATATTTGTGGCTCAACTTACTAAGGTCCTGGTAACCTTTTTTTCAATGACATGAAAATGAACTTCCTACTTGCCAGGTTCTGTTCATTTTCAAAATGATATAAAGATTCGCAAAAAAGAATAAAGGCACCAAAAAGACGCCCAACAGTTTTTACAACATTTACGAAAACTTCAAATCGCAGAAAGGTGAAACCTGAACTTATTTTGATGCAAACGAAAATTCAAGTGACGTTGAAAACGCTGGGGTATCTTGGTCAAGTGACAGCAAAAAAGCACAAAAATCATGGTCAAAGTACATTTGCATGGAAAACTCAAAGATAGTAGTCAATTAAAATCGACTTAACAATGCATATATTGCGGGCACTGTTCTGCAACCTTCGACTGGTTTCGGGACCTTTCGCCACCTATCCCACAGAGAACCAGTCAACTGTGATTATCTCAATGCTTGAATTCTTTTACCAGAGAGGAGACGTTGGATGGGGATGAGAAGCCGACGTGTTCCAAGTGTGAAGAAAATGCACGAAGTCATTGTCGATCCACAAGTTTCCCCGGGTGTTGATGATCCATTCCGAACGTTTTTCTCCAACGGAAAGGCTCAAAGGGAAATTGAGTTTCACCATCGATTTCTCGGTGGATGGTCTGGACATGAGCAACTATGCGGCAGCAAATGTAACCCCTTGCCGCTACAACCTCTACGCGCTCTCTAACCATATCGGCACTACGTACAGCGGCCAATACACGGCTTACTGCCTTACCCTTACGATTTCTCGTAAGTGGCTAGGCCTACGTTCTATTTTATGAACAGGAAGGTATTAAAGCACATCCTTGAGACGGTATTTAGTATTTTATTTCGATGGTGAATGCGGAATGATATTCCAATCTATTAACCATAATCAGGTATAATACTAACAGATTACAAAAGTAGGTGAATACGGCTGTGAAAGTTGGTGATATATTATCAGTCTTGTCTAGGATTTCAACAGGTTGAAAGCTAATATTCAATACGCCAATGATAACTTTGAAAAAACTATAGAAAGGTTACAGAAATAATAATAATAACATGAAATGGAAGAAAATCATTTATAGTTGATTCACTATAAAATGGAATTAAAATATACTGAGGATACCTTTGCACTTATAATTTAACATATTCCGTATTCGACAGAAAGTATATACTGTGTGAAATGACCTCAAAAAAATGAGTATTTATAAAAAATATGTCACTATCTTATTGAATATTACCAAAATTGATATTTCTACTTTTACCGCTGATGCCGTTTTAAAACTCATCTCCTACGAGGACCCTTGTGGATATGTATAAATTTGTACTTCATAAAGTTTTATTTAGATAACCGATATTTTTTTTAGACTTTTATTTCTTCATATTTTCTACTACTAGGTAGTGAGTTTCTCGAACTTTTGGCGAACTTGTTTCTACCGCGTTCCACTGTGACTTTGAACGAATGGACTTTTTTTAATCGAAGCTTTCTAGCACTGTGTCGATGGGTAACATTACCGCCGGTATATTCCATTTTTTGCGCCCGCATACAGAATATAGCCGAACAGCTGCCAGTGTTGCACACACAAGAAGCTATAGATGGACCACATTTGTTCGTTTGTTTTATTTTCGAGATATCATTTTGTTTTTCTAGAAAACTTTATTTGAATCGCAAAATCTTGATTTGTTTCTCGGAATCATAGAGTTTTTTTTAAAATCTATAATTTTTCATGTCGAAAAAAATTAAAATTTTAAGGGAATGGTCGAGAAGAAGAGAAACAATGTGGTCCTTTTATTGCTTTGTAAATCCTTGTAAAAATAACTAGTCTGTCAGGATTTTATGAAACGCTTTCACTGTATGAAATCATACAAATAAAGACAATTTCCATTGCTTGTAAAAATAGTCAGTTTAGATTATCTTCTTCGGATTATCAGAAAATATGTTTATTGAAAACTGTTCTTGTCAGATCTTTTTAGATGAGTTCTGAGTTGACGTTTCTTCTATAAAAGGCCGTCGTTTTCTTTATCAGGTTCGGGTGACTGAAAACATCCGAGTATATTGCAAATGCAATTCAAGCAATGCGTGTAAGAACGAACTAACTATTGTAAAGTCAATAATTCAAAAAAAAGAAACGAGCATTATTACCAAAGTTGGATAAACATTTTTACTTTGAATTTTATTACTGATAGATATTCTTTTATTTGGATTTTTATAGTGTTTCCCGGAAGTATAATGCAGATGAAAACCATGAGCATAAATTCAAGTTTGATTTCCTTCTAAATATTCTAACATAAATAATATAGAATATAGATTCCAATATTAATTCTTCATTTTGTTCAGATTGTTGATCAACAACCTGAAAAACTAGAAAGGAAAAATTCATCCACCAAAAAATGATTTTCGAATAGTAAACTTCCAAATTATTAAGTTGCACACTTCCTTTTCTGACGCTGCTACTACGAACTTCATTATTAATGGGAAATATATTTTCAATCTCAATTTTGTTTCCAATTCAACAAACTTTTAAGCTTTCATCAGTGAACTTATCTGCCCTTTCCGCATATATCATGATATATATTCAAACGGCTCTATAGAGTATGAGTTATTTTTTTGCAAACTCCAAATATTATTGAAATTCATGAAAGTTTTCACAATGACTAAACTGTTATCAATGAGTCATAGGTTATTATAGTCGGACCAAAACTTCATGTAGTCGACTTGAATTTTCCAAGATATTATTCATAATCTCCTTGAAGGAACGTGTCACAGTTTCATAAAACTCATTATGAAAATCTTATCTACAAGATTCCTTCTATCGAACGTGAACGTTATTATATACAAATTTGAAAATTTCCATGGCCCATGAAATGATAAAATGTCATAACTCAAAAATGTTGAACTCATCTGATAAAGAACTGACCCAAGAATTATATTCAATATAATTTGAAATAATGCGAGTGAATTTCTTTTTCAATCGCTACTGAATTTCTAGATTTTTCAATAGAACTCTATCCATAAATTCATAAAATTGTAGTCGTATCGATGGACTAAATGTATTTTCCAAGGTTCTGCGCTGTGGAAAATACGCAGGCTTGGATGAGAAAAACTGCTTTCCTGCAGTTTTTTTTCGATCATACCTAAAAGCTACATAGCCAATTTTTTTGTATCTGCAATGTCTCTGGTTCAAATGAAACTCTGTGATGAGAAGGCGAAAAAATGATTTGACAGTTCCAAAAGACACATCACACTTCACTAGATAGTAATGAAACATTTCGGTGTATGGCATGGATATTACAATGATCACGGATCGAAAACCAAAAATACGTTTCGTGAGCCAATTCGACATCATCAGGAACACATCTGACGATAGTTGTTTTGATGAAGCCCAAGTGCGACAATCCAATTTTTTTTTGAAATGGGGCTCTAATAGATACTTCTGAAATATCGAAATTATAATTATTGTCTCCTGATGGTGCCCATATGGATGGCAATGCACTTTGGAGACTTCGAAAACTTAGTCGTCGCATAAACTGGCACTGAAACAAGTATTTTTGGAAGTGAAGAAAATTGGTCTCGATGAAACCGATTTTTTCTTCGGTATGTGTATATACAATATACTAACTTGTGCGAATAAACTATTTCCCTCTTAAACGAGCCATTTATTTTTCTATCTTTAATTTTAATCGGTTGTGATTTTTATATTTATATTCGTATTCCCTGGTCCAGTATTAATCGTGATGGGAAGATGATCTTTTCAGTACAATACTGCTATATATTCGTGTATATTTTTTATGTATATGATGTTATTTTTTTTTTGCGCGTCTCTTGTTACTGCGAGTGTTTATCGATATATTATTTATTAGGAATTGGTGATGTATGTATTTGAATTGTTAGGACCAAATAGATTTCCACGTTTCATATTTATTGTATAAAGAGTTTCAGAGTTGCAAATGTTTCATTATAATGAGGTTAAAATATTGGTACAATAAAATTTTAAAATCGAAATTGTCGTGTTATTTCTGGCCATACTAACTCGGACAACAACAAAAATTATGAATGACGTTCAGGATATTATTGATCAACACAATCATTCAAACATAGAACGACAGGCAATTTATCACACAAGAATTTTTTTGAACAATGGATTGCCAAAATCATCAGAGCAATCTCTCTGTGGAAGTCCAATTTAAAAATATTAATTGAAATAGATAATTGTCAAATTTTTATTTTTCATTAATAGAATTATTATTATTAATATATTATTGATTATAAAAAATAGAAATATGAATAAACGAACATACTGAAGAGCAGTCAAAAATGAAATGGCTTCAAGCAAAGGTTAATTGAGCGAAGAAAAAATATATAAATAAAAGAAAATATAAACAATGAGTGTAAGTAAATTTCTTTTTTTTTGTTGAATAGCTATTAGCTGAATAAAAACTTTTTCGAACTCTGCTTGAATTTTATTGTCGATATTCTTTTATTTCATTGATGGAATTGAATTATATGTCATGACACCAATACGATATAATGATTTTTTGCCAATATCTGATTGAATTTTATTCTTTGCCAATAAATTTTTTTGTCTTGTAGAGTGATTGTGAATATGTCAAATTTCGTTGAAAATAAGATTAGATTTTTCAGTATTATTTCTGATAGAATGGAAAACAGCTGATTTTGAGTTTATTAAGAGAATTAAGGTCCAATAGTTTGTTTCGCATGTATAAATTTGATGTCGATTCTGAAGATATGAAGATAATTTGTGAATACACTTTATTGTTTTGTTTTGTAAAGTTTTGAGAGGTTTCATTATAGATTTACTTGCTGTACCCCAGACAGAAATAAAATAATGTAGTTGGGAATAAATAAGACTAAAATAAATATTTTTCGAAATTCTCAGAGAAAGGAAGTGTCTTATTTTGAAAATAATTCCAATCAGAGAAGATACCTTTTTTCGATTTTTTTTCAATGTGTTCCACGATAATTTTTCGTCAATATATAAACCTAAGAATCTAGTTGTTTCTTTATATTAGATAGAATTGTTATTGAAAATCATTGGATCGGATGGGGCGTTGACTTCCCTCTTAGCTATGTTCATATATGAAGACTTATTGAAATTGAGTGTTAATTTATGTTGATGTAACCAAATGGGAATTCTATCCAAATCAGATTTCATATCAATTTTGATTTTTTCATAACTATCCGCAAAATATATGATGGTTTGTCATCGGCAAATAATTTGACTCTTCCATCCAACATCACATTTGGTAATAAGTTTATACAAATGAGGAATAACAGCGGACCGAGACTTGATCCTTGATTTATTTATTCATTTCGATGATTCGTATACTTGTATCAAAAATTTTGGACATTCAGAAAAGATGAAAAACATGCATCACATTATATAACATCATTTTTTATACTTTCGTAATCCTCGACATCCTTGCCTCTGACATTCCGGTACTGCCATTCTGATGCCCCCCACGCTTTCATCCCGTTCACTTCGAACGTACAAAGTCTCTCGTAGATTTTCGCTTCCCAGTCTTTGCTTATGTAAAAGTACGGCGAATCTGTCACTTTCACCTGGACCGCATACTTTTTGTCACCTGAAAACGACCAATGGAAATATAGGATTTTGGTCCGAATTGTCGACCTGAAATATTCGTGAATATTTCCCTCATATATAAAATGTCCGATAAGAGCAATGCAATTATCGAAAACTTAATAATAATAATATATCCAATTTATTTAAGAACAATTTACAATAAGGAATTAGTACCAAATTGTTGATCGGAGTCGGGCTCTTTCGACAAAATATGAAAATAAACTCATGCAGTTTTTAGACAACATGCTTTCATGGAAAATTATCGGTAATTTTCAAGCACTTGTGTAATTACTCCCGAAAATTCGTTCGATTGGGTTCTTTTCGATCATTACTGATTCAAATATAGTATTTGTTTCTTTGAAAGCAGTATTTCCAGAGAAATATTATTTTTATCTAAATGCACGTGGGTTCTGATATGGTGTAAGCGTCAATAATATCACAGATGTCTTGGTGAAAATAATATAATGGGGTAACATCAACATGTTGGAATTCAATACTGGAAAAACCCAGGTATTTCTCTTCTCAAAGAAAGCCGACTTTGTCTCATATTCAGATGTCAGGAGAAACTATCCTTGAAAGTCAAGTATCTCGATACTGGGAATTACGATCAATAATAGGGTCTCAAGGAAAAACCACCCCTTCGTTGTGAGGCTTGGAGATCTGTGGAACCTCTCTTGCTCAGGGACCTTTTTTTTAATAGAACAGCTGAACTTTGGAACTCTTTGCCGAAGGAGGATTTTCCTGAGACTCACAAACTTCAAAAAATCAAAAGTTGATGTTGAGTCGTACCTCCTGTCCTTTAATTCACGCGGTGTTTTTTGAACATTACAATTCCCATTCTTGTGTATCTGTGTTTAAAAAAAATAACTCGAATAATTCGAATACTCTGCAAAATTTCATTTCCATGACGATAGACATTTTCACTAATATTTCAAGTTTTCAATTTGGATCGAAGTCCCCTATCAAACACCAAATACCGGAGGCTGGGTACACGAGTACGAACCGATCCCAAAAAAGCAATAATGAAAACATAACAGAAAAAAATTACCCGCCGAAAAAGTGAAGCCGTAGTCTCGAGGAGGCGAGTCCCTTCCGCCATGTTTGGAAAGCTTGAAGCTGCACTCTTGCAACGGAAACATCCTCTTCTCTCTCGCTTTGAATACGTATCCGAAAGTTAAACTGAAATATGTAAAAGGCGATCAGAAAACGTTTGGAGTAGCAGCAATAAATGAAGCAATATTATTTACTGTAAAACAGTCAGATCTTTAAAATATTTGTCGGATCATTCAAAATCAATTCAGTGACAACGAAGGAGCAGTCTACAGACTTAGAATCAGAGGATTTGATCGCGATGGAATATCAACTGTTCGAATGAACCACCCTTGCCGCCCCCCAGGCAGCCGATTGCGGTCTTGAATAATTGAAAATAGTAGTTCAACAGAGAGTGTTTGTATTTTTTTTATCTTACTTCTCTAATAGAAGTTTCAGTTTTTTTTCATTCGGAAAAAAATGCCAAAAGAAAATTATTTTATTTATTTATTCAATATACAGCTTCCAGACAGAACAGGGTTCTGGTATGAGGAAGTCAAAAAAAAACATCATAAAATTATGTACTTTCAATAATAAATTGTAGTATGATATTCATTTGATAATTTGGTGGACATCATTATGCAAGCAAATATTTTTTTAGTTTTTTTGATATTCTAGTATCGTGGCCATGAAAATCATAATTTTTTGAATTACATTTCTGAAGTTTTTGTGCTAATTTAAATATATATATATACATATATATATATATATATATATATATATATATATATATATATATATATATATATATATATATATATATATTTACTTAGATTTTTTATAATCAATTAGATGATCCAAAGTCATATTATTTGTTACTTTATATAAATCTACAGAAGCAGTATCCCACGGTTTTCTGAATATAACCTTTATTGCTTTGTTCATTAAACGATATATTATATTTTTTTTAGAGCATGAAGACCAAACTGTAATGAGGTATCTGTTATGAGAAACAATAAAGGCATTATATATGAGAATCTTCTGAACGTTTTTTTTCAAAATGTGAATTCTTCTAATGGCCCCCAGGAATGGAACATTAAATTTATTTATTTTTTCAATATGATTTTTAAAATTTAATTCAATAGTTCCTTAAACTTCATTCTCTCCAAAAAAATACTAGAATTCCTAAGTGATTGTTATAATTGTCTAATTAATATTCATGGAAGTAATGTATTTACGAAAAAGGTTGTTATGAGTATATAATTTATAAAAAAAAATTTTTTTGACATGATAAACGCCCGCAGAAAAAATTGCACGTAACAAACAAAAGTAATTCTAAGGAATTCCTACCATCCCGTGAAATATCACTTTCTAAACTTGTTACGTAAATCACTATTCCAAAAAAAAAAGTTTTTTTCCGGAATTGTAAGAAAATTAAGATTTCATCAAAATTGAACTGATAGCACGTCAAATTGTAAACAGTTGCGCCTTCAGAAGAATAAACTGACCGAGTAAAACGAGTCGACCACCTTCTGAAAATATCAACTCAGTCGATGAAACATCCATCTTTTTTTTCACTCACCTCGAAAAAGTTATTGGTGCGCATATTTGGCCGACCGCGAAGCAATCTCCGTTTTCGGTCGTAAAATAGTGGAGAGCGTATCTGTGAAACTGTCTCCATTCTCGATATTTGCCAAAACTATGATCCCTTACGGTTTCCAGCTCGATCTTGTACAATTTTTCGTCGATCGTCACGTCGAGCTTCAAAGATCCGAACTGTTCGTAATGTGTTTGGTGGTTGCTACAAAGAAAAATATATGGTATATGGAAAGTACATATATCATTGTCCGCAAATCGCTAGGAAATTTTGAGATTCCAAAGAAAGAGTCTCAGAGAAAAAGTCAAAATTTCCTTACTGTAAGAAAATGATATTTATTTACTGCAAGGAATAGTACATTGTTTAACAGGTAGGGAAAGTCTGAATTCCTGGACGACTGTGAAGAGGAATGTAGCTTTTCCTACGAGAAAAACATACTGTCACTAAATATCATGTTGCCGGCCTTGTCGCTCGTGGGCGCGGGTTAATGTGAGGGGCCGAAGGAAGATCGTTTACCTGCGAGATCCTTTTACGCGTGGAATATTCGATCATCGAGATTTGACTGGAAGTGAGTAAACAAATCTTAACTTTTTCTTTAAAAAGTTTTCTGGAATGTCAAAATTTCCACTATCGTTCGCACTCGTAGAAAAGTAAAAAGAAAAGGAATACGTATTTCGGAATAGTATATTGTTCAACCAGCAAGAAATGATAGTCATTTCCCATGAGTAGGAAGTTCTTCAAATCTTACTAGTGGGGAATTGCATTCTATACGAGTTATACACTATACTTTCCCTACGGCTATAACAGATACTAGCGAAATAATCTATAAATAACATGAAGTTTAATTCAATGTCCTTCAGAATTTCCATTTGGAGTAAGTGAATAGATCTGTCATTGCTTGAAATTCGACATGGGAGACCTGATTTATCGCGTGATAATAACTGCAACTGTGATCAGAAGAGGAAATTGAATTGAAGATATACGATGTACCTCATTATTCTATAAAAACAGTGATAAAACAGTTTTGTGTTATAGCCGTAGAAAAAATAATTTGAATAGCAGTCTGATCACAATGATATATTTGATGTACAACGTGCGTCGCTATGGTAAGCAACAGTATTTATGATAAGCACCGCTATTGCGGAAGGTTATGACAGAAATTCCTTTCATCAGAAAAAAATGGTGTCTGGCCAGATTTTTTCGAAAACCTCAACTGTGACGCTGGTGTGTCTAGCTGTTCTTTGCAGCAACACAAAATGATTCGACGCTTGTTCAGAACATGTTTCATTTTGAAATCCCCGGAGATTGAGAGTTGAATTTGAATCCTTAGGGATTAGAAATGTCACTTCAATCCCTAGGCATTGAAACTGGCACTAAAATCAGGGTTCAAAAGTGTAGTTTCAATTCGTAAAGTGCACGTGAGTTGTTTGTGTAACCGCTAGATAAAAAACCTACCCTTCGAGAATTTCAAAATAGCTCCTGCTCCATTTCTCCAAGGCCATACTTTTTGCCATAGATAGCGGATCGATATCGTTATCGAAATTGAAGAAGGGCTGATCGGAGGTCCAAGTACCATCGATTCTGACAATATGTTCGACGTTTCTGTCACCAAACTCCTTCATTTTTCCGTTATACTTCAACTTCCACTTCTTCATTGGCTCGATGGGAATCAGTTCTATACCTTCAGCCGAGTAATGGCTATCATTTTCTTCTGTTTTCCGGAGAGAGGTGTCGGGAAGTTTCGGAGTTTCCAATAATCCCAATTCGGAGCCGGCTATTTTCAAATACAGGAAACCGTCGACCAGATCTGGTCTTGTGGCCAAGCCGACTACGAGGTGGTCGCCATTTTTGTTTGCTCCATTCATATAAACTGCGTCGATAGCCTGGAATACAAATAATAATAAATAACGAAAAAAAAAGTTCATTCAAGAATAATTATAAATCACAATGTACAATGATAAATGATATACGTTGCTCGAGTAAACTTAAAAAAAGCTCACGAAGTGTTAAACTTGTTGTGAGACTATAACAATTTCAGTAAAAAATATAATTAAGTAATACCATTACTTTGATATTTTTCATAAAAATAGAGCTTTATATATTCAATAACTTTCGAATAATATGTCGATCTTGTTCAAATAACCAATTTTTTTATTTTAAATTTATACGAGTATATTGATTTTGTATTTTTGATTTCATCTGGTAGTTATCAAACAATTTTTTAATTATATATGTATAATGTTTTGTACCAATATTTTTATTTGTTTTATTATTTGAAGAAATTCTATTTCTGTTTCTTGTATCTTATAAATGATTGATAAAATTTATACTTCTTTTATTTTTAAAAAGGTGAATCAATAATCTGTAAACAAATAATTGTACAACATCAAATTCCTCACATTTTCTATGAAGGAAATCAGATGAACACATATAATTTGGATTATGTATTATTTTCAATAATAGTCTTTGGATGACTTCGGGATTGTACAGAAAATTTTTGTTTAACACCTCCCCACCCAACAATGCCATATTTCAGTTGAGACTGAATCAGAGAATAATAAAGCATTTCAACATGTTTGACAGCAAGGAATTTTTTCAAATGGTAGAATTCGGGTAAGAAGCATCCCAGTTTTTTTAGTATATGAGAAATTTGAAAATTCCATTTCATATATGCCTATCAATCATGATACCTAAATATTTGATATATTCAGTTTCATAAATTTGAAACTCGCTGTTGATTTTGAGTGGACCCATATTTGATAATGAATTATTGTAACAAGTGAATGTCAGATGAAATGTTTTTTCGAAATTTATTGTCAATAAGTTTTTACGAACCACTTTTTATTTTCTCTGAATCTATTTCAACTATATCTAAGAAATAACAGTGTCATCATCCTTTCAACGGAATAATATTATATCAATGTTGGGAAAAGTTCAATAATAATAATAATAGCCTTTATTGTCCGCAACAGTTTTTCATTTACAGGACAATATTAAAGAATAACAGAACTTGAAATGGTGTTTATGAGTGAGTAAAGTAGATTAATAATAATAGTATTTCAAACAATAATCAAAATAATATATAAAACATCATTGGAATATCGATATAAAAATGTTGTTCAACTTTTCATCACAGAAATGAGTTCCTTGATGGAACATGAATGAATGTCAATTTGAGTGCTAATTCCATTGAATTCACTACACATTCTATAAGGTGGAGATTTCAGTTGCATGTTTGTTCTAATTCTTGGAAGTTTGAAAGTTGCATGATTTCGAGAAAAATATATGTGTTTCAGTTGGGGTTATCTTTAATGTTTTGTTTCCATAATTAATTTTTTCAATATGATGAACTTCAATGAACATTTCGTTTTCAAATACGAAACTTCAATACTTGGCATTTTAATTATTCAGCTAGAGTGTGTGAGAAATCGGAAAATAGGAATGTTTTTTCTTCAAACTGTATATATTTCCCTTTTGAAGTATATATATTGAGGGGCTTTTATCATTCCGTTATCATCTCCACTTTCTATATAGGAACTTCAAGGAGTTTTATCATCAGTCTGATCTAATTGTGAAAGGAGTACTATATACAGTGTGGTCCACTAAGTCTGCAACAAATGGGAAACTTTTTTATTATCGATTTCTCAGAAAATTTTATTCTTGACAAAAGTTGGTGCATGTTCCAAAACTATACCAAGTGTACCTGAAATGGCTTTATGACAATCACCATACAGGATAGGCCAAAAAATATAAATTTCGTTCAAGAGTAAAGTACCCTAATTTCAGAAAATATAGATGTTGAGGAGAAAAGTTGCTTAGAATTGAAAGTTATGTTCAGATACGAAGTCATAGCCTGCTATTCGATTTTTTTTTCTTTTGGAACATTTTGAATTACCCCCGTATGATACATATTTTTACTATTTTGACCGTCAACTTCTTGTTTGTTGCAACGATATTTAACAGAACTCTAAAATAACACAAATATTTTTATGTAGTTAGTAAAGTATTTGCCTCGTTAAAAAAAGTATTTGTGTTATTTTAGAGTTCTGTTAAATATCGTTGCAACAAACAAGAAGTTGACGGTCACCTAAAAAAATACAAATCCATGTAAATTATACAAATTCACTTTAATTTGATAAGAAATACTCCAAACCGATTTGATTGTAGCTACTTTAAATATATATTGAATCAAAATAGTAAAAATATGTATCATACGGGGGTAATTCAGAATTTTCCAAAAGAAAAAAAAATTCGAATAGCAGGCCATGACTTCGTATCTGAACATAACTTTTAATTCTAAGCAACTTTTCTCCTCAACATCTATATTTTCTGAAATTAGGGTACTTTACTCTTGAACGAAATTTATATTTTTTGGCCTGTCCTGTATGGTGATTGTCATAAAGCCATTTTAGGTACACTTGGTATAGTTTTGGAACATGCACCAACTTTTGTCATGAATAAAATTTTCTGAGAAATCGATAATAAAAAAGTTTCCCATCTGTTGCAGACTTAGTGGACCACACTGTATACCAGTTACTTGAAGGTAGGTCAAGCTCTCGAAGTTAGTATTGTGGTTTGGCTGGTCAATCCGTAAGGGAGTTGACGGTTAGTTTGCGCCGGTATTGATGAAAGTTCTTGATGATGATCCAGCATGATTCAAAACGTCGAACAATTCAAAATTTTGCGCACTGATCAATCAAGAACTATTTTCTATAATATCATTATCATTACCTTGTCGTGATTTGACAATTTCTGCGGCTTGTCTATCTCGCTGATGAACTTTCTCTGGTCCCCCCGTCTCAAAGCACGTTTGATCTGAAAATAAAACTCGTCAAACAATTTGTGAACGTCATCCTCATCGATCTTTACTTTTTTCGCTATCAAAACACAATAGATGATCGCGACCTTGAACCAGTAACATCCATTTTCGCGCTGGTAAATCCCGTACAGAGCTGAAGGTTCTCTGTCTATTAGCTTTATTAGATAAATCACAGAGGCGGAAAAGGACAAAATCACAATTTCCGCCAGGCCAATCATAATCATGGATTTTTTCGGAACACTATACGCTCTCACACTAGTGAAGAATCGTTTATTATAGCTTCGTAATCGCATAGAGATAACGAAAGTGATCTGTGCTCTATTGATAATATCAGAAAATACAGTGTGTCCCGATTCCTTGTGAATTCACTTCCACACCAAGCGAACAAGGGCAATAAAAGGTCCGTTGTTGGTCCATATTAACATGGACATGAAAAGGGAATCCAATAGATTTTCATGAAGGGATCATTCTATCATTCATTCCTATATTTCCCTTCAGACATGAACATATGTAAAGTACGAAAGCGCTGAACGGACATGCAAAAAAAAATATTATATTTGAGTTCGTGAAATTATATTTTAATTACCAGTTTACACTGACAATTATACTTAATTGCCAGTTCAAACTGACAATGATGTATAATTGCTAGTTCAAACTGGCAATTATAGCTATAATTGTCAGTTCGAACTGACAATTATACATAATTGCCACTTCGAACTGACAATTATTTATAATTGTCAGTTTGAAATGGCAATTATGTATAACTATAGCTATAATTGCCAGTTTGAATTGGCAATTAAGTATAATTGTCGGTAGTTAAAATTGTCGATTAAATAAATGTCAGTTCAAACTGGCAATTATACAGAATTGTCAGTGAAAACTGGCAAATATAGCTATAATTATACATAATTGCCAGTTCAAACTGACAATGATGTATAATTGCTAGTTCAAACTGGCAATTACAGCTATAATTGTCAGTTCGAACTGACAATTATACATTATTACCAATTCGAACTGACAATTATTCAGAATCGTCAGTTTGAAATGGCAGTTATGTATAATTATAGCTATAATTGCCAGTTTGAATTGGCAATTAAGTATAATTGTCAGTAGTCAAAACTGTCAATTGAATAAATGTCAGTTCAAACTGGCAATTATACATAATTGTCAGTGGAAACTGGCAAATATACCTA
The DNA here is from genome assembly GCA_032362365.1 of Zygogramma bicolorata. Taxonomy (NCBI): domain Eukaryota; kingdom Metazoa; phylum Arthropoda; class Insecta; order Coleoptera; family Chrysomelidae; genus Zygogramma; species Zygogramma bicolorata. The sequence continues at coordinate 11,575 of JAVJAQ010002166.1, read as the reverse complement.
ATTGTCGGTTCGAACTGGCTTATGTATATCACAAACATTCGACATAGTCCATGGGCATACTTGAAGACTGGCGTCAAATCAAATAATCTTTCGAACAATTCGTTCAGGCCAGTCTCGAATCTACCTACACGATAGGTTTTGACTGGCACCTGTCAGAAATCAACTACTCCCATGTATAATACCACGAAGGGCATTGAATTATATCCAACCGGTACCAGTGCAGGTTTCTTCACGAAAAAAAAACCTGCATTTGCTTTTGGCGACACAAATGAAGGAATTGATTTTCAAGTATAGGGGCGGACATACTTGCAAGACCAGTTTCGGGCTATTTGGCCACTCGTCAGTACAAGGCAGTACCATCATCAACAAAAAGTAGATTACTTCTCATAATTAAAAATCAAAAACTTTCACAGTATCAAGCCCCGACCAAAGCTGATGCGAACAACGAAGTTATTGCGCCATCTACCCATGGACGAGGTATTCCAAATACAAACCGAATTCGCCCATTCCTCCTGCGAGGAAAATGTAAAAACATTCGACATACTTAGTCGGTGGGCATACTTGAAGGCTGTCGTTAAATTGAATCATCTCTGATTTATAATACTTTTTCCTGCATGTTCGTTCAGCTCTTTCGTAGTGAAGATTCGTCAGAAACTGAACAAAACAAACAATGGCCTGAATAAATACAAACATGTCGAACGAATAATTTACGCAAACAAAAACATTACTTGAGAGTTGAAATAATATTCATTCAAATTGTAGTAATACATGACATGCACCAATCAAAGAGGATTTCGAATCTCTAAGAAAAAATATCAATATTTTCCATCTCTCTGGGATGCTCTGGCAATTCACTGAAAAGTACAGGTCTTTGTGCTAATTTATAAGTACCGAATGGTAGGAAGAAATCAATATCGAAAAAGAAAGAAATACAAAACTTAAAAAAAAAAAGGAAAATCGAAACATTTTAGAAATTGTATCTCATGAGTTCGTGTATATAATCCTCTGAAATGTTTCATTCACAAAAAGAAAAAGTCTATCTAGAACAGCCACTCCCCTGCCTATATGACTCGACAGGCACTGGATCACATAGAAGTCGTTTTGTCTTGTTCATTTTATATACCGAGTACACGAAACTTCAATCGAAGAGATATCATTCATAGGAAATTTCTACACAATAAAATGAAGTTTGAAGAAAACTCTCACTGACCAGGATAATATTTCATTCGAACTTAGACAAGATCTTAGTTCGCTCAGAGAGTATCTCCTCAATGGACGAATGGATACATAATGGAACCTTTCCACTATATAGATACACCAAACATTTCCGTAAAAATCAATTCGTGACTAGTCTTCTACACATCAATTGACATGTCGATGAGATTCATTCCCATGAGTTAGTAATATCCGAATGAGTTTTTTTATGCCAAAGAAATCAAGCTTAAAATATTGACACCCCATCTGGGAAACGAAGAAAAGATGCATCGAAACACCCTGTATAATTGAAACTTTTCCTAGAGATCAAATACCCTAACACCAAACTGATATTTTTGCACTCGACGCGCGTTTCGCTAACAAGGTTACCATCTGCAGGAAAAGAAAATTGATACTTAATCTAAAGAATAGGGTTGGGTTAGGCCCTAGACCCTCAACTTTTACACAAAGTATGTTACTTAGGCCCGGTCTTTTCACCTCCAGATATCCTACAGATAAACTAACTGACGGTTAGAATATTCTTTTGTTTATCGTTAAGTGATAACAAAAGCATATTCTAACATTCAGTCAATCTATCCTTAGGATATCTGGAGGTGAAAAGACCGGGCCTTAGTATCGTAAAAATGATAGAATATTGTTCAATGAGCAAGGAACGATAGTCATTTTCCACTAGTATGAAGTTTGCAAATCATACGACTGAGAAAGTAGGATTTCGTGCGAGTTATCCATTTTTTTTCGACGGCTATAACAGATAATAACGTAATGATTTACAAATAACATGAACTTCAAATTCAAAGTCATTCAAAATTTCCATTTACGTACAATTGAATAATAAAATAGAACTGTCATTGCTTGAAATTTGACATTCCAGGGAAGGCCTGGTTCATTCTGCAATAATAACTACAACTGTAACACAATGAAATCATTGTGTTAACAGCTAAGGAAATGAAATCGAAGAAATACAATGTACTTCAATGACCTATCAAGAACAGTTGGAATAGAGTAGTTTTGTGTATCAGCCGTAGAGAATATAAGTAACAAATCCGAACAATAAAAAAAAATCTGCCGAAACCAGGGATCGAACCAGGGACCTTTAGATCTTCAGTCTAACGCTCTCCCAACTGAGCTATTTCGGCTTATATTAATCTGGTAAGAAAATATCTGTTATGACATTCAATGAGATCACAGTGAATTCTTGTCATATTTATCATCTATACTACATACCTTTTATGAAGAGGTAAAGTTTTTGTTTGTTTGTTTGTAAGGTAGTTCTTGTCCTTTTTATTATCTATATCTATACCACTACATATCATAAAGAGGTAAATATATACTTCTATTCTAGGTAATTTTCCGTTGCGGGCTCCATCGTGAATTTAAAAAATTTCGGAGATACGGCTTCCAAAGACAGGAAATCGAGGTGTCACGCCTATGTTTGTTTCTCAGTCAATTCCGCTCGAAATCCCTCCTTCTTTGTATTGTTTTGCTAACCTCGAATTTCTATGACGATTTACCTTTTAATGTTTTGTAGTGAAAAATGGAAAAACGCTTATAATTCTGTTGCAAAGTGATGAAGAAGGTGGTATAGAATGTGTATATTGTGCTGATAGAAAGAAGGATGAATTTCGAGCAGAATTGGCTGAATAAACAAACATAAACCCTGAAAACCCTGTTTTCCTGTCTTTGGGGGCCATATCTCCGAAACTAGTTGCGAGCCCCAAAAACTTTATTAGAATTATTTTAGACCAAGAGCCCGTGTCACTATTTTTGGTAGTGATAAGTTTACGCCCATCGACCACTGAAACTTGTATTATCGATGTCGACGATGCTACAGAGATTCTCGCCATACATGATTTCCGGGGCGAAGTTAGGGTAGGGGGCTGACCGATCTGTATAAAAAAAGTGAGCAAAATTTGTCGTAAGTTTACGACTGAGAACATTGGGAAAGCAAAGATTTCAGGAAAATAATCCGACGCTCGCTTATTGTCAGTCGCCTACATCGTGGCGTTCACCCGCTACAACCCTCGAAATATGTATAAAAAAAACAACAACAAAGAAAAACCAGTTTACAACTGACAATGGGGCAGATCTTACCATTAGCATTTTAATGACACAAATTTCGCAGGCCAGCCTTATTCAATGGGGCGGAAGGGCGCTGGGCCCACCTGTTTCGGAAGAATTTCTAAGTTATTTTTTATAATAAGCTCACGACTGATTCCTTCACAATAATGTTCAATTTCAACTGTCCAATTGAAAAATGCAATCAACAGTCATCAAACAAGGGGTGCAAATATTGCCGTTCGTAAAAACAAGTTCCTGGAATAGCGCTCTATAAAGCTTGGCTACATTTTTATCAAAAAAATCATATGTTTGTGACTGACAATCAAACATTTAGGTACAACGTAAGTACGTGAATATGAAAACACCTTTCTCAGCTGTTTATTGCATGGATAAAGCTCACTTGGTAGCTAAACTGACAAGTTTCTTGCATTTGCGAAGTGCAGGTATAATATGACAATTATTGAAACATCGGCCCTAAATTTTTCAATACAGTAATTTGACGACTGACACTTCGAAACATACCTGAAGTGGACTCTGCTGGATCGATCAATTCACGTGTCAGTCATCTCATGTATCGGTGGAATGTTGTCAGTCAACAAATGCAGCGTCGCGCGAAGCACCCTGATCTGTATATTCAGAGATTACTTGCAATTTCCGAATGTCCGTACCCTCTATGCTGTGATTTTTATTTATATTTTTTGACTATGCATTTCAAGAATAAATATAGGTATTTCAGTTCATGATTCGTTTTTTTTCCAAACGAAATTGGAACTCCAGTACGATCCTGTTGCCGACATCTGAGTTTACCGTCACAAAATAATAACTATCTGTATCACTGTACTTGATTCTCCACATTAAATTTCCACAGAAATTTAATCGTGTTTTACCATATAGTGTCATAACATATAGAAATGGCAGATTCCTCACTTCAAAATATAACAATTTGACCCAACTTGCTCATATAAAATGTTGCTAATGAGGGAGATAAAGTTCAAATTTTGAGTTTGTTTTTTTTAACTTCCAACGGTTTTGGATATTAATGAAATTATAATCTGGGAAATTTGTGGTATAAATGTACGCTTCAGTTTTTTGTTGTTAGCGCTATTCAGTTGTTATCAATTTTTTTTTCATTCGATATCGTTACTTCTGATGATTTAATCAAGCATTATTTCCAAATTGAACAAGAATACATTTTTGTGTAGAAAACTGTAGAATTCAATAATCTGCGATCGAAACCTCGAAAAAAATACATGCGAAAAAAAGTTGGGGTTTGACCCACCCCTTAATGGAATCTTGAAAGGAATGTTAATACTTTTCATCCGTGATAAAAAGGATTATCAACTCTAGGAATTTAATTTTATTGTAAAGTACCGTTTCGGAGATTTCAGATTAAAACCATCCCGAAAGTTGCACATTCAAATGGCTGTAGCTCATTTAGGTAGAATTTCAACATATTGGGCCTTCATCTTGGGCACGCCTTTAAATGGCCATAACTCCCTAAGGGACCATTTCTGGACACATGTTTGTGTGTGAACTTTCTCAACTCTTCCTGTAGTTGAAATTTATCTATGTAATTTCAGGACACCCTTTATACATATATACAATGCTTGAAGCGCATTTCCACTGAAATGACGCATGTTTTCAATTTTTATCGGGGCTTTGCCACACTTTACATGATTATAGGTGACAGGTTCTTGATGAAGGTGGTACAACTAACGTCGTGTGAATTTTTTGAGCATAAACTTATAATATTGAAGTATACCTGAATATTTTTGCACATTTTCAAGGGCCCAGTTTCTTTTTGCCACGTGGTACGTGACTGACGGTAATAGATTCTCGATTTATGCATAATAGATTACTTGCCCCTGAATTTTGAAATGTAAGCTTATCATAAAAAAATACTTAAAAATTATTCCGAAACAGGTGAGCCCAGCGCCCTTCCGCCCCATTGACTGACAATAAGCGAGCGTCGGATTATTTTCCTGAAATCTTTGCTTTCCCTATGTTCTCAGTCGTAAACTTACGACAAATTTTGCTCACTTTTTTTATACAGATCGGTCAGCCCCCTACCCCAACTTCGCCCCGGAAATCATGTATGGCGAGAATCTCTGTAGCATCGACGACATCGATAATACAAGTTTCAGTGGTCGATGGGCGTAAACTTATCACTACCAAAAATAGTGACACGGGCTCTTGGTCTATTTGTTCAGGAGGCCGAAATACGTAAGTTCCACCATTTTTTTTTAATTTCACGATGGAGCCCGCTTAACAGATAATTACCCTATTCTATACTAGGTATTATTATGAGGTAGAGTTATTTTTTTTTGTTTATAGGGGAAAATCTTCGGAAATACTGATCCGATCATGATAATTCTTGAAATAAAAGAAAGCCACTCTATTTAGGGATGATATATGCTATATTGCATTGTAATTGAACGAAAAATTCAGTGAGAAATAATAGTATATGTTATTCAAGTTAGAGAAAAGCAGGCGAGATGTGATGCTTTACCGGCGTGTACTGAATAAACGGTTTGGTTCGACTCCTATGCGGACGAAGTCACGAGCAAGAGCCAGTATTTTAATGAAAAAGGTTCGTTCACATTATATATCGAATAGTTACGAAACAAAAAAATATCTTAAATACACGTAGCTGATCCGTAGAACACGAATTTTGAAATCGTGGCGCTCCCTTTTCGGAAAGAAGCATATCCCATCCTTTTTTCACAAAAATACCCATCAAACACACCTGTTTTTCACCGACATGCCACGTTTACACCTCAAACCATTTTCTTTGCCAATTTTTTCGCAAAAATTTCCATTTTCACCACAAAAAATGTCGATATTTGAAATAGAAATAAGATGTGAGGGTAACATTTTGATGAGAATCTAGAGTGTTTATTTGTATTGTTTATTATCGATGAATCAATTAGAATGGTCAGCAGTAACAAACAAAGTCCATATCTGACGAAAAAACTTCAGGTATTCGAACACCTAAACCTAGCCATTAGATTTAGTATCAAATTTCTTCTCCTGAAGACGCTAACCTTGTTTGCGAAACGCTCGTCGAGAGCAAACATATCAATTTGGTGTTAAGGTAATTAATCGGGGGTTATATCCCGAGTGCACCAAGTTTAATCGGTTAAAATGTGTGCTGTACTTCCATGATTCATAAATTTTGCCTAGCAAATGACATGAGTGTATGATAATTTAATAAAATCCCGAGACCGCAGGTCGAGGGATTTTATTTTAAATTATTATACACGAAAGCATTTGCTTAAAACAAAATTTTGAAAATCATGGAAATGCACGCATTTTGGTCGATTGAACTTGGTGAAGGAGGGATATATTTTTAGATTATTTCCAGAAAACGTGTAAACTCAGGAAACATCAAAATCGAACACAGGAACAATATAGTACCCGAGATAGTACCTGAAAAGTGATCCAAACGCCCGGTTTATTTCGAACATTTTAATCGGTTAAAAGGTCTAGTGCATTTAATCGCTGTAAAACTCTGTAAAAGCAGTCTAGCCTTCAACTGTTCCATCGTTTATACGCATTGAGGAAATAATCTGTAGAAAAAGTTTCAACTTTTACACCAAAGGTTTCAATCTCATTGTTCATTTAAAAATTGAACTTCCCAACATTTCATTCTGTAACACTCAGTAGACTATAGTCCACTGACCAACACTGCTCATAATGTGCCTAACATTTTCAAGCTGCCACTGGCAAATTTACCTGAGCACACTAAAAAATACTTTTAGTTATTCCCCCCGTGAAAGTCACCCTGTACCTGCCACACCTCTCTCGTCCGTATTCCCGTTAAATAGGGCAGGTATAATCCACCCTTGGCACAGTTGGCAAACTAACACACTTTCTATTTTTAGAAGTGCAGAGAGAGAGGGTGAGCGATTAGGTGAAAAAGAAAGGCATTTTTTGCAGATGACTTCATTTTGTTACAGTTGTAGTGAATATCAAACAATAAATTAGGTCTCCCATGGACTATGGAGATGGAAGAAAGTAGTGCAATCAACTATTTGGATTTGACTATCACAAGAAAAAATCACAAACATGATTTTTCGGTTTACCGTAAACCGTCCCACACGGACATTGTTATTCACAATACTTCGTGTCATCCATATCAGCATAATGTGGCCGCATTCAATAGTATGATTCATAGACTGTTGAATGTCCTTTATCCGATGTGAATTTTGTTAATGAACTTAATATAATAAAACAGATTGCGATTAACAATGATATGAGGGTCAGTTAAAAGACTCACTTGTGAGGAAGAAATTACAAAGTCAAGCCCTCAAGTTGGTGTATCCAGTAGTCAATACCGAACCGGATACTTACAGAACCATAACTTATTTAGGCCAACCAATCGTAAATATTTCTAGATTCTTGAAAAATAATGATATTATTAATACAGCATTTCGTACTAATGATAAATTGGGGATATATATAAAAAATAATAAAGACACAAATGAATCGTCACAAGGATCAGGAATTTATGAATTAACATGTGGGTCATGTCCGATGTACTACGTAGGCCAAACGGGAAGATCTTTCAACACTCGCCTAAGAAAACACAGAACTAGTTTTTTGAATGGAAAAACAAATTCTACTTATGCAAGTCACCTCATTCTGGAAGGTCATGAGTTCAACCACGAGTTCAAAATGAGGCATTTTGAGCAGAAAGGTTGGAGACTTAACCTTCTAGAAAGTTTGGAAATCAATAGAGGGAAAAATTCAGAATATTTATTGAATGATCAGGTTGAATTAGATAACTCCCCATTGTTGAATATGTTACCGGCCAATAATTAACATAGCCTATTTCTAGGAATAATCTTCCAATGTAATTAATTAGTATTTGGACAAATTACGGGTCGAATATCGGACCTAAGTCGGACCTTTAATGTAAGAGAGGTTTGACCTACTTGTATATAAATAGCGTATTATAGAATAGTGATTTATTTATCTTGCTTGAAGAAGCTATTGTAATAGCGAAACACGTGTCGCGGTTTTGTAAACCCATTGTAAGTGAAAATCATACAGGAAACTGTAATATATTTTTGTTAATATGGATTTTCATCAAGTATCGGCCAGTTCAATTCAATTACTCCCATGGAATGTCAAATTTCTAGCAATGACAGCTCTGAATACTCAGTTATATTTGTTAATCATGTTATTTGTTCGATTATTTCGCTATTATCTGTTAAAGCCGTAGAAAAACTATAGTGTGTAGCTCGCATAAAATGATAATGAATCACAGCATTCGCTTGTTCCTTGCTAGTTGAACAATATACAATTCTTCCTCTGTAATCATATTGATGAAGCAAATAGCATCAATAAAATCAACAAATACTCGGTGTTAATATATAGATTGTATCATCAATATATGTTCGGTTCATTCACAAACAGAAAGAATGAGTCTATATAAAACAGTTAGGTACTTTATCCCTATAAAGCGTACAGTATATAGTATATTTCTTCAGCAATTTTTACGGAATTCGGAATATCGAATTTTTTGATGTAACACGAGATTTTTAAAACTTCCGTTCTTTCCGGAAATGAAATCAACGTTTGATTTTCGAATGAAACGCCCTGTATGGTTTCATTTTTTTGAACTATACCAGAGCTTCTTAATCCAATAGTACCCCATAGTTGATATTTGATTAATGGACCGGAACACATGGTTTAGACAGGACACTGCAAGGTCAACCGACTTTAACCTTCTAGACGACTTCTAGGCTAGGTAATCGTGATTTGTCACGGAATTATTTGTTAATTACCGAATACATTGTTGGAGATCGTATTGATAACAGAAATAGATTGAAAATGCCAAAGTTTATAACTGAAACGAGAAAGTGGATATGCAGCTAGTTTATAGTGAATGTGGGCAAATTTCAATTACTGACACCGGTTGTACTCGGAACGATATGCCGCAAGATGATCTCGGGATACGTAGTAGTTTGAGCCTCTAAAGGGGTCAAGTCGGGTGCCCTTGCAGGCCACTTGACAAAATCATGTGTTCCAACTCCAATCCATCATTCAAATATCAAATATGGGGTATCATTGGAATTGGAGAACTATGCAGAATTCAAATGTAAACATATACAGTGAGATAAATTATTATGTATCTCTCACTGGATTCACCCAAACATTCAACAACAACGACAATCTGCATTCAATCTACTTTGAAAAAATTAACATTCTGTTGATATTCATTCTCATGACTGTCAATTATACGAGGTGATACAAAATCTGCTCTAGAGATTTGCATATCTTGTTTTTTGACGTAAAAAGTCAGACCTTTTTATAGAAACGTGAGAACAAGTATGCATCTCCAAAAAAAACTGCGAATTTCATAGTACGTAACTGCTGTGATTTATTTTGTATATAGATGGAACTTGGTAAATTGATTTTTTTCATCAACCCTTCTGATGTTGTTATTGAGGAAATATGAAGGCCTATGGAATCACCACTGCTGTGGTTTGGTGAAACAGTTCAAAACGATATTAACGGCATTTCGAAGATGGTAACATGAACGCTTATTCTTTACGAATCTAAAACGCGTTTTCAATATATCCTGGTTGCATTTACCACTTTTATAGCTCCGTTTGAGCTCCCAGCGATTTAAAAAAAATTATGACAGAATTCGCATGCATTTTCTTCAAGTCCTCAGTTGAAACTCCTATAATACTATCCTTTAGGCTTTTTCTCAATATCTGACGACAAAAGGTTGAACTCCAACTAGCGCCCGAGATTTTAAAATTAATATCGGACTGGGTAATTCAAGAACATCACGTTTAACAACGCCAAAAGGTGTTATGCGTAGTGATATAAAAAAACTTGTATTGAATTTCGGTATTGGGTTACAACTTTCCTAGTATCGGAAAAATTGTAAACACATACTAACTACGGGGAATATAGCCGTATGGCGTGATGTCACATTACGTAATTCTCCAACCACATGGGACGATCTGCGTCCAATGTTGCCAGATCGGATTACACGAAGTGTTTATTAATGAACCTCTAAAAACTGTTTACCATTCCATATGTGACTGATTAGACCCAGATATGCACGTTGTGGGCTTATAATATTAATGAATGACCATGAAGTTTGCGTTGAGTGATATTAGTGTAAACGGTTATTGATAAATATATACTCGCGAGAAGTCTGCATTTAAGTTTCAAAAAATCTAGACAGAATTTCGTTTACAGTCTAGGTATAAATACAATACTGAAAAAAAAATTATGTGGGAAAAAATAATACGAGCGATAAATCAAAGACAACATATTTTCAGCCAATCTTTGCAAATAGAAAATCATATATATATATGGGTGTTCCTTAAACACATGCTAATATTTGAGGAGGTTTTTCTTAGACTCATTTCAAGAAAAAAACTTCTTATGGACGTATGTCCTAAACGCCTTAACTTTTGAGATACAGGGTGCAAAGTTTTCAAAAATAATCAGTTTTTAATAATAACTGAGATAATTTTGTAGACATCTTTGGCATATTTGGTAGATATGTTCCATGCCTCAAGGCGCATTTTCTGATGTACAATTTTCTTAATTTTCTCTGCCAGTGGCGTACGTACGAGTTTTGAAATGTATATTTTTGGCGAAAAAAATACTACGCCACTGCTTTATCTCGAAATGAAAATTATTTTTAAAATCTCCATACATTTTTGAGCACATTTGATTTGCTGGGTTTTCTTTGTCCGACGCATGGTTTTCGCTCAAAAAATTAAAAATCGCTTTACTTAAGGATAAATTCCTTAAAAATCTGATGCGGTATCGTGCATCGACTGAAAGCAAACTAAGAGATCAGATTTGTTGCAAAATAATTGAGGATCTAAAAGGTATTTGTTTGTTGTCAGATGCACTTTTCTCAATTAAAATTATGTCATAACGCAGCACCGCTTCATAATTTTTTGCCACCCTGTATCTCAAAAGTTAAGGCGTTTAGGACATACGTCCATGGAAAGTTTTTTTCTTAAAATGGGTCTAAGAATTACCTCCTTCAATATTAGCATGTGTTTAAGGAACACCCTGTATATATATATAAATATATATATATATATATATATATATATATATTTAACGTGCTGGGTAATCGCACGTTAAAAGGTAAGGCCTCGTTGATCCATTGCTCGCACAAGTTTCGACTTCTGAGGGTTGACGTTCGTCAGCTGGTTAATGGAACGAACAATTTTAGAACAACAACAACAATATATATATACATATATATATATATATATATATATATATATATATATATATATATATATATATA
>JAVJAQ010002164.1:0-22932 GCA_032362365.1 Zygogramma bicolorata | reverse complement strand
ATAGTCATGTCTTTAGCAGTTTCATCGAGAGCGACCAGACGATTAGGGCCTTCCCACCCTTCGATTGTTCAATTAGATATCTGCCGAATATATATTTCTTGTTCCGCCTTAGATTCTGAAAATCACCCCAATACCTGATACATGATATGAGAGGGTGTATTTTTATGTTTCAAATGAACATTCTTTTTCTGATCTGGTCTCCGTATTATAGTATTTAGAATAATGAACTTAATTGGAAGCACTTTATGACCACCTTGAAAAGTGGGGATCATAAAACCTATTATCTTTTGTTGTTTTGTATATAAATTGGTTATTAATTCTGATTGATTATTCAGATCTATCAGCTGAATGGAATTTATATTATGCGAATCAACAAAGTTGAATGATAGGTTCATGTATGAACATATAAAAAACCATGTGCGGCACTCAGCTTATAATAAATCTAGTTTGTTTGTGACAAATTTGCCTTTTAAATGGTCACTGAAACATTTCAAATGTCAAAGCAATCACTACTCGATTCAATGTCAAAATATTCAATAAATAATATGTCTTTTGCCAATTATCATTCAGCGCAATCTATTGAGAAAGGTTTTTAAGTGGTTGTAGTTGAGAAACATGTTTTTTTGTGGGAGTTTCGAAGTCAAGTCAATAACTCATTAAAAATGGAATACAATACTTATATCAGATATCGATTGATATTCTCCTAAAGCAAACACATCATTAATAAGGTTGTAATCCAACTATCGAACTCTTTTACACATGACACCTCAGGGTAATATTCCGAGGCCGCTTCACTGGACGATTGACAAAACTTATTTTTGTGTAAATTAAGTAGTGACTTTTTGGAGAGTCAGTCATGTCTACATATGTTTCAAATGGATGAGTGTTACAAGAAGAACATGCTGATAATTTTCTGACATTAGCAGACATTAAATATTTTTTTATCCGTGTTACGTTATGGAAAAGGGTGCTAATGACAGTATTGACAAAAAAAGGACCTCATTTGTATATGATTTTAAAAATGACCTAATGAAAAATCACGATGGCTGATCAAACTTAGACTACTCATACGTTTTTTTTTTAATTTATATATATATATAGGTGTCGTCAAAAACAGAAAACCCAATGAGTCTTATCTTAATATATTATATCATAATATCACAAAGTATGTTCAATTAACCACATATGACATGAATTCTTCGAGAGTATAATAACATTGACGGACCAGAAAATCTTTCAAACGTGTTTTGAAAACTGTCACAGAAGAACATGGCTTTATATCCCGGGGTATCTCGTTGAAGACTCTGATACCTTTATTATTAAGGGACTTATGAGTCTCCGAATATTTTGAATGAGAAACGTGAAAGTTGTTTCTGCCTCTTGTATTTGATTTATGCACTTCCGAATTTTTTTTAAATAGTTTTTATTAATGAATATGTAGATACATATCTCAAGTATGTACAATCCAGTCAGAGTCAAAATGTTCTGTTCCTTGAATAGGCCTTCACAGCTGAGATTGCTGGGTTCACAGGTACAAAATTGTTCTGATAAATGTGAAATGTACGTCATCAATAATGTAGATGAGAAAGAGCGTTGGATCCAGGATTGATCCCTGAGGTACAACAAACGATTCATCAAGTTATGAGGATCTCACATTTTGCCTGAAATTATTCAAACCAGTGTTCATGGGACTCACATATTGTTTTCTATTGAGAAATAACAACTCATTCCATCTAAGGGTACCATCTGTTGTACCATAAACTAGTGAGACACATCACACATTGTAAACAAAGAACTTCCTGCACCGAATTGACTCTTTAATTTCAGAAGTACTACAGCTTGAACTTGGAAAATAAAAACAGCATGAAAAAATTGAATTTTTCTGGCTCAGGAGACAAATTATCGAAAATGGAAAACTGAATATTCCTGTCATCAGTCTTTGTCTACACAGTGTGTCCTGATTGATAATTTGATAATGATAGATGAGAGGCACTCGAGTTCATTAAATTACATCCAATATCCGGCACGACATTAGCAAAGGAAGTAGTAATTTGTGAATTCACATGGTCGTTTTGCCGTATACGAACGAGTTATTTCTGATCTGTCAGGCACGAATGCTGGTAAACGGCGTGCGGAGGAATATTATTGTTGTGTCTCCATTACTCATTTGCAATGGGCTCGTTAAATCACGGAAGGCATTAGGTAGGTACGCATAGATGCAGTAATGATAGTCGGACTAGTGTCGTTACTACAATGAGCCTTTGAAAGTCATCCTCGCGCTAACATGGCTTTTTGTTAAATCGTCTGTGAGATCATTTAACACTGTATAAAGATGGTAAATGAGCGGAACTGAAAACGCAATACGTGGTCGTTGCTGTACGACTGATTTTTGTAGTTTCGCCGGTACAAATGAGCATGAATTAGTGTTTTAATGTCATCTTTGTGGAAGAAAATTCAGTGCAAATCACTATAACTTTCGAATTTTGGAATATGAAACTATTGAATTATATGAAACTTTTTGTTGGGATCAGTAATTACCCTAACATCAAACTGATACTATTTGCACTCTATGCGCGTTTTGCTGAGAAAATGTATTCACATTGGCCAGAGTCGGCAAGCTTCATGATCCCAATTCAAAGAGAATTTTAAACATGAGATACGGAAGGGTAAAAAAGTCCAGTGTCGCCTACTATGCTCTGGACAATGAATATCCTCCGATTTTCATTTTATTGTTGAGAAATCAATCAGAAAAATCAGTAGTGACAGAATAAGTCTATATCGGACCGGAAAAATTTGTCGGTAGTTGGTGCACTACCTAAAAAAAGCTTTCCCCACTCTTTATATTTAGTTTGAATTTTCTTCTCCTGAAGATGCTCATCTTGTTAGCGAAAAGCTGAAAAAAATTCGTCGTACACGAAAGAAAACGAGCTAGTGACAAAATCACCAAGGATGTAAAGAAAGTGATGAGTGAAAAATACATTGAAATTCCCCAGATTCAAGACTAACCTCTGATTCAGTAAAATATGTTTGAAAAAGGTCAAAAGTTTCTAAAACAATTCAGGGGTTAGTTTAGGAGTTGAAGAAGTGGTGCGATCAAAAAGAGAAAGATGGGGAAGTTTTGGGATTCAATAGACATAATATTGATGAAAACACGATGAGAACAAATAACTTGAAAGTAACTATTACATATCGACAAGTTTTATCCAGTTATTTGTCATGGGACACGATAGATTGGAAACAACCCAAGTAGCTATTTTTTCTGGAAAAATAAGACATCAGCGGATATTTAGACCAAGGAAATACACAGAAAAAACATGAATGAATATAGAAGCAAAGTAATGATGATAAAAACATGGAAGAAGATAGAAAATAAAAAATAGAAAAAGGAAACTAGACTTGCCCTTTTGGGTGTTGATGAAAAAATCGATCGTACTTCAACAAATATAGGAATGAAAATGATCAACGTATAGCATATGCTCGAAACAACACAATCAAACAATGAACTACAAGACAGGTGAGAGCAGCACAAAAAAAAACAAATATTAAGCTTGGTAACACCGGTTGCCAGAAATTATTTGGGGTACGTTCCTCTGGCAAAAATCAGTACAAACTTATCTTGTCTAGACTTTCTGAATCTTTTGGCATTATAAAATGGACTGAAGACATGAGACAAACGCATATATTCATAAAAAAAAACAGGAATTTGAAGAAGGTACAAGAATGGCTCAAGTGCATCAGGTCCATTAAAAGACATTTTCTGTTACAGATGCTCCTGAATTTTTTTTTCTGGAAACTTGGTTCCTCAAAGTATAAATGCATTTATACAGGAAACATCCAATTATCGAGCGAAAATGGCCAACGATCACCAATTTGTATGCCAGTATTATGTAGGGTACAACTTTACCCCAAGCCAGTTTCAAATTTTCGAACTGAAAACAAATAGAATAGTATAAAGCATCTGCTAACAGTTCTCAAGGTGCAAAATTCAGAAATAGAAAAAATATACCCAAAAATATTCTGTTGAGAAAGTGAAAAAAATACTCAAATTATGTATAGAAAATCATCAAATGGAAGAGTTTGCACAAAGGAGAAATGTTAAAATAGTATCGAGAGAAAATAAAAAACTAGGGATATTCCAAGAGAAACATCAACTAAGCAAGGAGCGACAAATGTTTCTTGGTCAACACCCTACTGTTCTGAAAATAGGCTCTCAACTAACCTTGACAATGGTTATCATTTCCATTACCATTTTATACTGAAAGTTGTCCCCAATAATTCTCCACGTCCTGACTTTACGTACCTCTAAAACTATAAAATACTTTCGGTTATGAAATAACATATGCATTTCATTAAATGTTTGAGAACATAAATACGCCGTGGACACTTAACATCATCCTAATCCCCCTAAAAATACCTGCCATTCGTACAAATGCCATCAACACTCGTATTTATTCGGATGATTAAAATTTTTGAAAGCCATAACCGTTAAGATAATTCAACGTGTATTTCAGTTTAATATGAAAATTATTAATATTGAAGCCGTTAAAGGGTCATATATTTCTTATGGTAATTTTCTAAATAAACAGAAGTGTGACCAGACTGGGATCCCAAAAGGCGACTCAAGAATTTTCAATGACCATAGAGGTACATGGGCGTCACGGAAGGGTTGGTTTTCGAATTTTTATTACTTGAATTGAGAGAGATTTACTTTCAAACAATTACATGCGAAAATCTAGTATTCACACGATGTTCAAATCATTACAACAAATTTCCTGTGCCTTCGGTGTCTCTTGAAAAACACTTAGGTTTTTGGGGGTGGTTAGTGAATTCATAACCCTCTGTATATTTTTCTATTCATCCCGTTAGTATCACGAGTTGTCTAACAAGGAGCATTTCTGTATCTTGGAAAAAAAGGACCAATGTCAACATTTTGCCAAATTAAGGTTTTTGGCCCTATAAACTTAAAATATTGCAATGTTCACATAGAAAAGTCCTAGGGTAGATGGGCATATCATTTCCTGAATCAGTATCAAATGGATGAAAGACTGCCAGAAAGAAATTTTGAATGTTTTATTAAAATTCAGTATTGAAAATGCCAAGAAGATAGACTTGGGGAGAGAAAGTGTATGAAGACGAGTTGTATGTGTAACATCAACAACTGAGGATTTGAAACCAATCAACACAGAACCCATACCTCTAGCTGAACTCAAGGTTATCAACTAATTGGAGATTCTTCCTCAGAGAATGCAACAGACCATACTATGGAAATCAGCGATCCTTAAATCTGTGAATGAATCAAATTCAGTGAATTTCAATTATTTTTTTCATCCATTTCCTCATCTTCAATTCAAAAAAAATCAAACGAAATAATATATGTATATATGGTTTATACAGTTCAAATACAGTATCTTATAACTTATAAATGTCCAAATATCCATTTTGATAATAACCCAGGTTGGTCAATGCATGAATTGAACTGGCCGATACTTGATAAAAAAATCTATATTTAACAAGAAATATAATAGTTTCATGAACGTTCCTGGCTGGAAATCAGTACAGGAAACTGTAATATTTTTGTTAGATCAATAAATGGTGGATATATACAACCCTTCCAGTGAAATGACTGCTACCCGCCAATGCATTTTCACCAGTTTTATTCTTATTAGCCCACACTCAGCATGGGACAGTTCACTAAATAATCCCCTTGAGTTACAGTTCGCATTATTGAAGAGAAGTGGGTGGAAACCCGCAAAGATTTTTATTGTAGCAGCGATTAAAAGGAAATATGGCTCTCCTATTCGTAACAGACAAATTACGGAGCAGTGATCTTCTGCTAAAACCTGTACAGCAGGTGAGAGTGTAGCGTATATCTCAAGAGTGTAGCTTAAATAGCCTGATCGTCAAATAAATGTTCTCCGAAGCAAGAAAGGAAACGTTGAAATAATCGAAGAAGATAAACAAGGTCACCTCTTTATCGTTCTTCGATGGATATAAACGGGTTGGTAGTGATTTTGATCATGATATTATTTATATATTATGTAGTACTTTCATTGACTTACCATATGTACAAGTACCGGAATGATGGATAAATATTATTATTATCATTAGTTTCCAGTGATCAATTCAAGGCAATCCGAGACTGGTGAGTGATGAAGATATATGGGAACTGTTGACATGTGTAATCAAACCGTTCCACACAGAAATACTTCATGGTAATCAAAAGTATCCAAAACTGCTAACTTTCAAATTGTTGAAAAAAAGTACTAGGAAAGAATTTTAATGGACCTGAAGATGAATAAGGCTTTGTTTCTGCTTCATATCAATGATTTGCTCGAGAAAACATCTTGTTCAGTACATAGTTTTGCAGACGACAGTACTCTTAACATGGCGAAAAAAATCAGAAAATTTGCCTCTTTTTCTTTGGGTACCATATTCAAAAAATAACCTTTCAAGGTTCATAAGTAAAAGTAATTTGATATTTCTCATGACAAATTCGATCACGAAATCTGGCACAATGATAAGTTCGTAGTCAGTTTAAAAATACGAACTCATTGCATTTCAACCTATTGATATTCACACTCTCACATACTCCTTCACAACATTCCATTAATGTGCACTGCATTGAAATATTTCTGCTGTGAATATTCAGCGTTTACTGGCTACGTCACTGATAAATGTTCTACACTTGTACATAATTCGCAATGTTTATCGCACCTGTGAACATTTGAACCCTGGATGGCAGCGCTAACAAGAATTCCACCTGAACTTTATTACAATATCCACAATCGTAATAATTCGAGTGCTGCAACATGACTATATATCAAAAATACATTGCTGGAGGTCCGCGTGATACAACAGGTAGGAGTTTGTGTTCGTTCATCGATCTTCACACGCAGGCTAAAAATAGGGAAATGATTGGTTTCATTCACTTTGAAACGTGGGCTATAGATATTTTCTCCAGAGAATTATAACATGGTTTCTAATCGAATTCTTTCTGAATTCTTCTGGATATGATATATGTCAAACGATTGCTGGAATGGTTCTAAGATAGTCGAGTAAATGATTTGCGTAAAAACAAATTAAATCCTTTGACAAATATTTGATTGTTCGATTTCATAATCTAGTAGAATGCCAGTTGGATTCACTAACTCTCCCTCTACAATTCAAAGTGTGTTGAAGTAAACAATCGCAATCAATGAAAGATTATTTGATCATGAACCTTCATCAGTGGTGGATCCACGAGGGGGGGATGCGGGTCCAGACCCCCCCCCCATTGGGAAAATAAGAGATTTTTTTTTATTTTTATCGGCTCCTAATTTCCGAATTTTGTTGGGGAACGAAAAAATGTCACATGAGCAAGCCAAAAAAATAAAATAGAATAATTTTTTTTGTTTTAAAATTGAAAAACTTTAATAATTATTATTACATTCCATTGAAAACTAAAGAGCAGGCTACATTTGAACATTAGTAAATTTTCTTTTTTTAACAACCAATTTCATCAATTTATTCAATTCAACAAGATCTGGATTGAATGTTTCCCAAACAAACAAACAAATTTTTGGACTCACCGATTGTTCTTTCCTTTTTTTCTGGTTCAGTCGGTTCAGACGCTGGATCAAACCGAGTAAAATATGAAAATGGAGTCCTCTTCATATTGTAGGTTCAAAATAAAATGCTTTTTTTTAAACTATCAAATTGCAATTTTTCTCGAAGACACTTTAAAGAAAATTGCCACTTGTCAGGCTTATCGAGGAAAAGTTCGAGAAATATCTGACAGTGCTGCCATTGGATCCTTTTTGGTGCAGTATTTAAAAAATTAGACTTGTTACATTTGTGATGAGTATTGTGTATACCGGTAACGATTTGAATATACTATTTATGAGTAGTAGAATATGCTGTTGATAAGGTTAAATCAACTCGATTCGATTAAAAAAAAGGAAAGTTTCGAACCTACTTTACCTCCTGGCTACACGTTCAAATTTTGCTCATGTCAATCTCTTTCACCTTTTTTTTGGATTTCGACTAGTTGTTGCTATACGGTAGCTCATAATTTTCTGTTATATATATATATATATATAAATATATAACAGAATCTTCATGATAACATATATATATATATATATATATATATATATATATATATATATATATATATATATATATATATATATATATATTCCCTTATGGCAGGATCAGCGGACCAAAAACATACCGCAAGGCAGGTTGCCTGCACCTGGTGCATGATAGGTGGACCGGATGCATGATAGGAAGACCTTCGTTATTTTACGACGGGAGACCGGTCTACCCAACATGCTTTTCTGGATGACATGGGGGGAAAGGGCGGCCAACACTAAAGTAAATAATGCTTGATAGGTTGACCGACTCAGTATCTTATGATCGGTCTACCCAACATTTCTCACAATAGGAATAAGGAAACGATAGGGTAAGTTAAAAGAAGCACAAGCACCCAATTCATCTTATCCTTCATAATCCAAAAAAAAAACACGTAAAATGTAAATTATGATATAATTCCATCAAATTCTGTCAACAATTATAACGTCACTTCAGAAATGTAGGAAGTTATGTATTACCAAAACGTTATTATGGGGACGTAATGTTTCATGAATGTAACAGTTTGGACCTGAAAGGTCAATAGCTTCGAAACGCCCTCAAAAATTAGTTTGAGAACCAAGGTCTTGGTGGTGTAGTGGTTAGCATATTCGCCTATCAAGCGGAAGACCGGGGGGTTTCAATATCCGCCGGGCCACCGTGCTGGGTAATCGCACGTTGAAAGGTAGGGCCTCGTTGATCCATTGCTCGACTTTTGAGGGTTGACGTTCGTCAGCTGGTTAACGGAAACGAACAATTTTAGAGCAATATCTCTGAAGTGGGGAACGTCAAGTTTATTCATTTCGCGTACTTTTTTTCTTGATTCCAACTTGATACCTCGGAATTCTGATGCAAAAACTTGGAATTTTCGATTCAATATCTCGAAATTTTGGAGTAGTAGCTCGAAAATTCTATTTTTGAGTGAGTACGCGCGCGCTCTTTCAAAATAACCAAATATATCAAATCAATAATTTCAGTTACAGTGAAACTTTTCCCAATCCCAAAAAGAAATCGAAAATATTTCCAGTGCATGGTTTTGCCAAGCCGGAATGGAGCTAGTAAGAGAACAGATGATTCAGTGAACTCAATATCATTCTCATTTGACAATTTAACCAACTCTGTGCCTCTGTATAAGGGTTGAAGCGGACCAGTCGTCACCCGCAAGGGGGGTGGCTGGCCCGTGGATGAACTTTCCGCTCCAGGCTCCATTTTAACATGTTTGTCCTGTAATTTCTGTAAAATGTCAATGTATTTATTTAGTGTTGTGTTTGTTGTATTGTATCTATACATATACATACTATTTATTTATTTGTGATGTTTTATATACTTATGTGTTATATTTAATTAGAGATGTGAACAGAGAAGGGGCTAATAAACATATTATTATTATTTTTTTTTATTATTTTTATATCCGCCTATCAAGCGGAAGACCGGGGTTCGCATCCCAGCCGGGCCACCATGCTGGGCAATCGCATGTTAAAAGGTAAGGCCTCGTGGATCCATTGCTCGCACAAGTTTCGACTTCTGAGGGTTGACGTTCGTCAGCTAGATTAACGGAAAACGAACGAACGAACGATCTACCCCGAAAAGTTGATGCGTTGATTAAAAAACACTTTACTTCTCGTATAACTCAAATTGGCCTATCAAAAAAATACAAGAACTACTATAATACATAATTATCATCCTTAAAGTTTCGGAAATCAAAATTGCGAATTTGTTTTGGAAACGGAAACGAATTTAGTTTCCGAAACGTCAACAAAATATTTCATATATATGTACAGATTCATACGAAGAGGGAAACCCTGAATTGACAATAACTTTTTCAATGTTTGTAAGTCTCGGGAAAAACCTCTCTCAGCAAAGAGTTCCAAACCAAAATTCAGCTGTTCTATTGAGAAAAGATCCTCGAACAAGAGATATTTGAGAGGTCTCCAAGCTCACAACAATGGGGTGGGAATTCTGCACTCGTCCGGTCATCAGTTTTGATACTGCCAAAGGTGGAACGACTGGCAATAATTCAGAAGAGCAACGACCGTGCAAACATCTATAGAAGAGAGACAAGTCTCCGAATCTTCTACGATGTTTCAAAGAAGTGAGCGAGAATTTTTATTGTATCTATTAGTCCTTGTATTATGGGCAATTTTAAATTACGAGAAGTTGCTGACTTGTTGGACGTGTTTTATCCAGTAGGAGGTGTTTTTTAAAATAACTTTACAGGTTAGGTAAGTCTACCTTCTACACACTTGTTTAGACTTCTTCAATATTTATTCTCAATTTTTTCAGATTCTGGTAGGTTAAAAACCAAAAAATCTACCAAGAAAAGATTCATCCACCACAGAAAAATGTCTTTCAGACATCAACTATGTAATATTTATTTTTTTCAGTTCATGTATATTCAAATGGAATAATTGTATTCATCATATATTCAATTCAATTACAATTTTCATCAAACATTCTATACCTGGCAGATGAATCAAAAAATATGTTGTCATATCTGATGCATCAAAAGTATGAAAATGTTTTTGAACATGCAACTTGAATTTGCTTTTCAAAGAAGATAAACAACTGAGATCAATGAAACATAATCTGGGTTTTTATATTCAACAATGCATTACTGGTGGAATCATTGATTAGTTAGTTGAAACAAGCTCTGACGCAATTGGCCATATGCATCTATTTTTGGTTGCACACTTTTTTAGGATTTAATGATTGGCATCACTGAAATTTTCATCATGTGACATGTAACAACTGAGATGAAGGATAGATGTCGCCACCCGAAATTTCTATAATTTGACAAATTTTAATTTTTGTTTATTTATGTATTCATTCATTTAAAGATCATAATTAATACTGAATCAACGAATATTTCAGTGATTATTGAACTCAAAACAAAAAGAGGTGGCGATATCTCTCCATAAACTTATCAATTGCATGTCATGTGATCAAAATTTCAGTGACACCAACCATTAAATGCAAAATAAGTGCGCAACCAAAAATAGATGCACAGTCAATTGGTCAGAAATAAATTAGCAATCCACCAGGAACTAATGTTGAATGTAAGAAGTCATATCTGACACATGGCAGGGAAATTAAAAAAAAAGCATGTTACGTGTGTGATACATCAGAAGAGTGGAATTGTTTGTTCACTCCCAAACTGAATATACTTTTCAAGATAAACAGGGAGTCCCAGAATTTTCTGAACAAGCGATATCTCCGTTACTGGAAGAGTTAAAAGAGTTATCAAAAAATTAACCCCCGCCCATTATTTCAAATGGCACTATCAATTTTTTTTGCAGGAATATAATACATCATTGTTTATCTGTGGGCAAACTCATTTTGAACATTTAATACACGCTTATTTATTGTTCTTCTAGTCAGTATTGGTTGGTAGTTTCACTTTTCGTTTGTAGAAAGAATATGGTTTTCAGAAGACGCCCTATGAAAATTGTTCTTGTTGATATCCCTCATGATTCACTCAACATATTTTTCACTTTTTGTAAAGATCAATAATTATCCTAACACCAAACTGATATTACACGCACTCGACGCGCGTTTCGCTACAAGGTTAACATCTTCGAGAACATCATCTTTAGGGGTACGACAGATCATTCGAGTGGAATGGAACGGAGATATGGCTTGTTCAGAAAATTCTGGGGCACCCTGTGTATCTCAACATCAGCAGGACGAGATATTTCAGTGAAATATGAACATTTTATTTTTAAATCTTATATATGTAGATTACCTCAGTAGTGAATGCATAGTACATGAACTATACAAATGACTTATTTTCACCAGATTATTATTATACATAAATTTATATTTAATGTGTTTATTGTATCCCTTGCTCCAAACATGTGCATATTAGTAGCAGAAAAACCAAGCCATCTTATTTGAACAGTTCGAAACAGTAATTAATACAAACCTGAACACAGTACATTTCTTCAACAAAGTGATTTTCATGACTTGAATAGTTTGGAGTTGCAACTACATAATGCACATTTGCTATAGCCAAATAAATTTTCATTGATTCAAGTGTGAACTTTATATATGGTCAAATATTAATTTTGAATTGGCAACTCACAATGACTTACTTTGAATATTGAGGAATGAAATTTCTGTAGGTTAGGTATTCTCTTTTAAAAGTAAGCATTTTTGAGCTCTGGTTTAAATTGTAATATAATTCAAGTAAATAAACCGATGAAATATTCATTCCGCATGATTGTAAATTCATCAACGAGGTAAAAAATAGTTGTTTTTGCTTGGTACCTACCAATTCCTCAAATCAAGACTAATATTGCCAATAATGAATGATAGGCATAACAAAATGGCTGCGTCTAACAGAATACAGCAGTTAAAGCTGCTTCACAGAATTTGACATTTCACCATGGAAAACTGTCATATTTTGTGCAGCGGCTTTAAGCGCTGTATTCTGTTAGACGCGGCCATTATTATTTCAGTTGCAAAATTCTGAAATAGAAAATAATACCTTTAAACAAAATGAAAAATGATGTGCGAGGATAAAGGAGGGGAGTATATAAAGGAAAAGGAGAAACAGTTATATTTTATCAGATTCACTTTTCTTGGCAGGCTGTACTCTCAAGTTTGCAATTAAATCGTTTATTCAATTAAAAACATCACAAAAATAAAAAAAGTCAACATATTCATATTACTATTGAGATCATTATCAATGGTGCCCAAAGTCGGGTAATTCCAAAACAAAATGAATTCAATTCCTTTCACTGGAGCATATGAACTAGAAATGTATACAAAAATAATCAAATAGCAGCCATTGAACATTTCATTGAGTATCTTACAGATATATTGGGAAGTTGATCTATTCAAAAATAATGTTAGATTATTCCAATTCCTAGCATCTCAGTGCTTGAAAACGATTATAAAACAACTTTAAACATGCTATTCCAAAGGTTTTCTCAAACCCGAAACTGATAGATTTTTCTGAATTATATATATATACTTTCAGCTTGCTACTGAGCCAATAAGAAACTGTGAAATTTCTAAAACAAAGTAATTCAATTAGGCACATGTAAGCAAATTAGATTTGAATGAAATATGTATAGAATACGAGAAGAAACATTTAAGAATTCAATTTTGAGCTTAAAAATTGAAATATTGAAAGATAACAATGATAACTAGAATCAAGTATTTTGATATAACAATTTTGACAATTTTCTATGCCTGAATTAATGCCCTCACAAATGTGTTCCCAGTGGAATGAATAATAAATAAATATATAAACAGTTGGCATTGTGAACTATTAATAAGAGGTGAATGAGTTGGTCAAATGATGATCAATATCTCTTACAGTAAGTTTAAAAAACGTTTGCACTCTGGTACATTGATGTATGATGATTCATTCCACTGAAAACAGTCCTCGACGAAGAATATCAAAATATTTTTCATAATGAAGATTCCTAATATGTTTGCAACTCCTGTAGCTTTATAGAAACTGAATGTTCATATAATTTCTGCCTGGAAGTAAGTCGACTACAAATTTTTTTTTAAATGGCATTTGATCGGTGGGTTGAAATTGAAAGATGTAGATCGAAGAGCTGAAAAAGGTGGAGACATTCAACTTCGACTCTATATCTATATATATTTCAAAGTGGAGAATTTTCTCTATGGAAACCTATGAATGTATGTTTCAACGACTATGGCCAATTTATACATCTCTGCCTCAGTCTGAAGTCCTCTAGTGAAAGTAAATTTCACAATGTTTTTAAAGAGGTTGTTATTGATTAAATACCTCTTGATTGACATTTTCAGGATTGAATGGTGAACTGAATCAGGCAAAAAATGCTCCTAAATAGACATATTGAGTCAACTTGGTGTTCAAATGAAATAAGGACTAAGACCAAAATAGAGATGTATGAATTGGCCGTATATCACACTGAAAATCGCATCAAATTCATTCAAATATACGGTTTCTCATTCAAATATCATATTTCAAACCATCCTATGCTCCAAATCATGGTCCTCAGAGATATGATAAGTTGAACTTCACTATGGTAAAAATTCAGCAATTGTCACTTTCTTTTATAGGAAGAATGATGCTTGGTTCTTCAACACTTTCATTGTATTAAAAATGTATCTGTTATTACATTCTCATACTTCGGACATATATTTAAAATCATGCTGCAAGTGACTCCTTAATATATTTGTAGTTTTTCCTGCCAATTCCGGAATAGTATCGATAGCATTCTGGAGATCTAACAAACTTGGGTATTCTTCAACTTCATAGTAGTGTTTGAAGTGTCTTCTGCATGCTTCTCTTGCTGGAGTACTCCATCCTCCCCTTTTCCTTGGAACTGATAATGAATTTATGATATCAATATTACATCAGAAAATTTAAATACTATTTCAATGAGTTTTTCCGTCATCCAGTCGCCGCCCCTACGAACGACAATAATTAGAAGTCGAAACTTGTGCATACTGAGGATCGACGTGCGATTTCTAGCAAACCTCGCATAAGTTTCAATTTTTGAGGCATGCTGTTCGTAGAGGGATGCCTGTTTAACGGAAAAGGTGCAAGCCATTCAACAGTACCCATTCACTAATGTCTTGCAATTTGTATATTCAACAATATGACATTTGAGTTCAAAAAAAACATCAGTTTGTAACGAGATGTAAAAAAACGGATTCGACAAATTGAGTATATCCCACCAGGAATTTGTTGGTTGGCCCAAAGCATTAGTAAATGATTTTCACACAGGTTACCACAGATTCAAATCCCACTTAGTAATTTTTTCAACTCTGGTCATATCAATTCTTGAATTGTTTCAATTTTATTATGATGACAAAAATTTCTAATTTCATATACCTTTACCTTCAGAAGATTTTTTAAATCACTCAACATACGAGCCCTCAGCAAAGTCACAGAAAACACAATGACTGTGTCTAACAGCTTACAGCACTTGAAGCCGCTGCACAAAATTTGACAGTTTTCTATGGTGAAATGTCATATTTTGTGAAGCGGCTTCAAGATGTTAGGCGCAGCAAATGTATTCTACTCACTTGAAATGGCCATTACTCGCTCGAATGATATACACAAGTAACTTCATTCTCACGAGTAATGGTTACTTTTCTCGCTCATTGAATAACATACTATTTTCATTATTTAATTTTGTGAATTATACTTACACCAATTCTTTTTGCGTTTCAATTCAGCAATAATCCAACTTCGAACCTGTTGTGAACTTCTTGAACACACTTGATTATTTTCAATCAATATATCTTGACATTCCTCTAGGCTTGGAACTTTATTATTATCAAGATGGAACTTGAATAGCTCTCTAATTAAAGTTCTTTCTGGAGTTCTCCAAGTTCTTCTAACCCTTTGTAAAACAGACTTTGGAATAACTTTTATTCTTTTATTCCTTTCTCCAACAGATTTTATGGATTCTTCATTTATAGATTTTGTAGGTTCTTCTTCAATAACAGAAAGATTATTGAACATATCACCCTCAAATGTGTCTTCATAGTCACTAAAAGAAATATTTGTTTCGTCAATATTAGGGAAAATTTGATTTGAAGGGTCTGAAAAGATACTGCTGACTGGAGTGGCACACCGAGTTGTATGTTCCACTGACTGCCCCGATTCTAGATCTCCTGTAGGTTCAGATGTGATTGTTGATTCACACTTCTTTTTCAGAATCCCACCACCAACATTTTCTGTTAGTACAGGCCCCATCCTGAGTATATCTGTGAGAGCTTGTCTCTGTCTGTAGATGTTATTATGAATGTCAAAACTATGTCCCATAAAATCACTAATTACTTGTTGCTCTCCTTTGGAAAGGGTCGAGGTGGACGTTGCCAAGTGTTTTCTCAGCTTTGTAGCATTCAATACATTAACTGGTAAACCATTTTCAAGACAAAACTCTTTCAAAACCTTATCTGCTTTAAAATATGGTAATTTGGAAGATGATGGATCAGCAAATAGATACGTATTGTTTATGGATACCCCTGCATTTTCTCTATATTTCAAAATGATATCAATGGCTTTCATATGATCTTTGGAAACCAATGTTGGGGCAGGTTTATTCAACTTTCCTCTAGAAATGAACCTCCCAAAATTGAATGCATATTTTTTTTCAGCCTCAGAGAGTTTCTCTATATTTTCATTATCGATCATTTCAATGCTTTTATATTCTACTACCTGGCTCTTTTCGATATCACCAGGACGTTTTCTGTTAAATATCATTATTTGTATGAGCGTTAATTTACTTAAATCACACCACATCTGAAAATCAAAATTTTCAGTAAGGTATGTCAGATATGTCTCAATTTTTGAAGTTAATAAGTTGAACAATTTTTCAATGGTATCAACGTCTGGCAATATTTCACGTTTGCTGCGTTGTTGTTGAGTACGATTTTCACCTGCAATTTTTGTGATTAAAGCATTTTGGCTGTTTTTCATCAAATATTCAAAATCCTCAACTTTCTCACGAAGAGTTTTATTTCCTTCTTGAATGGTTTTACACTTCACAAAATGAATCAAGTGCATAATTAGTGTGCAGGAATGATTTGCAACGCTCGGTGATTTATATTTTCTACCAACTAATCCAGCCAAAGACTGAATACTACGAATTAATAGATTGAAGTTATCTGGAACTAACAAATCAATTACTTGTTCAATTGATGAATCATTTTTTTTCATTTCTAGATACAATTTACCAATACTTCTCAACTGTTGAGTGATCATTTTGTTGTGATGAGAACTTGAACCATATTTTGTCATCAGCATATTCCCATAATTTATCACAGTTTCATCATTTGCAATTACTGCTAGAACGTGATCATTCTTCATTTTGCAAAGAATTTCCTTTTTAAGATCATGTGATGCAGCTGGATGGAATTGTTCGGACAAGAGTTTACTGTTTTGTAAAATATTTCTTGCACCTTTTTGGTGGTTCGATTTACAAGATAATCTAATATGGTTGCGTAAATTTTTTTTTGAATAAAACCCCTTACAATATGGGCATGGAATGTAGCTACTGGAAGGATCCTTAGAATTCCTAACATAGATTTCATTTTTCTTGACATTTGATTTATTATATAAAAAATCGCCCTTCTTCCTTATTTCTTCGAAAGCTTTTATCCTTTCTTGAGATCCTGAATCAATAAATATTTTTGTATTCCACATATACTCATGAATAAATATTCAAAAATATACCTTTCTGAAATTGCAAGGCTTTTTTCACATCATTTTCGCTATAATGTTGTCTTTCAAGATGTCTGGGTAATTTTAATTGTAGAATTCCACAATAGAGGCAGTAGTGACTTTTACTTTGCCTTTTCTTCAAATGAAAATCTGAAAAAATTAAACTTAATGCAATAAAAATAACAAGAAATTCATTGAACTGATCGATACTTGATGAAAATCCATATTCAACAAAAAATATTACAATTTACTGAATTATTTTCACTAATAATGGGTTAACAAAAACACAACACCTGCTTTGTTATACATGACTTGTAAACCCAGATTGTTAGTGAGAAAATTGTACAGGAAACTGTGATAATTTTTGTTGATAATAACAAGCCTATGTTTCAGTAATGGAAATTCAAAAAAAATTGCAAAGTTATTTCGAGATTTCAAATTCCAGCCCAAAAACCAACCACACTCGATTTTTGTAGTGGAACCGAGATCGAATTTAATGAAGTATCATAATCTAAGTCAGTTCTCAGGTTTGGGTCCTTTTTGACAAATTTCCAGAAAGTCATTTTTTTGGAAACCAATACCACTTGGAAAATGCAAGTTACCAAATCGGATTCGCATTCTCTATCCATTTTAGTCCAAAATTTCAGTCGAAGAACTGCCTTACAGAATGTTCATCTTGATGATTATTTTCTTGTGGCTATCCATATGAAATTCGGGCGAACCGTTTTCTGAACATCTCAAGACCAATCAATCACTGAAGAATGATGTTAAATTAGTCTATTTTATTTTCAATATTTACTATTTATTTTCATTCGCTTTTTCAATTTCTTCTGACATGGTTTCATTTGATTTTCGGTTAGTTTCATGACAAATTTATATGATGTTGAAAAGTATAGAAAATGAAAGTTTGAATGACTATGATTCAACAAGAAATAATATCAACTATATTCAAGAATATGTGCAAAGATAGTTCGAATACAAACACATTTCATTTTCCATCAAAGTAATCGAAGTTTTCCATTGTAATGTTTCCTTTTTGTATATAATAGGTTTATTAATTAATATTATATTGTTATGCTACTGGCCAGTGCCCTCCTAATGGCTGCGTCTAACAGCTTCCAGAACTTAACGCCGATGCACAAAATATGACAGTTTTCCATAGTGAAATGTCAAATTTTGTGAAGTGGCTTCAAGCGCTGTAAGCTGTTAGACGAAGCCACTCACTGTCACTGTAACAATGTAGAACCAAAATGGATGGAACTTTTGCCCACCTCACACATAAGTCATAATTTAGTGCATAATGGATAACTCGAATATCCAAAAATTACATTTCCCAGTTGAATAAATTCAATTCAGTCACCTCAATAAGTTCAATTCAATATATCAAAGCAATAATACAGCATCTGAAGTGGCAGTTTTTAGCTAGTAGATGTGATTTTCCCTAATTTGAGTTATGCATTATCTACTGAATTTTGCATCACGCTTTCACTAAATAAGCCTTTTTATGACTGAATTCATTTCGGTTCTTGTGGTCTTCGGTTTATTGGAAATTTCCTAGAATATTTTTTCATCATGGGATCTTGAAAAAAAAATATCATCGAAATTTGTCGATGTATCAATAATTTTGTTTTCCATCATAAATGGCTATACTAGCTTATTCAGTTGCATAGAGGGGCACCATAGAAAAATGGTTTCTTCCACATCTCTCTATCAGTGTCAGTAATTTTTTTTTTCAATTGTTTTCAACAAATTCAAATTGAGATTAAGACATATGCAGCTTTCATTCCACAGAGTAAGTTTATGATGGAACACACTGCAGCTATTCATATTAATTATTGAATGCTTCTATTTACTCTCACCTGTTGTTAGGTCTTCATCAATTGAAATAATTATCCCATCATGACTAGCATTTGCGTGGTCTTTCAAATTTTCGACCATTTTTCCACATAAGAAACACAATTCCCTGCCAGTGTTGGAGTACAAATTATTATTTTCTCCATATGCTGCCATAGCAGTTGAGGGTATCTCTGGATCTACTACTGATTCATGGGTGACATTTTCATTTTGAACTTTAGAAAATGTCTTTTTTGCGATTGAAGGAATATTCAGTATTTTATCCAACTGTGGTTCTTCGTTTATATCTTCAGAACAGTCTTCAAACAGTTTTCTTGCAAGAGTTGATTTATTCCATGAATCATCACCGCTTTCAGCATCTGAACTGGGATTATAGGAGGAGTCTTCATCAGTATAAAATGGGTCACTTTCTACAAAATATATCAGTATCACATCTCCAACAAAATATTGAATCTACACTCTGTACTCGAATATTTTTTATACAAGAACTCGAGAAAGCAAAATACTGATCATCCATGATAGAAACCGGATACTGACTAGCGCCTCAGTTCCATAAAAAGAATTTCATTATTTTTTTCTATTTTTGATGAACCTTTTGTATCACTACCAGAAATCTACACCGAAGTTGGTTAATAGGTGCCATTTAAATGAATGAATAAACAGGGCAGTTGTTATAGATTTTGTTGAACTTCTTGTTGAGTTGTGAGGTTTCTGAAAAATGTAAAAAAAATATCTGCATTTTTAATGAATTCCAACCTTTTGTTTGGATTGGATTACCTTATTTGATTTGTATTTTTCATCCTTTTGTTCTTATTAGCAACAGGTTTCAATAGAACTAATAATATAGACAATGGAATTCCGAACCATTACAATTCATCAAGAAACATTGTCAACCACATTCAAGCAAATCATTTTGATCATAATACATCAAAATACTTTGAAGTAAATACTCGTTTATCGAACAGCACCAACTTTGGAAAATAATTTTTGTCCAACCTAGGTATTTTAAGAGGCTGAACAAGAATCTGTAGTGGAAAAGCTCTCCCTTTGTTCGAAAGTTATGGCTCTCGATGTTAACAAATTTTACCTTTTTCTTCTTCGAAACAATTAAGAGAAGATAACTAAGAAAATCTATTCATGTTCATAAACACTCTATGATGATATGTGTATTTCATTAGCAGGTTAATTCCTTCACAAAAAAGTTGTCCTATTGAAACAACTACTTTCCTGCCTATATGGCTCAACAGGCATTGAATTAAGTTTATTTCACAATCTGAAACAAGTTTAATTCTGAAAATCATAATAGATATGACAAACATCACTCATTTCATTTATTATATTGTGAAGTGATATTCTATTAACACCTCCTGTTTGAATCCATGTTATTTGTGTAGAAAGTAGAAACTGAGTGAGAAAGTTGTTCATCTGTAATTCAATGCCTGTCAAACCATACAGGCAGGGGAATAGTTGTTGTAAAATCTTTTGAAATCTTTCTACCTGTTTTTATAAGAATTAACCTTCTGTGAATGAAATACCCTACACATATTCAGAGAATGTTCATGACTATTATTAGTGTTTCAATAATAATTACCTTCATCCATAGGTATAATAAGGTTCTCGCTTGTAACCACATTTTCAGAAAAGTTTTTTTCCGAAGAAGGTGCTAAAACAGAAAGAATACGTAATTACCTAATGAACATAATCTAGCTTGAAGAAAATCCGAGAATAGATAATTCTAGTAAACGAATTAAATCACTGAGCCAATAAAATCTTTGTTTTATATGTATTAAATTGAAACAATTGAAGTACCTATTTGTAGTAGTAGTAAGATGTCTATATACAGTAGTAGTTAATAATTACCTGGATTGTATGAAACATGCTGCAAACTAACTACTGGATAATGTTCTTCTAGATTTTTACCTAAATCGTTTAATATTTCAATATTATTCGAAGATGCAATGATGTCTGCCTCGAAATATTTTCCCTTCCATTTTGCAGTTGATCCCAGTTTACGGATTTTTACATCCTTTTCAGGGCAAATGGAATAAACATCGTCACCACGAAAACGCACTAATTTGAACATTATTAATAGTAGGTAAATCAAACTCATGATTTTCCAAATTTTACATGATTCGAAATGTCTTGAATCTTCCACATTCACATTCATCCATCCACGAATCCACGAAATTGCGCGCCAACCGCCAACGAACGCCAACAACGACTCAGACTCTACAGTGCTACCACATCAAACAACAGGGTTGCCAACACAGCGCTGCTCATCGGAACTACTCCTTTCACACCATCAACCACAATAGGTTTGTTCTAGCAACACATTTGACCGTTCAGAAACTGGTACGAAGCAGTCAGAAGCATGCGCTAAATGAATTAAAAAAAAAAATTCTATTTGTGGATGCCTCTGACAGTTTTCAAATCGGTCAAATGTGTTGCTAGAACTTAATGTTCGTATATAACCGCTTCTTTGATATTTTTTCCGCAAATAATTTCAGTATTGCTAAGAGAAAATTAAAATCATTTTCAGAGTGATTCAATTTAACATCAATATATATGTTTGTTGACACCTTTCAACAAATTTTCAGTACCTTAAATCATGCATCCACGAGCTCTTAAATGCCGAGCTTGTTGACTACTATATATGAAGAATACAACAGTAATGAATGATTATTAAAAAACAAAAGG
The DNA here is from genome assembly GCA_032362365.1 of Zygogramma bicolorata. Classification (NCBI taxonomy): domain Eukaryota; kingdom Metazoa; phylum Arthropoda; class Insecta; order Coleoptera; family Chrysomelidae; genus Zygogramma; species Zygogramma bicolorata. The sequence goes on along the minus strand of JAVJAQ010002164.1, from coordinate 1,094 downwards.
TTTATACGTAAAATCACAGGTATAATGTAAAATACGCAATGATAATGAGTTTAGTCAATCATACGGGAATATCAATAGAGGAGTGGCACGGCCCAGCTCGTTAGGTCGACAGACTGGCCAAACGCGCCTAGCGTCTTGGAGGAAGAAAAGGTCAATAATCTAGAGAGAGAAAGAGGTTGACGGACAGTCATTCGATATCTGAGGCGAGTTCTGAAATTCTACAGTAACTTCCATCAGGGGCCTAATTCTTATTTATCGATTTCGATTGTCGAGAGAGAGATATTTTCAGTACAGTCTGGGGAACTCGACAATCGAGTTCGAGGAATAAAAATCTGAGCCCAGTTTTATCAGTTTGTGGTTCGTCAAAAACAGAGAGAGAGGCATCATTGATAGAGCTGATGGAAGTTACTGTTGAATTTCAGAACTCGCCTCTGAAGTCAAGCAGCGCCGAGCGCGGTTAGTACCTGAATGGGTGACCTCATAGGTCAGGGAAAGACCGCGTCGAAAACCCATACTACTGCAGCGAAATAGCACATCATAGCTCGCAGGCAATATATCAATGAGCACAAGATATATTTAATTTGTGCCGTCCCTCGGAGGTGACGTGAAGCCGGCGGTCCGAGTCCATTGATGTTGGGCTCTGATTGGAATACCAGATGGTTCGGCAAATTTTCCGGTTTTTCCGAATCACATATAAGTTTTAGGAAAAATCTACAATTTTCTGGAAATACATATTTCTAAGAAGCGAGTAGAATTTTTGAGCTGGTGTTGATCAAAAAGTACTCATTTAAACACAGTTTATTGCAAAATTTCAGTTTCCTGATGGAAGACATTTTCGGGTTAGCAACTTGGACCGAAGTCCTCTATAGAAGGGATGTATACTACGGATTGATGGCATTAGAGATTTCGTTTTCAAGTTGTCTTTTTATACAGTTTTTTCACGGATGTTGTAGCTTGAATCGCATATTTCCTTGAGAATCAATTTATAATGCCAAAGAAACATAAGTGGTATTTTTTATCAGTGTCGTACATGATATGTAGATAATTGATATTTTTATATTTATTCATGCAACAGTTAACAATTAAGTAGGTCT